>JAQPZY010001601.1:5005000-5064027 GCA_029931535.1 Margaritifera margaritifera
CATCTTTACCTTAACACTTGGAAACCGTTTGAGATAGCAAAATGTATCTATCGTAACCAACAAGTGTTCGAAGTATAAGGTCACTGATTCTCCGAACCTTATCTTATGATAATATATATAACATTAAACTTTACTATTTACAGGATGCATGAAGTCATGAAGTTTGAAAATTGATCAAACACTTCATGACCGTCCACAGCGAAGTGTGTAATTGATTTTCAAGATACACGACTTCAAGAATCCTGAGAATACAAATACTTATAAAAACAAAAACGAATCTCACGAAATAATAGCATAACTATATTTTTTAATTTGTTTACAAATATTGTCAAACCAGATAAGAAAGGTGCATGAATACACAAGTAGTACCTTTCTGGTGTTATGACTGAACAATTTCTAGTTTTTTGAGTCACATGACGCAAATTTTAAAAATTCAAATACTTGACACAAAGGCCCTGTACATTTTTTAAATTATGCCACATTAGCGCTTCACCACAGAATCTGGTGATAGTATTTGTGATGAAGTAATTATTACTTTCATTTTCTATATATTTTGTCTTATTCAACGCCAATCAAACTTTGCATGATCATAAGGACATTATTCCGTATTAATGAGCGATATAATTTTCTTGCGTGTGTAAAATATAAGGCAGTGTTATTTTATCTGGGATTTATGGCCTCTTTTATGTTATAGATGGCACAGATTTCATTTTTCTAGCAGCGAGACTGCTGTAATTAAGCTTTTATATTTTTTATTCGGAAGTGTAATATATTCATTTTTTTTTTCACCAATCAGTGTTATCCACGGTGTCTGTTTAAACTTTCTTAAAATATACTGTACATCCATAGTTTATCCAACCGTCATGTTACGGAATTATGTATATGGAATTTATAATGTGCCTAAACTTTTGTTCTATGACTGTACTTTAAAATTGTGTCAAATAGTAAGTCGCACGTTAAGTTCGAAAAAAGATGTCAACAAGGTATTTACTGACCTTTTCTTCAAGGTCAGAGCTGTTTGCCACTAATACAGTACTTTTCCATTAAATCGACGCATTTAGTATTGCATTCTGGGTCGTAATATGACACGTTTCCTGTTGTGAAATAGGTCATTTGCAAAGAGTATAAAAGACCTCGATATAGGTATTATCTGCATTCCAATTTTGAATCTTGTGTTGAAAAGATCTGTTTTTATGATCAGCCTTTTGGAATCATCAGATGATTGAAATAATAGCCGTTCTGAAATCTTGTAGTTCTGTGATGCCGTAATGCTGTATTGCTGTATGGATAATTCGAAAGGAATTATTTATTGGAACATTCATCGAAGTTACCATGGAGTACTCACTAACGTATGGAGTTGTATTTAGGACTTTTGGATACCTGTGAACATTCCTAAAGATTATCTGGATTACATTATTGTTGGAACATCGGGACTTTCCAGACCCATTCATTCAGAACAATCTTTCATTCGGAACATTCGTTCATTTCGAAGATTCATTTATTCGGAACAATCTTTCATTTGGAACATTCGTTCGGGATATTCTTTCATTTGGAACATTTTATAATTTCTATATGTGATTAGGACACTAATAATTTATTGGATTATTTGGATTTTAACACACGTTATAGTAAGTGTCTTTTGATTTTCACATTGATTATTTAGAAATAAATTGTTTATTGATTTTTACAAACATTGTTGGTTTCACTTTCTTTTTGTTACGTTTTTTATACCATAGGGTCGTAACAGTCAAAAATTAAGCATTGTTGATATAACAATTTTAACTTTCAGTGGTGCTTTTTTTTCTTTTTAATAAACTTTGGTGTTTGTTCTCCCAGTCAGTTAAGGATAATTTGGTGGTTAGATATATATCTAACACCATCCTCAAAGTAATCTTCATTAGGCCATATTGCTAACAAAAACACTTTGAAAAGAAAACGAAAACAAACAAGGAATTTACTTTTCTTGTTGAAATTTATTACAGCGAAATGAATAGTATAATTATTACTTGTTGCTGTAACATAATATATATTAACACAACTCCTGCAAATATATTACAAAAGTAATTTGCATGTATAATAATAAACGAGAAGTTAAGAACTATTACATTTGAAAAATATATCATTGTATGTTCACATGTGAAAATAAAAGATGTACCATCATGCCGTGCGTGTGCCTATAGAAATTAAATATGCAGCAAAATAATACACATTTTGTGAGGTGGAAAAGTGAAAAAGAAAAAGCATTAGCTTTAATCATGTAAATTATATTTTAACGAACGTATCTGACTCGCCACCGTTCGCTTTTCTACGAGGTTATGTCCCCTGTACGACATTGTCAACGATGTTAAACACCACGTGTGCTGCATTACTCAGTTGGACTTGCTTTGCGGTCTAATAAGTTAAAATAGTTTACAAAATATGTAACACTGGTCTACAGCCAAAATGCTTCCGCAATAAATGTTGTCAAACTTTACTAATTCTGGGTCACTGAGAACGAAAATGATGCTTAAAATTGTTGATTTGCTCCAGTTTTCAAGATATTATACTGGGTTAGTATATACGACCCTTAACGTGGGAATGGTAAGTTATAAAGGGAAGGGATCTCAATTTAAACCAGAAATAACTAAAATACATCTTTGACCGGATCTATGAATAAATCTATGAAAGGGTTTGGACAGTACTTGCTTTTTAGGCAAAACAATGAATGATGCAATCTGAAGCTGGTATTGCGTCATACATGACATGAATTGCATCATGTTATTATTCATGGATGATGCAATCATAACTAAGCTTACATCACTCTGCTGAAGAAATTGCCCTATATCAGCTCTACAAATCATACAGTGTTGTGCTCTCTTATTTGTCAGTGTTTGATTTTGCAAAGGGACACATTTCTGTTTAGCCAAAGTGAGCAGAGATGCCTCGTACTTGTGTGAACAATGCAGATAACTTCTGCTATGTTTGTGGTGAAGTGACTTTTGTATCACAAAAGCGCAGTATAACCACTATGGTTAAGAAAGCCTATCACCTTTATTTTGGCTGCAAAATTGGAGATCAGGACAAGAGGAGGGCCCCACACATATGATGCAACACTTGTGCAACAAATCTTCACCAGTGGTTGAACAGGAAAAGGAAATCTATGCCTTTTGCAGTGCCAATGATTTGGAGACAGCCAACAGATCATATCAGCAATTGTTACTCTTGCATGGTGCCTCCAGTTGGGAAAGGTGTGAAAAGTGAACTGTGCATTACCCAAACATTCCGTCAGCTATACTCCCAGTACCCCAGGGAGAAGGACTGCCGGTTCCTGATGTACCAGAATCATTCTCACTTGAGTCAGACGAGGAAGAGGAAGAGGGTGAAACTTCTACTCCTGAACCATCAATGTCACATGACCCATATTATCTCCCATCCTCCTCCTCTGAACCACACCTAATAACACAAGGTGAACTGAATGACCTTGTCAGGGATTTGGAACTACCCAAAAGTAAGGCAGAGCTGCTGGGCTCCAGACTACAGCAGTAGAATCTCCTGGCAGGTGATGTTAGGGTTTCCCTGTTCCGTGACCGTCAAAAAGATCTTGTCCCATTCTTTTTCATGGAAGGTGATCTTGTAGCCTGCATTAACATCGACGGTGTGATGACAGCATTCAACATCGTTCATGATCCAGATGAGTGGAGACTGTTCATTGATTCATCGAAGACGAGTCTTAAAGCTGTTTTATTGCATAATGGCAGTTTTGCCATCAATTCCAGTTGGTCATGCAGTCGATATGAAGGAAACCTATGAAAACATGAAACAACTTTTGAGGTGCATAAACTATGACCAACGTCAGCGGCAGCTTTGTGGCGATTTCAAGGTTCTTGCTCTCTTGCTTGGTCTGCAGACTGATACACAAAGTACTGCTGTTTTCTCTGCGAATGGGATAGTCATGCGAGAGATTCCGACTACATCAGGAGAGATTGGCTACTCCGACAGTCATTGGAGCCTGGGATGAAAAGTGTTCAGCATCCACCACTTGTTGAATCAAGGAAGATTTTGCTACCAAACTTGCACATCAAGCTGGGTCTGATGAAGAACTTTGTCAAGGCCATGGACAAAACGCAAGCAGCTTTCAAGTACCTCCGTGGAAAATTTCCAAGATTAAGTGAAGCTAAGATAAAGGAAGGTGTCTTTGTTGGTCCTCAGATTCGTGAACTTCTTCGAGATGATGCATTTCACCGTGCACTGCATGGCAAGGAAAAGACGGCATGGAAAGCCTTCCAGTTAGTGGCAACAAATTTTCTCGGAAACAACAAGGCAGACAACTACAGGGAGTTGGTGGAAAATCTCCTAAAGGCATACAAAAGCCTTGGTTGCAACATGTCACTAAAGATCCATTTTTTGCACTCTCATCTAGATTTTTTTCCACCGAACTGCGGAGCAGTGAGCGACGAGCACGGCGAGCGATTTCACCAGGACATTGCAACAATGGAGAAACGCTCTCAGGGCAAATGGAGCCCATCAATGCTTGCAGACTATTGTTGGACAGTGACAAGAGATGCTCCATTTAATGAATACAAGAGACAAGCCAAGAAGCGCCGAGTAGACACTGAATAAGGACTAAACTATGTACTTATATATACATAATAGTTTTTTGACTTTTGTTTCAATATATTTTTTAGTTATATAACCCTTTTGCTGTTTTTTTAAGTGTTACATAACAGGACAAGTAAAATATTATCATGTAAAGCAACCATAAACACATGAAAAGACTTAGGTTTACAATTTATGATTAAAAGTCTACTATGTACACAATATACATAGACGCAAAATGTAAAAACTTAAATATCTTGGAAACAGAAGCCAATCAGTTGTACTAATTGTCATATTTGAATTCAGCACATCAAAATCCCTAATAAATAGCACATTTTATCTCTGAAGCAGATGACTTCTAAAAAAGTCTGAAACATACCGTTCCTTAAATCGTTGATATTTTGTTTAATGATCACTGAATGCATATAATTGAAATTAAGGTGAACTTAAACAGTGTTGGGGTGCTGCAGAGTGAGCCTAATCTTCTAAGCTTTGATTGAGGTCCAAGATTGGTATATGATAAAGAAACAAATTATCTTTCCTGTGTAAACAGGGGCAGATCCCGAGAGAGCCCTCAATCCCCCACCCCCTCCGCCTCAAAATGGAACGTTGCCAAGAGTAAGTATTCCTTACAGTTAGATGGTTAAAATAATGACCTGGAAGCGCTTTAAAATGCAGAAGCTTCCGGCGGCTTCGCCCTCTGGGCCCCAACTGGGATTTCTGTTCCACAGACCTCTCCCCTACATGCTTATGCCATCCACTCATCCCATACGCCACGACAAAACGATATTTCTGGATCCGTTACTGGTAAGTATATGTTACCTTGTGGTAAAAACAAAACGATGTATTTTAATTCGTAGATTCACCACTCGTTAAAATATCGCGCTTTTGCACCACACGATGAAATATATCAGGTATTAATGTAGGAAAAGAAACTATTGTCTATACAGTGACTTGTGTATACAAAATTATAACCAGGATAACATTGTTTGACCCTGCACAGATATATGAGGAAAATAATAATAATAATAATAATAATAATAATAATAATGTGATTCTTTGTACGATTCAGTTGGAAACCTTTGGAAGTGATTTACAAGAATAAAGTACATTTTGATAATAACAATTGTTTAACTGTGGACATTTTGAAGAGAGTCAATCAAACTAACCCTTTTAAATTCAATCTTAAACACCCCACACCCCTCAGAAAATCATGGAATTTTAACTGACTGTAAAAAATGTTTTGCCCATGTTAGAGCACAAGCTACTTCATCATTTAATTGTCATTCTGTTACAGAAATGATACAAGGACTCCATGGCCTGGACTGATAAAAAACTATTAATCCGCAGATCTTTTTTTTTTTTTTTATCACGTACTTTAAAAAAAAAAATGATTAAAAGATAATATGTTGTGCGGTAATGAACTGGAATTCGGGCGGAGGGAAGTCCAGCGGTGTGCAGGTCGTTTCGTAACCGGGATGTTTCGTACCCAGTATTTCTACACAAGCTATTGTATTTTCCGTTAACATTAGTTGCAATAGAAAAGAATTACGAATGTTTATAATTATGTATTTTTTAAATTATTAAAAATGAAAAAGAAGTCAAATTTTAAAATTGTTGAAAGTACAATAACAATAAAATAAGAAAAATATATAACGAGTCTAAAAAGGATCTAAAATAAGAGGTTGTATACATAAGTATTATAGTCCATAAAATCACAAGAATAAGTTTATAAATAGTGTTTAAGACATGTACAAATAGAACAGAGCAGCTTAATGTATAGGCTGTTAGGCAGCAAGAAAAGTATTTATAAAGCAATCAATCAGATTTCAATTATAAATTACCGTTCTTAGATAAAAATAATAAAGCTAATTAACCTTTAATAAAAATAAAGAAGCAGTAATTTGAATAATAATTAAATGATAATTATAGTAGTATATATTCTAGGTAAAACATTAACAAAGAATATGTGAAATTAAATTATACTCGGATATTTTCCCTCCTCCATTGAAAATTGATGATTTATGTTTCAATATGTTTGTGCCACATAGCTGTCCTGAAGTAAATGAAGTAATATGCAGCGCTTTAACGATATTATTTATCATTTGAATCAAGGAAGATATCAGGTTAACTTAAGAAACAAATACATTTTCAAATGAACAAATAACGACTTTTTATTGATTGATACGGGGGTAATGTCAACGGTTCATAATTGGATAGACATTTGTCACAGGAGACAGTTTGTTTTGGAAACCGTTGTATATATTGGAGGAACTCAGCAAAGAATTCAGCAATTTAGAAACCATTACTGATGATAAAACCTACATTTATGACAGACCGGTATTGAGCGGGTATTTTTTTATCGTCAGAGGCAAGAAATCTGTAAATTGTGAACTGCATGAAATATAATCAACTAAAGCCTGAATTTAGAACAGTGTATAAAATATGAATATTTGAATTCATTCCACACGTTGGAATTTAAGGTGCATATTCTTTGAGCAAACAAATCTTAAATTACGTCTAGCCCAAGGGATAGAGACAGTGGATTTGTGCTGGCCGGTCACACTTATCTTCAGAGCTATACAAACTGGATAGACCGACGCCGGGACTAGTTCGTTTTTCTGTCGGACAAGGGCCTGACGGCAAGAGCTTAGTCACGGGCAAGTGCAATAAAAAAAAAAAAAAAAAAAAAAAAAAAAAGAAGACCCAATTTCATTTGCAAGATTTTTTTTTCGTCTCTTAACCGTGTTATTAATAACTCGCAGTAAGGAATTGAGTATTTAATATTTGCCAATATGGTGGGTGATATTTGACTTTCCAAACATCGGCGAAAGACAATCGTTAGCAGGTAAAGAAATGCTTTATTTATGGTGATTGGAGTCCAACAAAGAACTCCAAATCGATAATCAAGTGGTTTGTTTTGCGGGAAACTCGATTCTAAAAATGTCTATGCAAAGTCTCCTCTATTCGAAATTTATGTTACAATTTTGCAACAGATTCAAGATTACCGTCTGTACTCGAGTATAAATTGATACCAACTGCAAACTGCATAAACCCAGATCTGCCGTCGCATAATGCATAATGGGTCTATGCAGTTTGTAAGGACTAATCAGTAGAACAAACAACATAGATTCTGATCTGCCGGCGCATTATGCGACAGTAGATCATGGTCAATGTTGTTTGTATTTGGACCCGGTTTATACGCCAGTATAGACGGTACTCTTGTGTCTGAGCAATTCTTTTATCTGACCAGTTTTGGGGTTTTCCAAAGAGTTAATAGTCCAGAGGGGGTGTGAACTGTTGCTTTATCATGATATCGTTTATTAAAACAAAGTATGTACATTTTAGACTGATGTAGAGGCCTTAGGCCGTCCATAATCAATTGAGACAGATTATGAGAAGGAAATTAAAAATTAAATTTATTTTATTTAATAAAATTTATATTTCTTTACGGCTAGATATGTATTCTGTATTATATATTGAGGCAAAATTAAGTGTACTTTTAGAAGTTCAAGGTGTTCCAAGTCACATTCGGGAAGCATCCGGAAAATAAATATTGTAAAATGTGACAAACAGGAAGCAAATTTAGGTTCATCATGGTCTAATCAACCGGAATGTATCACATTTCTTTTTTGAACAACTGATACGACTTGAGAATGTACTAGACAAAATATCTTAGATCAATACGATCACAGGAAAATATATTTGTATGTCAATGACGCGGGCATAATGCCGGCTGCCATTTTCCACGTTGGCATACCGATCTATGATAGATTAGATTAGATTTTCATGTCTTTGCAACAATATTTTCCTTCTTTTAATATAGATATGAACTTTTTGGACTCAGAATTGTTCGACAAAGACATTGTTAGCACAATTTAGCTAGAACCACTTGAGGCAAACAAAGTAAATTTACTATGCATGCTTTTGCATTCTTATGCAGATGACATGCTTAGATTTTGATACTGTCAAAGAATAATGGTATGCCTTTTTATTACTAACCTAATGAACCCGGTACAATCATATACACACAAATCTTTCATAAACTAGTACTTTTTAGATTGATAATTTTTAATTAATTGATATGTGTATATTCTGCACATACATTAGTTTCAAATTTTCAAGTTAGAGGACGACTAAAAGTAGCTGTCGGTTTGCGTGCTGCCATTCAGCCATATAAGAATGAAGACGTCGTTTTTATTTTGGCTGTAATAAAAACTAGTCTTGTGTTAATACCTATATTGCAGGTACGTTGTTATTATATGTCTCCTGGCTACAGATAATGTTTAATTCGTTACTTGTAAATTTGATCATAGAATATTCTAAGAATATGTGGTATATGTCATATTTCTTGACGTAGATCTCTGTTGATTGCCTTATGAATATTGATTGCATATTGAACACTTGTCAAACAGAACATGTATGTATTTAAAGAACGCCGTCTCAACCTGTAATTTCATTGCTTAATATGTAAGTTTGTAATTCTCACTGAATGTTCTTATTTTAATTATTCTATACATATTTTTATCTAAAATATGTGCCGGAGTATTTGCCATTCAGCCATGCTAGAATAAAGATGTCATTTTTTGCTGCGATCAAAACGAGTCTTTTTTCATATCTGTATTGCAGATCAAGTCATGCAATAAAATTCTAGTCAATGAGTTGAAGTTTTGTCACTTTATTTTGAACCATGTGACAATATCTTTATAGCAATTTTCTAAAGTCTTGGACTTAGACCTTTCTGTCTTGGAGTGGGTCCATACGTGTTTCACAAACACAAATCTACACTACACCTGTCAAAAAAAGAAAAAAAAAAAAAAAAGAAAAAAAAAGACAAAAGAATGGTCCTTAGTCTGTCTTTTATGGATAGGTTTCACCATACTTGCTATCTCTTCCCTTAACACTGTTGTCAACATCAAAAGATGGCCTAATTAGTTATGACAAATGGTTTCAAGATCTTTTACACAATATTGAACACTCAGTTCTTCACACAAATATCATCTAGAGACCCTTGGAAATCTGTTCAAGACCACTATAACCAAAATTAGGTCAGGTTTGATCCAATGACATTTAGCATATCTTTGTCACATAACTACTTTCCATTCTAGGCCGAAACTGTTGCCCTTTGACCTAAAAAGCCAGGGACTTTCTATATCAAGCCGCACAAATCAGGCTCTGCTGGAGAGGCAAGTAAATTTGTTTTTAAATTAGGACACGTCATACCGATTGAACATTTTACAACTTTGAGTGTTGACAATAAACTTGAATCAATATCTATGTGTTTGCAAGATTTCACGATTTGAAGTTAACTCAATATACGCTTCGCAAAACACAACAAGAAGTACGTGCTATCCGTGAGTGTACATCTAAGAACACGTCAGGTATTGTCAGTCTTGTATACAAGTCAGTAGATAGTGAGGCGCGACAAAGGAGAAACAACTTGTTATTTTGGGTCATACCTAAAGTGATCCTTTTCAATTTAATACTTTAGAGAGGTCTTATCCCGGAATCATGGCTTGAATACATCATTTATAAGCAAAGCTGAGATCCCACCAAACCCGAAATTACAGGCAGATTAATATTCTTAGCTGTTTTAGTAAGTTGTTTACCGATGTATTGAACTCACGGATCAAAAGTTTTCTCAGCCATTCAGCCATCATAACATAATAAACCAAGCAATAAACCAAGCTGGATTTCGTGCTGCATACTCAACAATAGATTAAATTTTTCTTAACTATCAGAAATCTTGTAACACCAAAGGAACATTTATATTGCTCCTTTATTGATTTTAGCAAAGATTTTGTTTCCGTTTGGCTGGCGAGTCTTCGGAGAACGTTATTGTAGAGCAATATAAATTGCTAGTGTTTTAGAATGATTCTCAATTGATATCAAAATATAAAATCTTGTGTCTGGGTTTATTTCAAATTCTTTCTGGGGTTAGGCAATAATATGCTATTTTCACTGTTTCTGAACGACTTGAAATGTTTTCTGCAAGAGAATGATTGTACAGAAATTGCGCTAGAAACAGAAGGTTCTGACACCGAAATGTACTTGAAACTGTTGATTTTACTATATGCAGATGACAGAGAGGATATTTGCTTGAAACGAGTGAATAACGGATATATTTCATCGAGTGGGGAAAAACTCAGTATTTTCACGAGTGGCGAAGCCACGAGTGAAAATACTTAAGTTTTTCACCCACGAGATGAAATATATCCGTTATTCACTCGGAGCAAGCAAATATTCTTTTTATTTTATGCTCAAGCGTATTGTCTAGCAATTTGTATAACACACTGAAGTAGCTGATTTCTTACTGCATCCGGCGCGATAATGTCAGCGGTTTGGCGTTTATGTTTTGCTCTGTTTTGTGTATATTTGCACATAAAATATCAGTAGTTACATAATGCTTCTTCCCAATTCAAGGTAAAATATCAGATAAAAAGAAAATGAAACCAAAAAACAATTATGTTTGTTGTTGGATTTGAACCCGGTTCGTCGGGATTGCGAAGTGGCCATCTATACCACTACACCACGCGAGCTATTGACTGAGAGTAAAAAAATATCATGATATTTTTTTACTGCAGTGAAATATCACAATTATATCGCTCAGAAAATCCAGTATTTCACTGCCTAGCATAAAATAAACAAATGACACTTTAATATTCGGAACTGATGCAGACTCTTTCCAAGAAAACCTTAATATTTTCTTTGAGTACACTAAAATTTGGAAACTTAATGTCAATTTAATAAAAATAATAATAATGGTTTTTGGATCACATAACTCTACTCAGCTTGAATTATAAATTTTGAAAAGGAATACTACTTCTGCCTGTGAGGAATTAATAACCTAGGTGTTATTGTCTCCATAAATTATCGATTTTTAATAGCTATAAAGCACAATGTTGAACAAGCAAAAAACAAAAAAAAAAGAAGTCATGCATCTTCTCTTTAGAAGAATAACCAAACCAATCAGCTGCATATTCCATTTGATTTAAAGTTACAGCTGTTCAAACACACAATTGTTCCTATTTTGCTGTAAGGATGTGAAGTTTGGGATTTTGAAAATATTTTTAGCTGATTGAAAATGTTCACCTTGAATTCCAAAGATTTAAAACAAAACTCAGAAAGAGCACACCATTTATTTTTCCGTATTTAGAGCTTGGTAGGAAACCAATTTAAACTTATATTAAATATCGCATGATTGGATTTTTAAAAGACTCTAAAATTTCCAAAAACTCTATAATATCATAATGATTTATTTATACAAGATTAGAAGCTACATCAAAAGGTATGAAATAATAAATATTAACTCTTTACAATTTGAAAAGTAATTTATATTTTTTAGAAAGAAATGTTTATTTGCCTTTGCTAAAATGTTGAAATAGCAGACACAAGCTTTCAGGAGAGTTACGACGTTGCGGAAACATACCAAGACAGAAAAAATGCATCGTGTGCGATAAGCACGACATTGGTAATGAATTTGCACTATTTGTTTGTCTGTCCTTTCTTCTAAAGAGAAAGATGCAAATTCATATCATCTTACTATTGCACTAATCCTAATGTAATAAAGCAACAACTCAACATTAACAAGTCTTGCTAATTTTGTTGACAAAGGTTTAAAAAAAGTGTATGCACTTGTCAGTAATAGATAAATTGTATCACCGACTGGATTTGCACGTGCATATATATGTATGTACATTCATTTATGCATATGTATGTTTATGTGTGTATGTGTATGCATCTACGTACACATATATACATGTATGCATGCGTATAAGTGTATTTATGCATATGTGCAAGCGTATGTATGAGTATATATATATATATAAGTGTATGTATATGTATGCTTGATGCACTGTGTGTATATATGTACATATAAATGTATGTATTAGTATATGCATAAAACGTTTATAAAAATTGTTTAACATTGTGTTTTACATCATACGATAGTAATGCACTCTCCATTTGTTCATACGTTTGTACCTACAACACTCACTAACTACTCTCTACACACACTGCCACCTAATATATATATATATATATATATATATATATATACATTACGTTGTTCTTATGTGCCGCCTGCGTGTAGACTGAGATAACAATATTAAAAAAAATGTTCTGTTCTGTTCAGATGTAATACAGCGAAGTGCTTATATGCCAAATAAACTACTCATACTTGTATGTTATACGCTTGCTTTTGCATTAATATTGATATTTGTTGTATGTTATACGCTTGTTTTTGTATTAATATTGATATTTGTATGTTATACGCTTGTTTTTGTATTATTATTGATATTGTATATGTATTGATATATCCTCTCGATACAAAGTAAATTACAATCGTTCAGCACGGTAAACTGAACAACTTATTTCAAGTATGTCGGTCGACTTGTATATGCCAGGATTTGCATAATTAGCGATATGTTCGTAGTTACAACTCCGGTAAAAAAACATATACGTTTAACGTTAACTCTAGGGGCCGTATTATTTGCGTGCGACTTTAGTGTCTTCAAAGCCACATTATTTCAGCAAAGAAACATATATTTGGATATCGGGATAGATGATATATTTAAAAGGTAAAATATGAAGCACAGATGAACGAGAATGTTTTCCTCACATTTTGTGCACTTTTCGTAGTCAGTGTGTGCCTCTAAGTAATTAACATAACTGTATGACTGAACTAACTTTTCGTTTTTAAATGAAAGTTTTAGTGCTTGAAAGAGGAAAATAAAAATATTGGTATTTATATTGATATTGATAACGCAGCACCAATGCCGTAATTTAAAAAAAAGAAAATTCTCACTATGGATACAAACACATTTTCTGTTTATATTTGGTGACGCCAAATAGTGACAAAAAACTTTGCAGTAACGCAAGATCGACACCTCTAAAAATATGACTTAAAATCATGAATTTTCTTTTAAACAGTATTATATAGATCGAATTAATTGGATTTTAGAAGGATATGTTTATCTTTGTGTCACATTTCAAATTAATTGAAGACTATAACTGTAGATTTCAGTGCCTATTTTTTTGCTGAGTTCTGCCTTTATGCTCAAAAATAAACTTCCTAAAGAAATACTAGAATGTCTTACTAGATAATATAGTCTCCGTAATATAGTAGTCCTATTTCACAATATTTGTTTTTCAAAATATCTTTCTCCTCCGAAGATAGTCCTAATCAATGGTTTGACATCTTTGTTTTATTTATTTATTTATTTTTTATTTTTATTTAATTTGCAAACATCTGTTGTTATTGGCACTTGTATTGTTGACACTACAGTGGTTGGAGGCTACCAAATATTCTAGGAATGAATCCACGGTTGTTGGAGGCTACCAAATATTCCAGGAATGAATCCACAGTGGAGAAATAGTGCCTCATCCCTGCAAGGCGAATCACATATGGCGCGGGGAGGAGCACAAGTGCCCGATAAGAGGTGGCCAAAGAAATCGTTTTGGTCTAGCTCTCTATGCATGTGGGAAGGTACACGCGAATCAACATAATATTACACAAATGTAATTTAATTTTTAGCGGTTGCTATTTGTAGTAAATTTAACGTCAAACTGTAATAATTTAAGTTTGAAAAAACTCTGTCAACAATTCCACGTAATACACTAAGGGTTATATATAAATGTATCATAACGTCATAGTGGTTTTGCTGCTAAGCAGATGCATCCAGAGAAAGCATGAACTATTGACAACAACCAATATATGCATTAAGTTTGCTTTAAAGGAATGAAACCTTACACCAAACGCGGAAATTAATTTTGGCTTACTTCACTGATGGTTTCCTTGGTTTGGTATGTGTATCACGTTTACTGTGCTCAAATAAGTATAAATGGAGTATACAAAGTAAAATTTAAAATATACGAATGAGAGACATAATATTGCCGCCATTTAATGTATTGTAAAGCAATCTAAGACATTAGATAAAAACTCCTATCATATGGAGCTACTACAATACATGTATACTAGATTAGGAGTAAAAAAAGAATATATGTCCGAATCAAATTCATGTTTAACCTGTATTGTGTTACAAAATAATCTCTGAATAAAACAATATCTCCTATCATTTCATTTGAATAGTCAAGCTCTGAAATTGATAGCAAAGTGTTTATCAAATAATAACACTTTGCCAGTAGTAAACACGCCTACATGCAGAAAAAGGTGTCAATTGGTAAGCATATTTTCAAAAGAGTTGCAACTGTCGTCATTTCTAACCACTAGTATGAAAAGTATTTTTCAATCACATACGCAAAAGTTCAGAAAAAAATGTGTAATTCGTGGAGGGAGATCAGTACAGTCGGGCAGACATGATGACATGTAACAAATGGTTGGTCGTTTGTTTGGTTGGTTATTTGATTTTTAACGGCACTTTAAAAACATTGTTGGCCACTTCATGCTGACGAAATGAGAGCCAAGTTCATCTCACAGGGATACAATCAGGTTGCAGACATTGACAGGCCTGATGGGGTATCGAACCTGAGACCGTTAGGTTACGAGACTGATGCTATTCTATAAGCTATAGTGAATGTCAGTACGTCGTTCGCCATGCACGCGAATCAAGATGTAAAACAAGGCGGCAAAGTTCAACGTGGCACATGCAAGTCGAAGACTGGCAAACCAAATTGTAGTGCGTTTGCTCTCAGTGTTCCAGCATCACTGCCAGATGATTTTATCTGACCGAAGACCTGACTTACCTCCCAAAAAGTATAATAGACCCTATCAAAAACGTAAATAATCGTATGTATACAGTGCATATTTACAATTTAAGGATAACGAGTCTCACATTTCACACTTCCACGTCAAAATGTATGCAGTTAATATTGTATTTAGTCCTCAACGCAAGGATTTCCCGAAAACTAAAAGAGTAGAACTGGATGATTTAGATGTTTATTGATAGTATGACACTCGAGTTATATAATTATGAATTAGAACTGGTTTTGAAAAGGAAATAAGCTTTAGTACAAACTGTATTATCGTTTACCGATTTCAGAAATGGATAACATTCTTGTGTCAGCAAGACTCTGATAGAGATGGTAAAACAAACGGAGAAGTGGGAGACCCGGTTTGTGTTTAGTCGCAAGGTCAAGCGCCGTCAAGGTCAAAATGACTTTTTCATCTGGATTAGTGTACTTGTCAAAATGCAAAAAAGTTTCCATTATTCATGTTTGTTTTGTGTGTGTGTGTGTGTGTTTTCCGTTTTATCTTTAATAAGGATTCGTCTTTTTTCTCATTTATATTAACAGTTCTTTGTCCTTTGAAGTGCATAAGATCTTTAATGATACTTATGTCATTGTCAATTGGTGAAAGTCGCAGTAAAGGTCGACGTTCGTCACATGGGAAACGAACAGGTATATTTGTATTTAAAACGTCATTTTTTTTTCGAAGTATTTTTCAAACAGCTGTGCAAAGACACCTTTTTCCAAGCTTTGAATAAGTGTTACGCAAAGTTCTGATGCCTTTAAAAACGAAGGGATTATTAAAACGTTAGCTATATTGTCAGAAGCAAATTCCTCAAGGATGGAACTTTTTAGGTTTTCGGAACAACAGGATAAAATCTGCATAAAATCAAACATTGCAATAATGGTATCGGACGTGGATGGCGGGGGGGGGGGGGGGGGGCGGGCCGGGAAGGGGCTCTATGTCGAATTACTTCTAACGTCGTAAATAAGCCAGGCGATTTACAATGCGTTGTTCTTCGAGCTCGAGTATCACGATATTCTACTACATAAAATAGTGAAAAGGTCCGCTTGATCTGAGCAGTACATATTTAAAACCTGAAGAAGGTGCGTCTTGTTTTCAAACCCTCTGCATAATATGTTTAGTCGAGAGCACCGTTTCTGTTTTACTGCAAAACCCAATATATATATATATATATATATATATATATATATATATATATATATATATATATATATATATATATTGTTACGACTCTATGGTCTAAGAAAAATGTAACAGAAAGAAAGTGAAACCAACAAATCAAGTAAAAATCAACAAGCAATTTATTTCAGTATAATTAAGATGAAAATCAAAAGACACTTACAGTAATGTAAATTAAAATCCAAATAATCCAATAAGTTTAAGTGTCCTAATTACAAGTCATAAGTATAGAATGTTCCGAATTAATGGTTGTATCCTTGAATGTGTTGATGTGCCAATGGTCTTTAATATCCAGCTGTGCCAGTAGTCTTTAGTGTGCTGATATGCCAAAATGAAGTACTCCAAAATATCTTTGAATACGTTCACATAAATCCCAAAATCATCATTTCAAAATCCAAAATCCAAAAGTCTATGAGCACTTTTATAATCCAATGAATATTTTAAATAATTCCTCTCTCTCAGAATTTGGAATGATTTTCCATAACTGTAATGGCTCTTTAAAAGACTGATGGTAATGTCGAAACTGAAAAACTGTCCACTATACATGGTATATATAAAGATAGGTCACATGACAGAATATTTTAGAATAATAAATAGCCTATGTGATTTTTGACACATAACTCAAATGAAATTCTGTTTTTATCTGTAAACAAAATCAACCTTGACCTCAAATTGAATCAACAACGTGTTTATCAAAACTATCCTTGAACTCAAATATTAAGTAAACAACCTAATTCAAGCACAATAGTCAAACATGTTTTCATGATAAACAACATTAAGGTTTAAGCAAATATTAAAGTCAAGAAACATTTATAATTTCCTAAAATATTTTTATAATATTATATAAACATCATACATAACAATATATATATATATATATATATATATATATATATATATATATATATATATATATATATATATATATATATATTAGAATATAAAGGAACGTTTAGAGTTATTTGATGCATCATATTACCCTAAAAATCATTTTCTTCATTTAAATAAAAAAAAAAGTGCTTGCTAAAATGAAAGACGAAACAAATGGAATACAGATTCAATCTGTATGTGCTCTGAGACCTAAAATGTGTCCATTTGTTTACAGTGGACTAGAAAAGAAGACAGCAAAATATTAGCAAAGTGACTGTAAGAAAAGATTTCAGATTTGAAACCTATAAATTGGCACTGTTTGGAGAAACTCACGTGCGCTCTACTTTGAGCTTAATACAGAGTCATTCACACCAATTGTATTGCAATGGAAAAAAAAAATTAAAACATTTTTTTGAAATTACACAATCGGTCTTTCCTACTGTGATGACAAGCGGTATCTGTTAGAAGATGGTATACAAAGTTTATCATACTGACATTATAAAATTAAACAAGAGTAACGAAACTACTTTTTATTGTAGTTGTGGATAAATTATATGTCTTTATTATTAGGTTCATGAAAATGAATTTATAGTTTCTTTGTGTTTTTTATTTTGTGTATGAAAACGCTATCTTTCTACGAGTTCTCATCATTGATGGGCAACATAATTTGGGGGAATATTGAAGTATAAAAAATAAAGGATTTAAAGACAAAATGACCCATAACGTTCTTGTAAATATAAATCCATTTAATTTCACTGCATGTGATGCAATATCGTGATATCAATGTGTTAAAGAATAATAGTGGAATGAACCCGCGCCCAATGTATGTGTGCATGTGTGCGTGTCAGAAGATATACACATTGTGTTATAAAGAAAAAGGACATACGATTTGTTGATTACCGTATTTTGGTGTGTATAACGCGCACCCCGATTTTCGACCCAAATCGAGTGGAAAAAACGTAGTTCTGCCATATAACGCGCATGTGATATAATACATTTTAAAATCGTGACTACCGGTATTTCGCTCCGTTTTCATAGTGCAACGACAGTCGGTCATTTTGGATAGTGAATGAAAAAGTGGCCATATTGAAATTGTATCTTTCCGATTTTATGGTTGGCCCTTAAAAGGGCCCTTTAAAGGTTCGTCTAGTTGATGGAGTTCAATCTATTGCATCAAATCCCTCAAATTCCTCTTCGTCGTCATCACTCTCGAAAAGTCGCTGTATGTCCTCGTCTGTCATCATTCCTGGTGTTGCTGCATAATAACCTTCATCTTCGTCTTCGTCCTCGCTCTCTGAGTGGTCTTCACGCTTAGCATTGTCCTCCCGCAAGATGTCATCCTCTGTGCCATCCATTTTATTTGAGATGCAGCACTTTTTGAAGCCATGGATGATGATGCATGGCAAGTCGTGCCGTCGTAAAAATGCATAGGCCCAGCTCACAGACCCCTTGTAGTCATGTATTTTCTTCTGTTTTGCAATTAATATTGCCTGAAAGCGAATCTCTGTCGTGGATACTGAGATTCCCTGTCTTCTTCTATCCATGACACATTCAAGGACTCCACTCTCTACGTCCGGATACTTTGCACTTGTCCCTCTGTATGCCTGTTTTGTTCTCGGTATTTTCTTCAGTCTTTCTTTCAATCTTCTCTATTCCCTAACAGAAGACTCTTCTACATTAAACTCCCTCCCAGCAGCTCTGTTACCATGTGTTTCTGCATGATGGTTAGCTTGTCTTTCGCATTGTACGAATTTCTTATATGACCCATGTTGATACTTTGACTATATTCGTTCAGATTCAAGATCAAACACAATATGCTATGTGAAGATGATGATGATGATTTTTGCATTTACGCCGTGTTCGCCCTTCGGGCATGTACGACGAATTACCCCCGTTAGGGGGATTAAATATGTGATTTAACACATTTCTAGTTGGTCAGGTGTGTTAACAGTTCGTAACACACCTGACACTTACAGATGTACACCCCTCCAGCGCAGCATGATTCCCCACTAAGGAGGTTAAAATGAATGCGCGCTATTGGAGAGTGAATACATTTAACACACCCTACAGTCAATGCATGGTTTCCCCACAAAGGGGGTTCATTGAACGCACGAAATCGTAAGGTGTGTTGATATACCTGTACATAGGACTAGAACCACAATGTTTACAGGTATATGTGTGCGCGTTGTAGCGCACGTTGTTGATTGAATTGCTTCAAGTTGGCAGTCAGGAGTGGCACGTGGCACGGGCTAGGCAAGCGAAAGCGCGAAGCGTGACGGAAGCTGAAACGCCAGGAACGTACATACATGATCAAATTCTGCCCAGTTAAACTAAGTCGGGCTGTCCCTAATACCAGTAAAGTGTAAGCCACTTGTTCAATTATGACAATGCTTCAAGTTTCAAAATTTTGTTTAATTTGTTTCTTATAATTTTGAATTTTGCGTACAAAGTGTACATATGCTGTCCAAAAATAATATCAATAAACGAGTACAAGTTACTCATATCCTTTTTGTATCACGCACAGATAATAAATTAGAGATTGTATTTTTAGACGGTGGTTCGAAATTGATCAAATTTGTGTTTTGAAAAAGTATAATCAAAAGGGGTTTTCGAAAAAAAGCCAAATTGAAAACCCCATTGATTCAGGCAATATGCTAGCCCTTAGAAGGACTGTTTAGCCCTTAGAAGGACTGTTTAGCCCTTAGAAGGACTATTTTTAACAGCAGGTGGTCCCCGGTAGAGAAGCTCTGTCTATCTGCCGTGCGGGCTCTCTCTTTAACGCAGCGCCCCCTTGGTAGCTCGCTATATGCTGCTCCATGTGGTCGGCTGCTGGCGGGGGGATAGGTAGACACTTCCTCAATTGGTCAGCACAGTAGCTTGGCCCCATACTTCCATATCAAGAGCGAGTCATTGTAGTTGTAGTTGGGTGTCCATAGCTGCTGCAAGACTGCCGAGACTGCCTCCTTCCCTCCTCGTCCACTGCGTCTCCCTCTACCGTAGAACGTCTGCCACACGTCTGCACCCTTCACCTGCTGCTGCCTGAATGTATGTGAAAGTTTAGGTCCGGTATTTATACTTATTTGGATTATCATTACCCCTCTAAAATATATCTCCATGTCCAAGCTAGAATTTACCAAGACAATGCATTGTACTTATGTTTAGCCCATCAAAGCTTTAGCCGGCGCTGATTACCTTTAAAAACACCACGCTGAGTCAATTAAACACTGCTCACTGTATTGTAGCAAAGAAGTACCGTATCAAATACTGTTGTTTAAAATGAGAAATAAAACAAAGAAACTAGTTTATTTTCTGAAGAAAAGTAAATACATTGCAAATTTGCTTTGTCTAAATGCAACGTGACTATGTTTAGCACATCAAAGCTTTAGCCGGTGCCGATTACCTTGAAAAGACCACACTGAGTCAATGAAGCAATGATCACCGTTATAAACACCACGCTGAATCAATAAAATATTGCTCACCGAGACAAAGCATTGGAACTATGTTGAGGGCATCAAAGCTTACCTGGCGCCGATTACCGTGAGAAGACCACACTGAGTCAATGAAGCATTGATCTCTGTATAGTGGCAAAGATATCTCAAATACTATGATTTAAGATGAGAAATAAAACTAAGAAACTAGTTTATTTTCCAAAGAAAAAACAAAATGTTTTCTGACTTCATACATTAACGCTGTATCAGTGTTACCGTAACAGACTAACCGTAGTTGAAAAAAAATGAGAACATTAACACTGCTTGAATTCTAAATATTATATTTCAATTCAAACACGAATAAATGAAGACAAAATTAATTAGATCCACCGTTATCTGATAACCTTGAAAAGACCACACTTAGTCAATGAAACATTTATCACTCTATAGTCAGAAATAAATAAAAAATACTATCATTTAAGATGAGAAATAAAAACTAAGAACCAAGTTTACTTTCCAAAGAAAAAAATATTTTCCGACTTCATACATTAATTGATTATTTTGTTCCACAACGTGTCAGTGTTACCGTAAGAAAGAAACCGTAGTCGCAAAAAATATGTCCCAAAGGTGCCTCTGATGAGAACATTAACACTGTTTGAATTCTACACATATTATATTGAAAATTCAACCAAGAATAAATGAAGAAAAAATGTATTAGATCAACAGTTATGGAATACTGAACATTTACGGAACAAGTACGGTAATCCTCACAGTGGTATTTGTTCCGCTCCAATGCGGCACTTTGCACAGCTTTTGAACAAGTTGCCAGTCGTTATGTACATGTATTTCCGGTCGAGGCACAGAACAAAACGCAACACAGTGATGTGAAATGAAACCAGTTTATTAACATAAGCAATCAAAGAACAAGACTGTTTGTAAGCATTATTTATTTCTTTAATACGGCTAGTACCGGTAAATAATTTAGTTACAATGCAATGTGCAACGGATTTAATATTTCACAAGGAGTGAACGTGACACATGTAGGCGGCTATAGTGCCTTCATCCTCTCGTCAGATCGACCTGGAAAAAAACTTTTTTTATAGTTCTTGCATAAAACGCGCACCCCTGACTTAAGATTAGAAAATTAGGTGAAAAAAGCGCGCGTTATACACATCAAAATACGGTATGTAAACAAAATATAAAAAATAAAACTTTGATTATAATAAGAACATATGCAAAACAAAATAACGAATAAACAGTTTTTTTAAATATAATAACTATGTACGTTACAAAAGAGTTCGTGTCCCAGCACCTGACGCTTTTTCGGAGGTGAAAAAATTGGTATCAATTGTCATCTTTCGGAGGATAGTGTTAAGGGGTGCTTCATCGGGGCTGTCGGTAAAATGTTATGTCCCTTGCCTGTTGGATATATACATGTATTCGATATCACCGTGAAAGACAGAAGCGTCATGAGTATTGACCATGTTACAGGAGTACTCTGTACCAGTTGATGATGATGGTCATGGATGTGACATTTTAGTTGTAAGATGTTTAGTTTACGCAAACGACAATTACATTTGTGATTTGGAGCGTTTATGCCATCAACAAGCATGGAGTCGCGTTGTTTTATGACAAGATAAATTGCAGAAACCTTTCATATTGACCTGCCAAAAGTTGACATATTATAAAAATCGAATTCTGTCACGTACTACTAAGCGATACAATCATATCACTGCTAAATCTGCCATGTGTGAGAACAATTAAGACGAACGGGGTCAACTGCCGTATGCTTCAAGACTACGTCGCCACCATCAGGTTGAATGGCGAAACCTGTGTAATACTGTAATCATGGAAACATTGCATGGAAATAAATATTTAAAAAATAACTTTTCAGTTTTATTACATAATTGCTATAATATTTAGTTGCATGCTATTTTTTCCTCATGCCCGGAATATTTCACTCACTGGCAATAGTTCCACGTGAGGGGATATCACCTACAAACTACAGTTTGGTGCAGGAAAGTGCTGCGTATATTTACATTTTTTCGCTACTAAAACACTCTAGAGAGTCCCATGGCAACTAAAACATCGATAAGCGTTCGGGTGATAACGATTTGTTTACCCGTGGTAGCTGGAGGAAGACTGTGGAAAAGAACTGACGGAAGGACCGAGATATAATGAATATGCCATCGCTCATAGATCCTCTCACACCACATTCATCACCGATTGTATCTTTAGTACCACCCAAGGTACTCCATTTGGCAACCTTACTACTGCTAGATATATCATCACTCGTGCCACAATCATCAACAGAGTTGAGGCTCCCTCAACAGCAACTTCATCCAGAACCAAGACCCTCTCAGCTGGAACACCCTCTACAGCTGAATCATCATCAATAACTTCAAAGGAAGAAATTAATAAAGAACTGCATTCGATTTAAATTATTGTCATTATGACATCAACTTTCATTATTTTATTTTTAATTATCATTTTGATAGGTGTTTTTGGTAAATTCAGATTTAACACAAATATATATTCCAACAAAAACTCCGCAAGTGATACATTTGCAATCCTTAAGTTCAAATCATAATTTAGGAGTACAAGTATATCATAATCAACGGCAAAATGAAGATCACGATGAAGATGAAGTGTGTTTTACCAGCATGAAAATGAAAAAGAAAAATAGAATAATTGAGTGATATTCATAAATATTTTCTGTATTTTTCAACTCAGTTGTATTTAGGACGCACAGTTTCATGATTAAATTTCAGGATTATAATGAACACATAAAGTAAGAAATGAAATATTTTGCAAATCAAGAGGTTGATAAAGGTTGAATCTTATTCCTTACTTGCTTTAATGTAAATAATTAATTTTCATTGTTTATATATTGCCAGTCATATTCCGAGGTAGTACGACAGGTGATATGACACCTGCAGTCATTATCAACTAGTACTACTTAGATGGAAGATGAAACATCTACACCACCGACAGTCCCTGCAAACCACACTCACCAGCTTGCTGAGCAGATCTTCTTCAGAGCCTGCTTTAAGCCCCCTACGTATTTCCCCTAATTGCCCCAAATTTTTAATCTTAGGTCATAATTTACAACTATTGGATATTTACCATATTCAAAATGTTTTGGACATCGATTATTGTAAAAATGTATTTCATATGAACTTTGGTAATACTTCTCTTTCATGATTAATTATATAAATCATACCACTTCACCAATTTGATATTATTGTTGATTCATTATTGTCATTCTATATCTAGTCAAATTATAACAATAAAGAGTGACTCAGGTTAATACGTGTATAAAACTTTGCATTTAGATGCAAATTAGATACATTTTATATAACATTTCTATGGTAAGTTAGAAACATATTTGATTGAATCTGACATTAGTCGTATATAACCTGCTATTGTTATGTGAATTAGTAACTTCTGATGCTACTTTGCTTAAAAGTATGCACATGAAAATTGATATTTTATGAAAAAATTAGGTGCCGCCTAATTAGTATGTGGATTTTAATGGTTACTCAAGTAGTGCATATTTTAAATTAGATAAAAATTTTGATTATACCATATTTTAATGAAAGAATATTAAATATTTTTTTCTATATATTCCATGTGTTGAGGTTGTTTTTTTTTTCTTCATGTACACCAAAAATAAACCCAGGAATAGTATTTTGTTATAATTTTATGTAAATATAAATGTAAGAATTGATTAAATTTTAATTAGTATATTTCTATGATAACTATGATGCTACAATGTAATTAGTTTCACTTTGAATGAAAATCTTACTTGTGTTTAAAAAATCTACTTTTTTTGTTTTTGTTATACATGTTTCATGGTGCTGACTAATAAACATGTACATTTTAAAGTAGTTTTGTTTCAAAGTAATGCATACTCAAATAGAATAGCATATTTAACATTCGATACAATTTTGATTATAGTATTTTTTTTATCAAAAGAGTATCATGTATTTTTCTATATAGTCCATGTGTTGAGTTTTTCAAATTTGTATGCACGTGTAAAACTTTTTCGAAGTTTAACTATTATATTGTATGTGACTATGTTTTATGCTATATAATCATTGAATTACCTGACATTAAAATATTTTATTATTTTTTTTATGTTTATATCATGAATGCAATATGAACACCTACCTATATGTTCTTCACCACAGTTACACAGACCTAGTTAAGCTAAACCGAATGGCCAGCTTTTAGTCATTTTTTCTCGCGACTTTTTGCTTTCTAAATTAAGACTGAAGCTCGGGTGACAGCACTCTTAGTCTCGTTCTGTGTTTGGTACCTCCCACGAGGTATCTGGTAACAGCACCTACGGAGAACTACTTGTCTTTCATTTCTTTGCCAATACAAAATTATATATTGTGATACTTCTGTGTCTTCAGTTATTTTCTCTATTTCAGCTTTTCCTCCTCTTCCCTTACTTCTACCACTTCAGATTTCTTTTCCTTCTTTACTATTTTTAGTGAAGTAAGTGATTCATTAATTTGTTGCCATAATCTTTTGTTGGGTCATCAATATATTCTTTGCAATTTTACAAAGTTGCTGATGGCGGCTTGAAGAAGATTGTTTTTACTCATTTTGAGTTTTTGTGATGAGTATATTCCTAAGACTCAATTTATTGCATAAAAAAGCCCATAATTATGACTAGAAAATTTACAGTTGTGAAATATGTGCAATGAGTAAAAAGGGGTGAGTGTGGGTGATGGGTGATGGTGCTGTTTAAAAGAGTGATGGTTGTGACATTGTTGGGGTGTGTATGAAGGAAGTGAGTGTGGGTGTTGATGTTGATTCAAGAAAGAGCCGTCGTAGCGAAATTGATTGTAGGTGTACAATGGGGGTGAGTGGAGTATTTGATGATGATTCAAAGACGCGTGGCTGTGAAAACTGTGTGGTGATTTACAACGGGTGAGTGTGGGTGCTAATGATAAGTCAGTGTGGTTTATTTGTACGGGATGTACACTGTAAACATGTAACGCCTTAGCAAAGTTTCTAGCAAATATTAAGAGTACCATAAGCACCTTGGGCTAATTTAAAATGCTATTGTGGCTAATTTAAAATGCTATTGTGGCTAATTTAAAATGCTATTGTGGCTAATTTAAAATGCTATTGTGGCTAATTTAAAATGCTATTGGCTTCAATATTTCTGTACAACTTTATTTAAAATGAATATGTTATGATATAAATTATGATACTCTCGTTGTTATGACTTTCATCTCATCAGTATTGCAACACAAAACCAAGAAACACTTCCCAAAATAGTATAGCTTTAAAGTTAATTTTTAGAAAGCATTATTTGTGCCGGACATCTGCTATATAAAACCTTCACCAACTACTGGAATGAAAGGTTATCTCTAGCCATCTGACACAGTTAGAATTCACCGACTACTGGAATGAAAGGTTATCTCTAGCCATCTGACACAGTGAGATATCACCGACTACTGGAATGAAAGGTTTTCTCTAGCCATCTGACACAGTTAGATGTCACCAACTACTGGAATGACAGGTTATCTCTAGCCATCTGACACAGTTAGATGTCACCAACTACTGGAATGACAGGTTATCTCTAGCCATCTGACACAGTTAGATGTCACCAACTACTGGAATGACAGGTCGTCTCTAGCCACCTGACACAGTTAGATGTCACCAACTACTGGAATGACAGGTTATATCTAGCCATCTGACACACTTAGATGTCACCGACTACCGGAATGAAAGGTTATCTCTAGCCATCTGACACAGTTAAATTACCTTTATTAACTAGAATGAATACCCAGAATGACTTTCAAAGTGACACGTTACATCCACATAAAAAATGAGTTTGATTGCTCACAGTAAACAAACATTATAATTCTATTTTAACCTACAATCTTGTCAATCTATCTGATATTAGTGAGGTCAGGTGCACCTACTGTTACCTTACATAAGGTTCGTGTGCCTTCAGTTTTTGTTTCATCTATGCATACAATGATTTGAACATTTAAAACTATTCTTATAAAATAATATCGCAAATAAAAAAATTTTATTTAATTTTTTTAAAAAACAATTTTTTTATTTTGGTGGTGGTATTGGGGGGAGGGGGTAAATACGTGGCTGGATGCTGTATTATTTACACAACCTAAATGTAAAAATATCTCAATTTAATAAAAAAGATGAATAAATCGTTAGTATTAGGATATCTAAGCAAACAATTTATCAGACATAAAAACACCTAATCTAGCGTTAATATAAGATATTATATTAATACAAGCTTTTTCCCCATTTCTCTTTAATTGTAAAGGAATGTGATTTAAGGATATAATACATTTCATATATAAGTCTAATAAATTTTGTTTTCATTAGTAAAAATTAAACATCTTGCAGTATTAGCAGAAATGTGCTTTATCAACAAGGACATAAATGATAACCTGGATAAACTTTTAATAGAACCACAGACTTTGAAAATATGTCACCTAAGTTTGACACGGATGAGCTGTCTTGTAACCTTATTATTGTAAGATCTCATGTATAACTGGGTGAAATATACAGGTAAACCATACACGGTGTATATTAACAGCTGGGGTTTTTTTTCCTTCAAATGTAAGGTACCTTTGACTTTTAGGATGAATAATGGACCTTGAAAATGTGTCAAATGAGATCATTTGAGTCAAATAAAGGAGAGCTTTATTGCTTTATTGTAACCCACCTACGTCTTCTCTGCCTTTTGGATAATCACACTCTCAATAATGATATATGTTGTTATATATTTAAGAATAGGGATCAGCACTATGCTATCTTACTAGTAAATGGTCAATCCTACTCTGACAGACATTTTATTATAAAAAAAACCCGAAAACATCCAATGTACTATAAAATGTCATGCAACAGCAAAAATAGTGACACAGACTCCATGTGCTAATTTTAACTGATGTTATGGGAATTATTGTTTGTATTTAGGGATACCTATCTTCAAGAGAATTTTCTTACAAGAATGAATGCTTTCTTCTTGTTACAACTTTTATATAACTAATCTTTCAGGGTAAAATCAAGAAAAGAATGCTACAAATACTGTGATCTTTTTTAAATTAAGGGGAGGGGGGTCATTAAGGTTGCGAACAAACATGAACCTTCTCCATTAGGACGAACTATGTTATCTTTAGGCCTTTAACACCTGCAGGTATTAATTTAACTCTTGCAACATTTCCCACATGCCTCAGCGGGTATTTGTACAAGGCCTTGTCTGTGACTGTCACTTTTCATCCCAATTATTTATAATTAATACCCCAATGTATTATATTACAGGATACATTCCATTCACACCAAGATAATTACGACGATAGCCACCGCTATACAATAAATTCTGATCTTAACCCCGAATGTGGGTCAATCTGTTTGACATTAGCGAGGTTAGGTGCACCTACAGGGATCTTGTTTAACCCGCCGGCAATCTGAAATAACAAAAGGTGGGGCAATCCGTTGAAAGGCCATGAATACTTCGTATGACCGCGATGGATACCGCGTTTAACCCCATCTAAAAAGCGCGCGAATTTATCACTCATCCGCCTCAGACGTACATGACGAGATTCGTCGCACACGTCTATAATTCAAATTCAGTCAGTCACTCATCCGCCATTTCCTCAGCTCTTCCGCCAAGATGGCAGCTTCGCCCATAGTTAGTTTATATCTACTGATACTAGTATAGTTCTACCATTGCATATGTGGACATTACTGTGCTGAGAGTTTTCACCTGAACTGTTGCATCTGTAATGTATTCAATCGTTTTATTTAAAAGTGAGAAGAGTATTAGGGCTTTGAAAAGTAGGTCAATTGCAATCAAGTGTTTGAGATGGAACTTGTACACCACGTTCATAACCACATCGGACATGCACATATTATTATCTGGGTCAACGACAGTCTGATTGGTTTGGTTTTATGGGTTTAACGCCATTTTTCAGCACATGATAGGCTATACATGACGGCCAGTATATCTGGTGGAGGAAGAACCAGGGAAAATCCCGGGAAGAACCACCGACCCTCGGGAAGCTACAGGCAAGCTTTCTCACATAACCACATTGGCCACAGATCAACATCTGGTACCCTGGGATCATCATTGTTTAAAATTAACCTTATTCGCACTGAATTTTTACTCTGGCCCCTCCCCCGACCCCCAACCCCCCGAAAAACGAACAAATAAAATAAATGAAAAATTTAAAAAAAAAAAAATATAAGTTCATAATTACGTAGAGGATATCTACTTTGTTTTGAGTCGATATAAGGAAATATTTCACGGGTGGCAATACAAAATGTTTCCACTTCACAAACGAAATATTTCCTTTTATCTATTAAAGAAAACGTAGATTTTATTTCTGTTCTATATTTTTAAGGCAAAAACCATTGATTTGCATGTATTTGCTACAATAATTTTAGGACAGTGGCCTTTTACAAATTTATCTTGCACAAATAATGCTTCAAATTATGTATTTTGTCAAATTAATGACTGTTTTCAAATGAAAATGAAGAGATTGGTATTGTCGTTAGCACATTTCTTGCGCTTATTAATACAGCACACATTGTTGGGGCCGGATACTGAAGAAATATCACGGAGAGGTCACATCCGACAGATTTCAGCGGGTAATATCTTCAAACAAAAGATTTTAATGATATTGAGTTTACCTGTATGGATTTTAGTTCTTTTGTTTTGTTCATTTCTGTATTCAAACGTGAATTTTTGGCCTTAGCAACCTTGCAATCTAGTTCGGCAACAGATGTTGCACAATTTCGATTGTCACTTAATTTCGGTTTGCAATGAACACTCATCAATGCCCGATTTCTCCATCGTTTTCAAACATGATTATGATTGTGTTGAAAGTTAGAGTCGCTACTTAAACAATTTTATCACTATATTTAAGCAAGAGTTTTTCCTAAAAATGTGTCCGTTTGTACGGGTGACAGAATATCCAATAGCAACAGTTTATATACGTTCAGTCACTAATAATTTGCAAGATTCACGTGGAAAACTAATTGTGTAAACAAAATTATACTTGAAGCCTACTTTTTGTTCTTTGGAGTTAATTTATGTGCAATTTTTTCATGGCGCCTTGTTACTGATTAAATAAATGTATACTAGTGGGTCTATAGTCTCGACACATTGTAAGATCTATTCATTCTGAGAGAGAGAGAGAGAGAGAGAGAGACAGACAGACAGACAGACAGAGAGAGAAAGCCGAAGAAGAAGAAAAATGAAATAGGTCTAAATATGGAAATACAGATTTGAATAACATACTTAAGGGCAGATATTTTTCCTAAGTGGGAAAAGAAAGGAGTTCCAAAAGTGATATCGCCACTGTGGCGATAAAAGTGGTATCGCCACTGTGGTGATATTAATTTTCTCCACTCTTATATTTCAATATCTCATTATCAAATATATAATAAAATGACAGATCTGCAGTTTCAATCCATAAAAGGTATATATATATATATATATATATATATATATATATATATATATATATATATATATATATATATATATATATATACTTTTACTTCTGGAAGATTATTCACAATTTCAACTAGGAGTATATCTAATAATTATAAATACATGCTCTTTTCTACAGGTATCGAAGATTTAAGAGTGAATTGGATTATAAAAGAATGGTAATACTGATGAACTTTTGGAACCCAATCTCTCGATGTGTGTATCCAAAACTAGAATCAGGTTTTTCCCCAGGGACCATTTGATTCAGTAATTTAAAAAACCATAGTGCCTCTGTCTCAGATCAAAAATCATCTCTGTCCCATAATTGCTCACCGTATAAATGTAAGTCTTATCTGTCCCATAATTGCTCACCGTATAAATGTAAGTCTTATCTGTCCCATAATTGCTCACCGTATAAATGTAAGTCTTATCTGTCCCATCATTGCTCACCGTATAAATGTAAGTCTTATCTGTCCCATAATTGCTCACCGTATAAATGTAAGTCTTATCTTACCGAAATATTAACTGTTGGAGAAGAGAACTTTTTGGTACAAGGTCTAGTCGGAGCTTCAAAATACTCAACGAAAATCCCCCCCACCCCCCCACCCCCCGAAGAAATAATTAGAAGAAGGCACCCCCAAAACACAGTCATAGCCATTCCGGTGTTTTACGACATAATTTAGTTTTCAGACTGTCGCTTGCATGATATCGTTTGCTTTACGTTTTCGAGATGATGCTTTAGAAATATAACGTCGAGGAAAGAAGATATAATATTCCCAGTACCGCTATCACAGTTGAAAGTTACTTTAATTTTGACGACTATCGTGTGCAGTTTTCTTTACAAATATCACACATAAAACTTTCACATATACGTACTCGAATATGGTCTCATTACGGAAAACCAGTAAAAGTGAAAAGGTCTGAAGAGAGCAGTTGTGTGGCGTTGTGTGACGTCATGCTGCGTACTGACTGACTCCGCGCGACATATTGGAGATTTATTGCTATGCGACACGTGCGCGTTCTAAGAAAATGCTTCTTTCGATCAGATGAAAAGAAGTTGTGCTCCTTGTTAAAAGTGACTCGTTTCACTCAGCTAAAAAGACTTGGACAAAATATTGAAAAATCTTCTTTGCTACCTTCATCATTGCAATATTTTGGTAATGTTCGTTGATGTCCACCACGTTTTGAGCGAGAACGACAATTAGACAACCCATCGCTCGATCATTGTGTTTTGAAACAATGTTTTAAAAATATATACTTATATTTTAATCATTTTCATATGACCTCGCTGTACTCTGTCATATTACACGCGTTGAAACGTCTATTTAGATGTAGTTATATGGAACATTCACCTTTACGACAATCTAACGATTGATAATATCAGAAACTATTATGATTCTCGTTTCTGGAAAACGAAATCAAGTATAATTCCAAAACCAGGAAAGAAAAGGAATCTTCCTGGATATGCCGCCTTAGAACACTGAAACCAAGCGGCTTAAAGCAAGAAGACTCCAAAAGGACACCCACACTCAAATAAAATCATCATATGTTTATTTGAACTTAAAGATATAATGTCTAATTTCGTTGTATGTATTCGGATAGGATTCGAAATTTCGTTGATGCTAAGAAAAGTATTAAATCCATCCACTTTTCTTTGTCTACTTTGGTATTATTGAACCTCCAATTTCCACCAAGCCGAAATGAAAACACTGGGAAGTAAATTTAATTAAATTACATGGTAGGAGTCTTGAGTAAATTGGTTGAGGTACCTAACAGTCAAATAAATGTAGGTATTATTTTCCCTATTTATCTTCAAACTCAAACTGAAGACGGACGGTTAAATGCGGGGACTATCTCACAAGCTTCTATGAGAATGGATTTGTTCACAATAAAATAACACGGATATGTGGCCAATTTGATTTAATTAAAGTTGGATACGTTGATTGCAGGTCTTCGGAATTTGTCATACTAGTATATGCCGGACATGTCCGACGGGATTAACTTTTTGACCGACTATAAAATGCCCAATGCAGATATTGGGATTTTCCGCTAAGCCAAAAGAAACTCATTCAAACTTGATACTGCTCATCTTATACGTAATATGTCCAGGTGTGAAATGGCCTTGTGGATTCTGTAAACATTATAATGCAACCTCTATCAGAGACAGGGACCTAGTAATAGTTCCCTACCTCAATGCCTCAACCAAGTTTAGGAGTTGACCATTCGGTTTCATGGGGAAAGAGGGATTCCGAGCAGACAGTTCAGTCATTTTGAATGAGGCACAGGAAAGAAAAAGTGACATAATCCCTGCACAAATTAGAATATATTATAAAATCTATGGCTTGGTACTAATTCACAGCAAAAACAGAGAATAGCAATCTTTATTCCAACAGCAAATTCTCGATCTCTACAACTTAAATTTGTCAGTTCCAAAGTCATGTCATCTGTCCCATGAACACATTATTTATACAAAGCTGACATCTACATTACTGGCTTTTAAGGAAATAAAGAAAGGCATAGTGTCAGATTTTAAGGTTATTGGTAATTCGATAGCTATGTAATGACTTCAAAACTTGAATAAAAGGCCAAATGCGTAAATATATCGGAGCTAACTTTCCGTGGTGAGATGATAGAGCGGTGGTGGTGGTGGTGGTCGTGGGGAGGGGTGGGTTAATGATTTGCAGGACTAACTACAACTGATCCTGACAGAACTAATGTAAAGAGTATAATTAATAGAAATGACAATATGACTATTGTGAAATGGCAATGTGATTATTGTGAAATGGCAATGTGACTATTGTGAAATGACAATGTGATTATTGTGAAATGGCAATGTGACTATTGTGAAATGGCAATGTGACTATTGTGAAATGGCAATGTGACTATTGTGAAATGGCAATGTGACTATTGTGAAATGGCAATGTGATTATTGTGAAATGGCAATGCGAGTATTGTCATTAATGTGGCTATTCACAATTTTGACATTTTGACTACCCTATGAGTCGAAGTTTGAATTTCAGGTGCCTTAGCAGGTTTGAAGTTATTCTCTTGTATTCTAATTCAACATTGTATAGTTGACATTTCGCCTTGCTTATTTCTTTTACAAAATGCTGCCAAACTCGTTAAGTAAATAAAAGAATATTCGAAATAGCAATTTTCTTTTAGAATATTCGAAATAGCAATTTTCTATTAGACTATTCGAAATACCAATTTTCTATTAGAATATTCGAAATACCAATTTTCTATTATAATATTGTCAAACATGCATTCTGATTTGAATGTTCGGATCTAGTAGTCATGTCACATTACACACAAAGAACTGTATGATTGAACTGACGGATGTTCGAAAATAATTTACTGAATACATCCGCCACTCATAATTCCGTACATCATAATATACCGGTCCATATATGGAAACAACCTTACATTAAAACGAGGTAACAAAGTAATTGACTCAAGTAGCGTTATGAGGTTTAGAGTCAATTAAAAACACAACAACAAGATTCCATTTTGAAATGGTCAACTGGTATTTTATTTTTATGCACATATCCTTCGCAATTATCATTCAGCAGGGTGTGGTCGTTCTTGATTTTTAATATTGAACCAATGTGCATGCAAGCCCATGCATAGTGCTAGTTGCGTCAGAAAGCACAACTAAGTGGATTATCAAATTGACGAATTCAGATGTGAATCAGTCTTTGACGCCGCTTTCTCTCTCTCTCTCTCTCTCTCTCTGTTTCTCTCTCTCTCAAAACTCCATCAACATATTTATCTGTGTCCATAAATCCATACACCCATCCGTCTCTCTGTCTGTCCGTCAACCAAATCGTCTATCTATCTATCTATCTATCTATCTATCTATCTATCTATCTATCTATCTATCTATCTATCTATCTATCTATCTATCTATCAGCTCCATGAAGGGGGTAGGGTATATGAATATCACAGGTACATTAACACTTAGTGGACTCTTTTGAGAATTGGTATGCAATTAGTTTCATTCATTCATTCATTCATTCATTCATTTATTCATTCATTCATTCTGTTGGCCATTTATTTATTCGTTGCAGGATATTAGCTTGCAAGACAGTTCAGGCTCCATCATAACAGCTAAAGCGACATTTTATGAGCGACAACTACTACTAGTACTACTGCTCCTGCTACTAATAATAATAATGGTGGTGGTGATGATCATGAGGGCGGCGAGAAGAAGAGGAGGAAGAAGAAAAACCTAGATTTTTAAGAGTCGATAGTAATAATAATAATAATAATAATAATAATAATAATAATATCTATTATTATTATTATTATTATTATTATTATTATTATTATTATTATATTTGACAGTGAAAACATCGTAGATTACTGCCAAATATGACGCTGTCAACTGCAATGACGACGACAATAATTATAATGACGATGATGTGATCGTCAACTAATCAAATATAATGTATATGTATTTAATGAAATTGGAAATGTTATGGTACTCTTGAAAGTTCATTAGAGCTTTTATCTAGGCACACGGTTGAACCTGAGAGAGAGAGAGAGAGAGACCCACGCAGACAATGGCAGACAAATACACACACCTCTTAGTAAATAGCATGTGATTATGTGATTCCAGGTTATTGTGCAATGTCCCTATTTTTTAACCGGTTGTACCTGAATGCACCTAGAACAGTATTTGCTACATAAAATAATATCTTTACGTTTTCATTTTACAAAAAAGGTACCGCAATCAGGTAATTTTACCTGATCTAACTCAACATGTTGACGCCATTAACAACACAACCTGGTAAATAGATCTAAGTGGAAAGATAAATTAATTTCCACCAGGGTATGCCGTACTAGTGAAATGTTTGCATAAAGAGTTTTCATTTGAAATGGAAAGTGTTCGTTCTGCAGGTGATTTCAAAGGTGATTTTTTAGGTCAGCGCCAAATTTACTCCATCTTAAAAAAATAAAGAAAACATTCACACATACAAATCATATTTTTTTCTAAAAAAAGAAATGTCAAAAATATTTGTAAAACCGACATCAATAATTATCTTTCTTTAATCTGCCCCATCTCAATTTTGTATTTCATTTGTCTCCTTCTCTCAAACTGTTTTCTCATTGTTTCTGTAATTTGAACAATTCTCCAATATACTGTTTTTAGTGTGAAGAGAAATATGCAAGTTCTCATGAGCATATTTTCCATACCTAAAACATATTTTATCTAATAACATCTAATACCAATACGAGTTCTCACTTGTTAAGTTTGATCCATCACATGCTCTATATCATATCTGTATTGTATTCTTTTTTCTCTCGTGAAAACATTATATATATATATATATATATATATATATATATATATATATATATATATATATATAATATATATATATATATATATATATATATATTATTTTCAGAAAGGAAAATACCTAAAGGACATTAAAACACAACATATACATAAGCCAAATGACGACATTATACTACAAGTGAAATTATACATTTATACTTGCAAGGAATATATGAAATGAAGTTGCGGAAGAAATAAATAAAATATTAGTTATTTACTGCGATTACAAAAGTAGTGATTATGATACTTTTCCTATAAAAAAAATTATCACTGAGCTAAAACTTTTGTAATCAAAGCTCTGAAATTAATCATACATCTTTGGCCCTATATACAGACATTTGTTGCTAGACTGATTGATCGAAACAATGTTATTTCTCCTTGAAAATGTTTTTGAAAATGTTCCTAATTAAAAACAGAGTACTGTAGTCCATATTAGGAAGTTATGACCATGCTGTTAATACTTAAAATGCCTTATAAAACAATTCTGTTCCATTCAGTAGCGTTGAAATCCCCAGGGGTAGCCATGAAGTTTAGAAATTAAGTCCTCCTCCGGATTAGTTAGTCTATGATGTTCAGTATGAACCTTCAAAAAGTAAAATGTTTGTCTATTTGTCTATTTATCTATCTATTTATCTGCAAACCTACATACCAGTACATCTACTTAATAAAACCCGCATGCCTACCTACGTACCTATTTAACAATATCCGAAGCTACCTACCTATTCAATTCAAACTTGTGTTAATTTAAAGAAATCTTGAGGTCCATTGCCGTCAATACAGTCTAGCTCTGTGTTCGCCTACATCTAAAGTTTAAACATAGAGCAAATGGTATGGTACCCCCCCCCCCCCTCCCCCGTGAATCTCGTAATGTTTGTGTTTATATGAGGGATGAGCGTACATGTTAGTAATCACTGTTCAAATAGAGATATCTCCAATTGACGTCACACCTTGTTCATGTGACTATGACATCTAATTTGTATACCGAATGTCACGACTATAGCATGTAATAATATGAAAATACAAGAAGTGTCTAAATAAAATCTGAGAGATAAAAGTCAATACAAAAATTAATTCAGTAATGTAAAGTAGGTTGGTTTTTAGACAAGCATTTATTTGTACTGCAGTAGCGTGCACATTGTTGATGGTCATGAAATTCACATAATAGGACAAAAGGATAAATGTATTTTAGTGATCATGATTGCCATGAAACCCACATAAGTAGATACACGGATAAATATATTTTAGTAATCAGGAAAATGATACGTATTATTTTCATGCTGGGAGACGACAGTCATGTATACTTTTAACTTTATCGATAACCTCGTTTGCCATGCTGTGGCTTTATAGAAGAAGAAAAAAGCGAATCGTAGTCTTGAAAATTTTGCAATCATTGCTAAACTTCAATATAAACTGTGAAAGCTTCGGCAGTAAAATAAAAAACAAAGAAACAAAAAATTAATCCCCCCCCCCCCCCCGAGCCTATGGTGATTTATAATATTTTTTGCAGGAATTATAGAATTATAATGCGACGTAGCTATGCAAGCTTCTGTATAAGGCACATATAAATACTTAGTTTTACTGGGCATATGTAACTAGCTTTAATGGGGAGGACTGCCACTATTTGAATCTTATAATTTTACACTGGTCTATCCTTTCTCTTGTCCATAACTAGGCAATTTCCTTTTATAGGAGCACATACATCAATGGCAGATAAAGAAATATTGTTTAAAACGTTGGCGAGGGGTCTGTAGAATGGAACCCCAGTGGAGGTCCGGGGAGCGAAGGCCCCATTAAGTTCTTGCAGATTTTTCAGGTCATAATTTCAACCATCTAACTGTAAAGAAAACTTAATCTTTTGATTGTTTCGAGCTCTTTTTAGGAGGTGGGGTGGGGTGGAGCCCCACCCCACCCCGGATCCGCCCCTGTACATGAGATTAAAAGTTTTGGTCATGTCGGAGGTTACACTTTCTATCACTCTCGTATATTGCTATCGACCATTTGTGGGATAAAGTAACCAAATCTCAGTCTGTGTGTGTGTGTGTGTGTGTGTGTGTGTGAGAGAGAGAGAGAGAGAGATAGAGAGAGAGAGAGAGAGAGAGAGAGAGAGAGAGAGCATGCAGTACTAATCCTTTGATTTGCACACATTCAGTATCTACTATTTGACTGTTTTCCACAGTATGCAATAATTAGGTATTAATCTGAAACATATCTTGGCATAGTTTCAAGATCTCGTATGTATGTTATTACATCTCTGCCAGGTAGACCATTAGACATCAATTTAAATTCAAGTATAAGTTATTATTCTCAGTCAATGAAGATCTTGAGTCACGTGTACTACCGTACTATGGATTAATCTTAGAGCTGAGATAAATGGGTGCCCTGTCACAACTTTAAATGCAATATTTATCTGGAAATCAAAGAAACCTATAGGTTAGGTTAAAACGTTATCAATCATAAAATAAATATTCATAGAGGTCATGACCTATCAGTGTCAAAATGAGTCTAAGGAGTAGCCGTATCGGTTTGTTGTACTTTTAAATCAAATACTTTATTGCAATGAATCATACTTGAAAGAGAATCGGAATCAAGTGCATGAGAACTTAATAGTGTTCACTCCTTTACATTCTATTTCATACACGGCAAGTAAGAGATGTTCAAAAGGTGTAATAAAACTTGTGTATAGGAGAGAGAGCATTAATTGGTGATGGCAGGGGAAACACTAGAAAATATATGCCAGTCCATTATTACACACACACACACACACACACACACTATATATATATATATATATAGAGAGAGAGAGAGAGAGAGAGAGAGAGAGAGTATTGCACCATAAAATATTTCAAAATTTTTACAACATATTACATAGGTTACATCAATTCAACAGGTAAAGCGAATAATTCCTTTAACGAGCCAAACAACAATACTTGCAAACCTAAGTTTATTATCATCATCATCATATTCACGACCATCGTCATCATCATCATCGTCTTCGTCATTTTCGTCTTATGAGCGCTTTGTGCATACAAATGTAAAAGTTTAATGTCAAGAACCTACATCATATATATATATATATATATATATATATATATATATATATATATATATATATATATATATATATATATATATATATCCTCGACCTGCCATGATTAACATCAATTTTTAACACGCGCATTATAATATTGTGAGAAACTATTCAAATCCCCATAGAAAGTGTTAAATTATATCTACTTAATTTATTCATCGTTGAAAAAATGTTTGGCATTCCTCTAAATTATCTGAGAATTACCGTTTTTCTGAGCGTGTGTAAGACAACTTATTTCCGGAAAATATCCATGGTTCGTGCCACTGACAAAAAAGTCAGTTTGGTCAAGGTATAGAAATTAATAATTAATAGTTGATAGCATCTCCGTGTTTTGGAAATAAAATATAAAACAATTTTGAGCATGAAACATTATTTTGCGTTCTTTGTATATGCAGTTTGTGCACTTACATGTACTGCTTGTTTGTTAATTACCATATAACCACATGAATCAGTAGACGGAGGCGGGAGGGGGAGTTAAAAATTGAAAATGGTGAATGGATACACATTTTCTTAAAATTGATTTAATGTCTTTTGATGTAGAATATATGTTTATTCTTATATATCTTGAATTAAACTATATCATCATTAGAATCTTTTTTAAAATTTTGTTCAATGGAGTGAGATTTTATTCATATTTAATTTATTTTATGTATTTGAGTGTAAGTATCTTTTCAATACATAGAAAATATATAGTCATGTATGATTATTACAAAATTTATGATTAAGAGAAAAAAGGTAACTCTCTTCACAATTTCATGAACACATTATTTATTTAATATTTGTAGCAATGCATGGATAAAATATGTGGATTGCTGCTTAGCTGATATCATTCACACACACAGAGAGAGAGAGAGAGAGAGAGAGAGAGAGAGAGAGAGAGAGAGAGAGAGAGAGAGAGAGAGAGAGAGAGAGAGTTATATTATTTATTTAAAATGTAAAATTTAATAATGAAAAATAATTAAATAAAAACAATAAAAATTGTCTTAGGTACAAATATGAACTACTGGAAAAAAAATCACATTAATATCAATACAATAAAGTTTCACATGTTTAATTTTCACAGTGAACATAGAAAAACTGCTCACCCATTCGGATGAAACCAGCATCACGACAGTACATAAGATGTACCCGGTGTTGACATGTATCGCACTTTACAAATACCAATCAGACACTCTGCCTAACTGCATCAGGAGTATCCTTTTTGCAAACACGACACTTTTCTTCTTCAGCAGCTTCGACATCATCAGTGTCTGTGTCTATAGAATCATTGATGTAAATATGGCTTGGACCGGGCTGTGTAGATGCTGGTGCCATCGTTTTGCTGCTTCCATTATTGCATACAGAGGATACTACAGATGTGTCTTGTTTTCCTTTCTGTTTTGGTTTCTTAGTCTTCAAAATCTACTTCTGTCGTCCTTAAGTTTTACTCCCATTTTCTTCTGAATCCGTGTGATATGTTCTCTTACTTGTTTTTCAATATCATCCTCTATGATGCAGCAACCTGATACAATTTTGCCCATAGGGTTTCTAGGTTTTCCTGTTTTCCTGGATTTATTTCTTTTAATAATAACATTCTTTTGTCAAACTTTTTTATGTGTTTGCATGTTTGTCATCAATTTTCTCTCTCTCTCTCTCTCTCTCTCGTCTCTCTCTCTCTCTCTCTCTCTCTCTCTCTCTCTCTCTCACTGCTACTGTTTTTTGATCATCTGTGTTGTGTCAGGAACGGGATTAGTGATGTTCCCCTCTTGCATGAAAACTTCTGCTGGTGCCAGAGCATGCTTTGGTATTATATCAGGGCATAAGGGATAAATTCCTGTTTTGCTGAAGGCTGACTGTAGGTTACATGATCATAATGCTTGAGCATAAGCTTTGCATTCTGTCTCATATATATTGTGCTGGTTACTACACCATGGTAAGATCTCTTACTTTTGTGGATTCAGAGTTGTATGTCCTCTGGAAAGGCCCAAAGCAACCAACATCAAGGGGCTGCAGGAGATGACTTGTGTGGGCTGGGAGGATGTGTATAATGATGTTGTGTTCCGTTGCACATTCTATGAGTCCTACAGAAATGTGAGTTTTGTGCCCATCTGAGAAGAAGGAGAATGGTTCGTCACCTCTACCTGGTGCAAAAAGAAGAATGCGGGTCTCCAAGTAATGGCGGAAAATTACAGAATTAGACCACCCAGTCTCTGACTTATTGGCATCAGCCCCTGGTCTTGTACCATGCGGAAATTCAGAGTCCCAATTCTTTCACCAGGGAAGACAAAGAAAGGAGAAACTGCAATGCTAGATGAGCTTTAACTTGAAATAATAGTAAATGCTGCTGATTTGCCAGAAACTACTGCAGGAGGATGGAACTTATTGCCAGCAACTATGTAGGGGAGGGGTATGGTTGATGGTAACTCCCATTTTCATCAATGTTGTATATCAAGTGTTGGCAGTTCCTTTAGATTGTACTTGTAAGCACGTGGTCAAGTTCGACAAAGTATTTGCTGACATTCTGGGTGCTTGTTGAACTAGCTCTCTGTCCTTCCAAGGTCGAACGACTTTTAAATCTGGCCATCTCTTGATAAAACATCTAAACCATTTCTTAGTCAGCATCCAATTTTTCTTTATCTTCCTATTCTGAATGGCGAAGGTCAGTGGCAGTATCTCTAACCTCCTGCATGTATAATCCATATCCATATTTGGCCATTTTTTTTCAAGTGATTTGCTATTGAGCCTCTTCTTCTAGATTCAACTATAGGGATTTCCCAACAATCACATTGTCTGGGTGGGATTTCCCAACAATCACATTGTCTGGGTGGGATTTCCCAACAATCACATTGTCTGGTGGGATTTCCCAACAATCACATTGTCTGGGTCCATTTTTCCTAGTACATGTACTAAGTGGTTGTTGTTGGCACGAGAAACTCCAGACATGCTGTTTGTACTGCCATTCCATCTTTTACTGCCATGTATGCTTTGTACGCCTAGTGGGGACTATACAGTCTGTATCGTTTCTTTATGAAATGAAGGGGTTTTAACCCAAAATAAAAAATTAAAAATTAAATTGACCATACCTTTACTTTATTTCAGATTTTTTAATTGCGAAGAAATTTCATCTCCATCCTTATCATATTTTTTGCTTTCAAACGCATATTCAATTCAATATAACATGAATAAATAATACAATATTGATGATGGAAATATTAAAATAGAAGCAATTCAGCAAATATGGTTCATTTCTTAAAGTGTATTCCAGGCTATACCATTAAAAAGGATATTTCTCTTTCCAATTTAATAATACTCAAAACGAAAAATGTCCATAGTTTATTTACGACACCACAATTATGCTGCTACAACAGACTTTTGCAAAACATTAGTAAGACCAATTATTATGTATAAATTCTTTCTCGCCTATCATAGACAGAGAGATCATTCTGAATAAGTGTGTGTTGTTGTTGTCGTTGTTGTTGTGGGGGTACGTATTTAGTATTTGAAAATACTTAACAGATGGTAGAAACCAATTTTTTATTAGCCTCTGTGCATGTTGAATGTTGAGTTGCAGTAATAACACAAGTATTTGTCCATTTCTACGTTGAAGTTGAGTTGCAGTAATAACACAAGGTATTTGGTCCATTTCTACGTTGAAGTTAAGTTGCAGTAATAACACAAGTATTTGTCCATTTCTTTTCCACTGCAGATGTTTCAGCAGAGGTGACAATACTCTTAACTGCCTTACATCGGGATTTGACTGTATCATTTTACGACCATAACCTACGTATCGATAAGCATGACATTAATTGTAGTCACAAGAATGACATTGACAGTATCATAAGCATGACATTAATCGTATCACAAGAATGACATTGACAGTATCATAAGCATGCCATTAATCGTATCACAAGAATGGCAGTGAGTCCATCACAAGAATGACATTGACCGTATCATAAGCATTACATTAATCGTATGACCATAATGACATTAATAGCATCACAAGAATGGGCATTGACCGTATCATAAGCATTACATTAATCGTATCACAAGGAATGACATTAATCGTATCACAAGAATGACATTGATCCCATCACAAGGAATGACATTGACAGTATCATAAGCATGATATTAATCATATCACAAGAATGATACATTCGTACATGGAAGGAAAAAATGGGAAGAAAAAAAAAATTAATTTATCTCTTAGACTAATTCTTAATATATGTACATGGAAGCTGCCATTTTTGTAGAGAAAACTGGCGACGTTCCGCAATTTGTATTGTAGAATCAATTCTGATACACATGTTTTGCTTCAAGTTCTCGTATAAACGCCCAAGTCTGATGTTGGATATAATTCATTCTGAAAATTTTATGTTTGGCTAAAAGCCTGACAAACATGGCGTGTGGTTGTTGTCTCCGTGATTGCAAAAGGAAGCGTTAGAAATGGAACGCATCAAACGGATATTGACTGAAATGATAATCTGCAGATGTACTGTGTGAAACGTGCTTCAAACAAATCTACAGTTCCAAAGCTTTTACAACTGAAACCGTTCTTATGTGTTGCAAAATTAGCAGAGAAACTTTATCTTCATCGAGTAATACATTCCGACAGTCAGGAGTCCAGAAGTTTTCTCCTCTGGCTCGACAAATTTACTAAATTAAAGTACTCTTGCTTGAAACATTCGATGTAAAACAATAGACAATGTTTCTTCGTGTTGTACGGAATATAACATAATATTCTAGTTATATCATAAAGAACTTCGATCTACACAGTGCGCCTTCTGGGTAAGCCAATACAACAATAACACAGTAAGTAAAGTATATCATGTAACAGCAGCAAGTCATATAATCGATTATTTCTGAACAAGTATAAACAAGGGTTCCGCGGAACAAGGTGTCTAGCCTTTTTCTGAGTTAGGAGCTTGCACAGAAATGTTGAAACACTGGCATGCGCAAAAAATGTACGCTGAGTTGACGCCCCCGCCACAGATGACGACGGACGACATCATGCTCGCTATGTCTCGCAGTTTTCTGCGAAGAAGGCGAGACCAAATACACGCAGAAAAATATCGTAACATTGATCGCGTAACCTGCGTTTCGCAACATCGCTTCTTTACTGCAGCGGGGTATGCGAATGAAGTCATAAAAAACAAGGAAAATATATAACGTAAAGAAGAGTGGAAACGTGTAAGAATGTAAGTGTGAATGTGATGTATAGTAAGCCTCTACAATTTTTCTATCTTCAAAGAATCCACTCATAAGTACAACAAGTTAACGATTTGCACACATTCTCTTCGCATGTAGAACAAACTGCCCCCGCACAAGGACGTCGTGACACATCAATGTACAGTCTACAGTAACCGTTTTGCCCAGGAATCATCCTCATCTCCAATGCAAACCTTATTCGGAACTGAGATTTGATTTTCGCATCTCCAAACAACCCATCCCTATCTACCCTCTTGTCAAAAACAAAATAAATAAGTTAAAACTTACAATGCGGTGAGATTTGAGCTGATATACGGTGCTCATTCAGTCCATGTACATATATTTCAATACATTTAGCGAATTACACGGAAATGCGGTAAAAACAAAAAACAGGTGCTTCTGCAAGATTCTTCAAAAATTAAACTTTTAGGTAGATATAATAATTTAAAAAATACATGCTCATTTCCAACTGTATCGCATAATTATGTGAATTGTTTATAAAAACAGTGATAATACTGATGGACTTTTGGAACCCAATCTCTCGATGTGTGTATCCAAAAACAAGAATCAGGTTTTTCCCCAGGGACCAATTTGATTCAGTATTTAAAAACCCTAGTGCCTCTGTCTCAGATGAAAAAACACCCATGTCTCATAATTACTCACTGCATCAATATCAATCTTATCTACAAAAGTGATAGTTGTTCGAGGAAAAGAACGTTTAATTAAAGTTCTAGTCTGAGCTTCAAATGACTCAAGACCAAAGATGTTTCTCCCACCCGCCCTTTAGAAGAATAGCATTTAGAGGAACGCACCCCACCACCACCACAGTCACCAAAAAAAAACAAAAAAAAAAAAAAAAAAAAAACCCACACAAAAAAAACAAAACCCCAACACAAGGGCTTTTTCGCATCTCCAACAACCCATCCCTATCTACCCTCTTTCAAAAACAACCGGGCGTTTGACGACATAATTTAGTTTTCAGACAATCGCTTGCGTGATTACGTTTGCCATTACGTTTTCGGAGATGATGTTCTAGAAATATAAAGCGTAGAGGTAAGAATATATAAATATTCTCAGTACCGCAATCAGATTTGAAAATTACTTTAATTTTGACTACTATCGTGTGCAGTTTTATTTACAAATATTACACATAAAGCTTCCATATACACGTACTCGAATTTGGTCTCATTAAACATCGGAAAACAAGGAAAAGTGAAAAAATCTATCTAGAGAGCGCAGCTGTGTGATGGTTGTGTGACGGTCATGCTGCTACTGACTTACACCGCGCGACATATTGGAGATTAATGGCAATATGACACGAGTGCGTTCTAAGAAAATATTTCTTTTGATCAGGTGAAAAGAAGTTTTTCATTGTTATAAAGACTCGTTTCAGCTAAACAAGTTTCGACGAAATATTGTAAAATCTTTTTTGCTATCTTCATGATTGCAATATTTCGGTAATGTTCCTTGATATTTGATACATTTTGAGTGAGAAACTACAATTAAACCTCCCATCGCTTGATCATTTTGTTCTGAAACAATGTTTTGAAATTATATATTCATATTTTAATCATTCTGATATGACCTCACTTTGCTAGGTCATTTTACACGAGCTGAAACGTCTATTTGGGTTTGATTTTGTAGGATATTCACCTTTACGATAATCTAACGGTTTCGCTCCCCGCCGTAGAACACTGAAATCGAGCGGCTTAAACAAAGAAGACTCCAAAAGGACACCCACACGCAAATAAAATCATCATCTGTTCACAGCCTCCATGTTTTCAATTAAGGTTCCTCTAAACAGTTATTGTGTACTTCTGAGTTAAGGACAAGTACAAGATGATGTTGTTTGCATTGGCAACATGCACAGTGGAGAGAATGTTTGCATGCCACTATGATACTGTCATGCAGCTGTGACTGAAATTTGTTTACATGTGTTTAATTATGGAAACTATGCAGTATCTGCAGCATACTGATCAAATGGGCTGCTCCCCATGTGCTTGAAAAATGAGCTTGAACTATTCAAAAGTACACTAACATTAGCAGTATATTCGAATAGAGAAAATTAATTTTGCCAGAGTAAATAACACCAGCTTCTGAAAGTCCAGCAAATAGATACATAAAATATATCAGACGTATAAAAGCTATCGGCTCTTTTTGTTTTCCAGTTTACCTTTGAAGTCCAGGAAATGAAAATGACTAAGCGGAGCTTGCAGTTCTTTTGAGAGGTGCACATCTGAAGAAAGTCCAATCTGTAAACTCTAACCCACATTACACCCATTAATCGCACACCAAAATAAAGGGAATAAAGTTATTTGACGATACCTAAAATATACAAATGGTCTTTTTTAAATAGTTGAGAAAACCAAATCAAACCCTATGCAATGCACGAAACTGAGGAGCGGAATCTTAAAACAATTATGAACATTTGGGCAATTGCTTTTCTCTTTTTCATATCATCATTTATGATTTCGAAATGGGTACATTAAACATTAATGTTATGTAATGAAAGTAAGCTAATTATACCTATTTAGCTCTTGCTTATACAATGTACCTTGTGGCAGTATTGGTGCGTGAAACGACCTTAATTATGGGAAATTAAAACTCTTCGAACACGAGAAAGTAAATTAGCTTAAATTTAAAACTGTGGATTCAGTGAAAGAAAAAATATAGCAAGAAATGTTTCTATTCATTCATGGTCTAATAATTAAGGAAAAAATGATTGACACAGCAGATTCGCTTGCTTCTATATAATAGTGTTAGAGAATAAGAAAACCTTTTACATTTGACCTTTGACATCTGTGAACCTGATATGTTCCATCCCTGTTCAAACTCTAAAATTATCATTGACACTCAGGAATAATTGTGGCAAGTTCGTTGTTCCTGTCTTTTAGCACAACACCGGTTGCTATTGAGAAAATGCAATGTACATTTTTAAAGTGGTTCACTTTTCAACATGGCGGGGCGGGGGTGTGGGGGGGGGGGGCGAATTGTGTGTGACTTTGCTACTAATGAATACTGTCTGTGTTAGAAATACTTCATACATATTCAAAAGGACTGCTTAAATGATTGCGACCTAATGTTTCAGCTATAAAACCAAAATTAAATCATGCAACAATAGCAATAAAAAATCAAACTCTATGCAAAGTACGATATTGTAGGGCGGAACATAAATAATTCATTAATTTTGCTCATCGCTTACTCACCTATAATTACTACTGTTTGTGTGTGTGTGTGTTTGTGTGTGTGTGTGTGTGTGTAGTTCTTGCTTCTATTATTATTGTTAAATCATTGCTGTCATTACAGAAACAATGAACTATTCGGGGATAAAATCAACAGTTACACCAATTTCCATTAAGACAACTAATGGCGCTATTTGGTTTTTCCTTTGTACGTCAATATCAACTAGGTTGTCAGTTTTATATATCTGAGTTGAAACCAATTAGGCGCGACTATCGAAGATTTTCAACGATAGTAATGGTCATGTTAAACTCTTGGAATTTCAATTGCTTTATTTAGTGTTTATTGTTTGTTAAGGTTTTTGCCATTGAACAAAGACTCACTGAGAGTCAAAATTGTATCGGGTAGTTTTATAAACTAGTTTGCTCTGTTCGTTGTCAGTTTGTTGTATATCTATCAATCATCCATCCATCCATCACACACTCTCTCTCTCCTCCCCGCAACTCCGCGAAATGTCGCCCCCAGGCTTGTCGGCCCGGGCGGTCGCCCGTTCGCCCGCCCCTTATGACGGCCCTGTATATATATATATATATATATATATTATATATATATATATAATATATATTATACATATATATATGTATATTATAGATATAATGCTAATGATAGAGTATAAAACAGCATCGTTTATATTTTCAACAATTTTTGATAATATTATCGGCGAAAGATAGTGCGGAAACTGTGTAACGAGAGAGATTACTTTTTCTTTTAATTATGAAGGATGTCCAGCGTACGTAGTAGAATAATTTTAGTTTTTGGACATCAATAAGATGAGAATCTCTGAGATAAATTTCTTAGGTGTATCAGTTTTATGTAAGTAAAAGCAAATGAGATCCATAACATGTTTCTTGATTTGCCAAGGGTAATGCTAGGAAAAACTTGTTATTTTATGGAAAACTAACTCAGATAAGTTTTTATCAAATACTCGTCATTTTTAATAAGATCTGAAACAACTAAAACTTTGTTATAGAAATTTTAAAAAATATTAAGTTACCGATTTATTCACCTTTTCATTCCTTAAAAACTATGTACAGAAATTCAGAGGGCAGGGTGGATCAATATGCTGCACAGAAAGCAAAGTATATTCGTTTGGAAATACAATTAGTTATTTCTTTAGGTGAATTATGTCAAATTAATAACTTATTTTCATCTCAAAAAATCAAAATACTAAATACTTTAAAATCTGAAAGGGATGACAGCAAAGGACCATATACAGTTTAGATTCTTTAGTGTGAAATATGAATTACATTTTGTCTGCAAAAAGTATCCGAGGCAGCTTCGACCTCATTAGTTGTATGCGGGCAGAGTCACTTGTGTAGTTTTGACACTGGATGATTGCTTGGCAAACGTCAAATTCAGTGTAATCTAAAGCACGATGATGCATGAATTTTCAAAAGTGAGATACAGAAAAAACTAAAATGAAGTAAACTGCACGTCATTGCATATCCTCACACTTCCTATCTATGCAACTGGCGGGGTTTGGTCTGATCCATGGGCCAATGTTGCGACACTGTTATGTGTATTTCTATTTTCATATCTAGTTAGAGTGAGAGTTCCCAAGTTATGAGAAAGGCCAAGTCCCCTCACACCTGGGACATTACCCATGGCATGTGTTGGAATGCACATGTGCGTTTATTACCTTATGCACATTAAATGTATACAGAGGTTTTAGGGCGGGGATCTTAACCATTTCTTTGTTATGAGGCAGGGTTATGTTCCCAACCCCAGGGTCATCTGTATTGGATATAAGTCTAATTTCGTCTCCTCGTGCCCTTCCAAACCTGTATATGCTTAGAGGTTGCGGGGATCTTAATAGTTTCCAAGTTATGACCTAGGAGGCATGCCCATTCCCCAGGGTCTGCATTGTACATGCCCCATTCCCAGTGACTGTACTAGACGCGCGTTTGATTTCGTCTCATGTCCCATTCCCAGGGTCTGTACTGGACGTGGCGTTTGATTTCGTCTCATGTCATCAAACCAATATATGGTTAAAAGAGTGGGTATCGCAACTGTTTCCAAGTCATGAGCCATGTAGGTTCCAACCCAAGAACCATGGCCAATGGTCTGTAGAATTGATATATGTCTGATTTTGTCTCCTAATATCCTTCACGCATATCAATGGTTATAGGTTGGAATGCTCAACAGTTTCCAACTTATGACTCAGGGGGCAGGAATCCCACAGGGTGCATTCTTGTGCAAGACCAGAGGGTTTTAATCCAAAAATTCGTTACATCCTTGATATGACACAAAGCCTACGTTCAGATGTCGACACATGATACCTAAAATACTGAGGAATGTTTCATAAAACTATTTCCACTCCTTGTCGAAACGCCTAGGGGCAAATATTGTGCACACCTACAGAATCGGCCCCAATCATACGCCCCAATCGCCCGAATCATACGCGGGAATTTTTTGTCTGTATCTTCAACGGTGTAAGAGATGCACTACAATTTACAATTGATGGATTGAGGACATACAGAAAGCCAGATGGGCGAGTAACACATATCCCAAGTATGTTTTTTTTTTCAAAATGAGCAGGTGTGATAGAAAGTAGATTGTTAAGTCTTTTGTGGAATTATTTAAACATTATGACGTGCAATGGTAATTATCAAAATATTTTAAGTACAATCAAAAACTGAGAGAAAACCATTTATTGTGTTCACAATAGAGCATCTTCCGTGAAACATCTTGTTCATGACAAGAGAAAAACAGAATATAAATTTACATATATTTATTTCATATTTATGTATTCGCAGTAGGTATCGAGTATATAGGAGACATGTCCGACGGGATTGACTTTTTGACCAACTATAAATGCCCAAATCAGACACTGGGATGTTTCTGCTTAGACTTGATACATTAATTGGTTTTACTAAGAAACCCATAGACGGGTCGTGCTCTCGATCCTCTACGTAAGATGTACATTGCAGTAATTGTGAAATGGCCTTGGGGATTATGTAAACATTATAATGTAACCTCTATGCAGGGGACAGGTACCTTGTAATATTTCGCATGGCCTCAACCATCTTTGAGGAGTGGACCATTCGGTTAGTTCATGTGTAAAGAGGGATTCCAACAAATAGTTCAGTCTTTTGAAAAAGGGAATTGGAAAGAATAAGTGAAATAATGCCTGCACACATTAGAGATATATTCTAAAAATCTAGTGGTCGTGGGTACTAATTGCACCAGCGAAAATCAGAGAGTAGTAAACTTTATTGCGGCAGCAATCTCTCTCAGTTCCAAAGTCATGTCAACTGTCCCATGTAAGCATTATTGATACAAAGCTGACATAGTACATTACTGACTTTAAGAAAATAAAGAAATGGATAGTGCCACATTTTAAGCATATTGGTAGATCTCCGTAGCTGTGTAACGAGCGTCAAAACATGAAATAAAAGATCAAATGCGTAAATATATTGGAGTTGACGATTCCAAGGTGAGATGGATCGAGGGGTAGGGGGTGAGTGTTGTACTAGATTGCCCAACTTGACTACAGCTGCTTCTGACAGAGCGAATGTGGACGATTAAAATTAATAGAGTTCATTTCAACTTTACAGTTTTTCATTATGCAGGTGATTTCCAAGGTAATTTTTAAGTTGGCTCAAAATTTTATTCCATCGTGAAAAAAACAGAGCACACAACAGGACATACAAACGAGCAAATAACAAAACATAACTGATATGTAAAATAAGGAAATTATTTAGATGGGGGCAAGCTATGGTGCGCTTCATTAGTAGCTCCTGGCACGAATCTCAATTTTGTTTTAAATGGTCCAAGAGATGTATGGAACCCCGACCATCAGATCATTGATCGTTCATGTAAATCTGATTCTCCTCCCAATTTGTATTATTTTGTTTCCTTCGTCTCAAAATGTATTATAGACTTTTTCGGTGATTTTAACCGTTCTCTACAGCAAAATACTTTTTTTTTATCATCAACAGAAATATGCAAGTACTCATCAGCATATTTCTCATACCTAAACCATATTTTAACATTAGATAGCAATATGTATTCTCATTTTTTAATTTTGATGAATCACACACTCGGTGTCATATTTATATTGTACTATATTTCCTTCCTGGAAAAATTTGTGAAGATGTTCCTAATTGAAACCAGTGGTAATGTATTGCCGAAACTGTCGAAATATGACTATCTATTTAAATTCAAAATGCCTATTAACATAAATTCTGTTTCTTTTAGTAGCGTTGAAATCTCCAGGTAGTAGCCATGAATCCCCCCCAACTATAGTTAGATTATGATGTTTAATATGAAATGTCAAAAAAGTAAAATGTCTGTCTAATCTATCTATATGGTCTATCAACAAACCTACATCACTAGACACCTAATAACACCCGCGTGACAACCTACGTACCTATTTACGTACATCACAAACTGCCTACCTATGTCAATTCAAACTTGTGTTAATTTAAAGAAATCTAGAGGTGCATTGGCAGCGCACAGTCAAACTCTGTGTCCTATCCAGTTCGCCAACAGGATTCTCGCAGTTTAAGACATAGAGCGATATGGTATAGACAGCACATTCATCAGTGGTGGAACGAGAAATATTGCTTAAAGAAGTTGGCATGGATCTGTGGGATGGAACTCCCAATAGGGGTCCAGGGACGGTAGGCACCAGGGCAGCTGCCAGACATTTTAGGCGTTTTCAGTTCATAATTTGTAACCATCTAAGCTAAAATGAAAACTGCACGTAGGAAAGCTTCCGGTTGTTTCAGAGCTCTTGTTGAGGGGTTGGGGGCTCCACCCCTCACCCGCCCACCATGGATCCACCCCTGTACATGAGATTAAAAGTGTGGTCATTTCGGATGTTACACTGACTATCGCTCTCCTACAGGTGTCACGACAAAATCGCGCCGACAAAATCGCACCGATAAAAAAGCGCAGCTTTAAAACCCCCGATAAAAGCGCGCAAAGACAAAAGAGCGCAGAAATAGAAGTAGACATGAACAATAAAAATGTGAATAATTACTAAGTTCCAAATATTATTTGAGGAGTCATTCTTCAAAGCTAGTTGAGTACCCAAAACTGTACAAATAGCACAAATATGTTATGCCTTAACATTTGTAGTCATGGAAAGTACCGAATCACAGACGCAGAAAAAGCATATTTTACATGATGGCTATCATATTTCGAGAAAACTAGTCAAAACGCGTGCAAAACCGTCTTCCAGGGAACCCAGATAGTTGGATATTATTTCGATCTCGACCAGTGTCTTTGGCGCAAAAGTGCAAACATTTCATATAGAAGATTCGTATCGTGATGATGAAAACTTGCACATGCACGTCAAAATTGCTCTCTGCTTGTCCAGTTGCTGACATACCGCAGCGTTTGACGATTATTGGGAAGACGCGTACGTCGGAAGAGAGCGAAGACGCGATCGAGCACATCCATATTTCCGGTCGACTTGTGGAGCATGCGTGATCGCGTGAATGACAATCTGCCACATACCAACAATTCAGTGGAGGCTTGGCATCTTTCATTCCAGCAAACAGTCGATTGTCATCATCCGTCGGTCTACAAGCTGATCGACCATCTCCGCAAGGAAAAGGATCGCGTGAAGCTGCGGATCGAAAGCAATCAATCTGGCGTTAGACATCCCGAAGCGTCAAAGCCGAAAGCTTTAATTCCCACATACGGCAATGTGGTCAATAATGGACTATCTACTCGGGATCGCACATAACGTCGCACTGTAAAGACACTTGTAATAATTGAACGGAAAATTAATAAACGCATATTTCTGCATATTGAGATATTAATCAATAAACAAGGCTTAATTATCTTTAATGGTATATTTGTTAGTCTTGTCTTGACAAGACACATAAAATGTGCGACAATTGCTTGCGCGGCTTTGTCGGCGCGGCCTTTGTCCTGCGCCGCTTTGGGTCGGCGTGCTATTGTCCTGCGCGCTTTTGTCGGGGGTGGCCTATATGTTGCCCTCAGTCTGAGAGAGAGAGAGAGAGAGAGAGAGAGAAGAGAGAGAGAGAGAGAGAGAGAGAGAGAGAGAGAGATGAGAGAGAGAGAGGGAGAGAGAGCATGTAGTACTAATCCTCGGTTTGCACACAATCATTATCCACTAATGGACTGTTTTCCACACTATGCAATAATAATTATTATCATATGAGACATATCTTGGTACTGGTTCAAGATCTAGAATGTATGTTTGTATATTTCTGCAAGGTACACTATTGATTTCAGATGGCAATTTAAATTCAGATATAAGTTATTCTTCTCAGTCCATGAAGATACTGAGTTACATGTTCTAACCATAATATGGAGTAAACAGATGAGTCACGTGTAATACCTTGTCTGGAGTAAACCAGAGAGTTGGGAACAAATAAAGGGATGCTCTGTTAGAACTTTCAATACAGTATTTGTCTGGAAACCAAATAAAAAAGTTATCTACAATAAAAACATACCTAGCGGCTCATGACCTATCAAACAGTGTTAAAAGTTAATGAATCTAAGGAGAGTCCCCTACTCGTTTGCTATACTTTAAAATCAAATACTTTATTGCAATGAATAATATTTGAAAGAGAATCAGAATAAAAGTACATGAGAACTTAATAGTTTTCACTCCTTTACAGTCTATTTCATGCACTACAAGTAACACAAGTTGAAAAGGCGTGGTTAATATTTATGAGAGAGAGAGAGAGAACATTAAATTTTTGATGGCAGGGTGAAACCCTAGAAAATGTATGTCCATTACAATAGTACACCCACACACACACACACACACACACACACACACACACACACACACACACTATATATCAATTTATATATACTATATATATAAACACAACACACAAATATATATATATAAACACACACTCATATAAATACACTCAAACACACTATATATATATATTGTGTGTGTGTGTGTGCGTGTATATATTATATATATATATATTTATATTATATATATATATTATATATATAACAGAGAGAGAGACAGAGAGAGAGAGTATATTTCAATTACATCAATTCAAACAGGTAAAGCGAATAATTTCTAAAAAGAGCCGAAGTACAACAATTGCGAACCTATAAGTTTATTATCATCCTCAAGACCATCGTCATCGTCATCGTCTCAGTCATTTTCGTCATATAAAAATATAAAAGTTACATGTAAAGAATCTACATCATTATATATATATATATATATATATATATATTTATATTTATATATATGTGTGTGTGTGTTCATATATATATATATATTATATATATATATATATATAAATATATATATATATATAAAATAAGATAAGAATTCTTTATTTCAGACTGCATGGTCCATACATCTAAATTAAAATATACAATAAAATAGAATATAAAATATAGAAGTATTTTAAGACATAGAAGTTCATAGGTGTCTTATGTGCAATATACATACCCATCTACAACTACAGAATGTGTTTGTCATTGTTAAGGAATAAAATCATGTGAGACATTTAAATAGTAATTTGTTCCATCTATCATAATCTGAGAACTTAAATGTATATCATAGTCCACAACGATTTCAAGATACAGTTTTTACTATTTGATATTCGTGTCATCATTGAAAACACATACTTTCTCATTAATTCTTCAAAACTAAATACATTATAGTTTACAAACATGGTAGAGGCACTATTCCAATCTTGGAAGGCTTAGTAGTAAACGAAGACTATTATTATAGCCAGTAACTAGTTTTCTTTTCATACATTCACTAAAGTTTGTCCACAGAGGAACACAGTTCATTGTGCAACAAGATAAGATTTGAATAATCTAATCTTGATATTCACATGAACAATTTCTAAATTTACAGTAAAAGCATGTGTTTTCGCGTTAAGGTACACCAGAAATCTGTAATGTTCTCATCATATCTTCATCAATCCAGACCGATTGGAATTTAGCATATGAACTCCAAATACGTATAATCAGTCCTGACATATGGCAATGAGCATGGCCGAGTTAAGCAATTAACAGAGGGAAGGAGATGGTAATTTGACAGCAGTTGACTGAAAAAACCATGCAGACCGATTTTTATAGTGTATTATATAATGATATCACTCTTCTCCAATGTGTAATGTTCATGTATCTTTTAATAATTTCCTTAAAGCCCCTGAGCGATACGAAGGACTTATCCAAATGACTATATCATCAGCAAAACTAAAAATTGCGTATAAGAAACTGACACGAGCATTTAGTGTCCATAATGTATATCCCCACGTGACACTGTCCCCAGCTTACGATTCTAAATCAGTCCCTATGTATAGTATTCATAATATAACAAAGGCGAAAGAACATCTCCCTGCCTCACCCCATTGGTTACTATGAAAGGAATTGGATACTACACTTCCCCGTCAAAGCACATAAAAAATTGTTTAACCATACCAGTTAACTAGGGTATGCACAAAGTAAACGAGTATTTGATTGTCGAGCAACTTTTTAACCATCGTCCAATGATTAACCCATTCAAATGCCTTACTAGCGTCTAATAAAACAGGCTAACACAGGGCTACCGTGTTCTAAGTAGTAGGTGAACAGTTTCCTTAAATGCATAGTTGCATAAGTCAGTTGAATGTTGTTTTTTTAAAACCAAACTGATTAATCAGAAATTGTTTACTTCACATCGTTGTAGAAACAATACAATACAAATATTTTCGAAATAATTGTCGTTGAGATCTATAGGTCTATAATTATTTTTGTCTGCCATATAACCCAATTATGCTTTTCAGTAGCGGGATAGATTGTAACTTTTGTGATATCATACAGGAACAAAGTTATTCAGCAAACATTCAATTAAATAGAAACTCATTAAAAGAATATGTAGTCCATATTTATCTGAAAAATTAAAAATTCTACAAATTCAAGAAATCTTGATCCTGGGACAATTACCCCCCTTATTTGTTTTAGACTATGGCACGTGGGATTTCCGACAATTAGATCATTTCAATAATATTAGAAGGGACTTTGCATGCAGAAAGAACATGCTCCTTATTCGAATCGTTTTTAACACTATTGAAGTAATGCTTCAAAATGATCTTTCCACATGTTGCAATATGTTATTTTGGCCATGGTTCGCCATCACTGCAAATTGGTATCCTATTAGAAGTGATAGTAGTTTGTTGTTTAACCTTCTTCCAGTAATTGCCCCCGTTGGTCTAAATTTGCAAATTGTATTTGCAAAACGTGTTCTGCTTTATGTTTTAGTTCTTCCTTCTTACATAGTCTAAGGGCATACTTAAACTGAGCTCTGGTCTGGCGCATTTGGTTACAGGAAGGTCCATGACGAGGTTTTACCGTTATCACGCCCACATAAGGTACAAGCCCCCCAAAAAATTTCGTGCGTAATCGTGCTATTCTTTAACACAGTCATTCCAGCCTGGTATGAAACCCTATGACCTGGTTAGGATTTTTTCACCAAGTGTTTTAATCGAGTTGGACAAGGTTGTTACTAAATCTTTGTAAAATCCATTAATCTGTTTCATATGCACAGGCTTACTAACGCCAATGATCATTACAGGCCGCTACACAATATGGGATTTCAATCGTGGCATAATAAGAATTGAAGATGTTTGGAGTATAATTCATTTTTTCGTCGGCAGTGGAGGTCCTGACCAAACTTGATGTTGTTATTCAAATTTAAAGGTTCAATTGGCATAGAATCAAAACCAGGAAGTATGTCAGCATTGATAGCCATTAACGTAGGACCGATGGTCGGACCCTACTAGGGTATGAATTATTCCTCATATCCACATATTACCTGAATGAGCAGATTGTGTAGAGACACAGTGTACTAACCAAGCGAGACAGTAAGTGGGAGTCACTGAGACAAAGTTAAAATTTGTTGTGTGGTTTGCAATATGTCTTAAGTCTCGATATGATATAACCATATACATTACAAAATTGGCAAAGCTCATCTCCAAATGGAGTGGATTTTGAGCGTATTAGCAGTCACAATCTCCCAATACGTAAACATTTTGATGTATTAGCATTTTCTACAATAGAAATTAATTTTACCCAAATAATCGACAAAATCCCCAAAATTTTTCAACAAGATCACAAGGGAAATAAACATTTACAAAAAGCAAAGAGGAATCCCCTGTCCTTAATAGTAATACATATTAATATACATAATATACTATATATAGGATATATACTATAATATATACAATATAAATATATATAGATGTATGTATGAATGTATGTTATGTATCTATGTATGTATGTATGTGTATATATATATTGATATATATATATATATATATATATATATATATATATATATAATCTCCTGGATGAAACGAAAAAAGGGAAAGAAATCTAATTGCACACCGTTATAGTGCTAATACGAAAACGCTTTGCTTACTATACAATGTATTCTTTTTTTAAAAAAAACAATTACCATAAGTACACTCATACATAAATGCAATGGTTTCTAGTCAAGTCAAGTCAAGTACATTTTATTTCTCGTCCAGGAATATCCAAATGGAGTACAGGAGAACTAACTGTCCCATTTTCCTGGCTTAGGTGTTGTTCGCAAAAATAAAAGCCGTAAACAAACACGAGACTACTGCATAACTATCTCTTTGTTCATAGGTTCAAGGCAACAGTTTGGAGTGGGTTTTATAACACCAACACCAGGGGGAGGGGGAAAAGAGGGCTAAATTTGTACATATATATCCATTATTCTTACATAATTAAGTAAGTTTTAGTACATATATGAGGACTTTAATCTTACACTAATTAGTTAAGTATTTGCGTTTAGTCCAGGTTATTTGCACTATAATATACACACTCCTAGCACCTTGATGGGGGGGGGGGGGGGGGGAGGGGGTGCACCTAGATGAAGTAATAAATCTTCAGCCAAATAGTTGGTCCACGTGGTAATTCGATTTCATTGACCTTAGTTAAATGTCGGGTTTTAAAAGTTTATTTTAGTCGAGCTCTCGGCGTTCGAGAATCAACAAACTAGATGCTTATATGAATCTTTATCAGTTCCACACTTCTAACACCAACTTGACAATAAAATGTATGTACAATAGTGATCTATTATTTCCACAATTTTCTATTTTCTGGCTTACGGACAGTAACAAAACAATCGTTTTTTTAGTGTTGCACATCAAAGTGCATAATACGTTTGTCTGCACCTATATACATTTTTTTATTTCCAGAATAACTTAACGTGGAGAATATATGCATCTTGTCGAAACTACTACACCCTCGGTACTGAAATAGGTTACTGAATGACCCATATTATTATAACGCTACAATGATTTTTGGGTTCAGGCAGAAACAACTGTTCCTCCTGTACTATCATCAAACTATGATAATTGCATTAATCTCTATTAGTACCAAGTACACGTGCAATCAATATCGGAGACTGTAGAGAACTTCATTTCACATCTTACTTTACTTACAGTTAAAGTTTTATTTCACGCATTTAGCCGCATGAATTGTTTGCATGCTAAATGAATATATATACCGCCTAGAATCATTAAAATTAAAACTTAGGAGATGCCTCATGATAAGCACTAACTATCACCTTTTGCAAAAAGATTTATTCCTTACCTTCTGTGACGTTCTTAATTAAATGTATTGAAACTATGTGTTAAAGTTATGTCTTTCTTTGTTGGGCTGATATAAGTTTGTTTTGTGAAAACTTGATAATTGGATAATTCTTGCGAGATTTGACAATAACAACCCTTACATACAATCAAAGAAGGTCACTGTGACCTCAGTATGTTATGCTTTGCTAAACAAACATGTATTAAGTATTTTGATATAAGGGCCACATTTTATTAGCTTTTATTCCATGTTTATAGTACATACCTTCCAGCACAGAAAAATACTGAGAAATAAATAAATAAATAAATAAATAAATAAATAAATAAATAAATAAATAAATAAAG
>JAQPZY010001374.1:600000-897500 GCA_029931535.1 Margaritifera margaritifera
AGATATATACACATTTGTCACTTCTCAGTGTTTGTAGATGGCAAGATATATACACATATGTCCCTTGCAGTGTTTGTAGATAGCAAGATATATACACATTTGTCACTTCTCAGTGTTTGTAGATGGCAAGATATATACACATTTGTCCCTTGCAGTGTATGAAGATGGCAAGATATATACACATTTGTCCCTTGCAGTGTATGAAGATGGCAAGATATATACAAATTTGTTCCTTGTAGTGTATGAAGATTGCAAGATATATACACATTTGTCCCATGCAGTGTTTGTAGATGGCAAAATATATACACATTTGTCCCTTGCAGTGTATGAAGATGGCAAGATATATACACATTTGTCCCTTGCAGTGTATGAAGATTGCATGATATATACACATTTGTCCCTTGCAGTGTTTGTAGATGGCAAGATATATACACATTTGTCAGTTGCCAGTGTTTGAAGATGGCAAGATATACACACATTTATCACTTACTAGTGTTTGAAGATGGCAAAATATATGCACATTTGTCACTTTACTGTAACATTGGCAGAATTGTTGTCAACATTGTGATTTTATTCATGTATATTTTGTGGTTTTGCAAAAAAATGAAATTTTTGTCTGTACTTCAATTTGTGGATTGGGGAAGGGGTCTTTTATTTCTATATGAAGATCATTATTCTTTCTGTTTTTGAATTCATGATTTGAAGCAACCAAGAAATCCATGATATTGGTAACCAACAAAGATAATAAATTTACACTAAATCATAGCGTTGTTGCAGAAGAACTTTGTTTTCTCTGGTTGGAGATGGAGGTGTGGGGCCTTCTCAGGATTTCAGATCTCACTTGTTATCAGATTGTTTAACCTTTATTAGATTCTAAGGCCTGTATTTGGTTTGTTTAACCTTTACTAGATTCCAAGGCCTGTATTTGGTTTGTTTAACCTTTACTAGATTCCAAGGCCTGTATTTGGTTTGGTTCGGTTTGGTTTGGTTTGGTGTTTTATTGTACAGCAACAGAAGTAGGTTATTAAGTGCAAGGCAATTGGACTATAGTGCCTTGCCCAAGGTCACACCATGTTAACTGGTTCTGACTGATCCGTTCATGGGACTGAAACCCGCATCCATTTGGTCATGAATTTGGCATGTTAACCACAGAACCACTGTGGCTCTTCCAAGGCCTGTATAATTATGTGGTAACATACTAGTTAAGCCTTTCTTGTGTACTTTAGTCTGTAATTTTCTAAGGACAACACTACCTCTGTTGCCACAGTCTTTATTTGCAAAGTTTGGTGGTTGTTCAGTTGCAGAAATAAAAAAAAATATCTTAAAATAAGAATGCATCAGAAATATGTTTGTATCAACTTTTCAGCTTTGTATAGCATTTTCTAGTTCAACTGGCCTTATGGTATGACCCTGTTTTTTTGTCCATCATGCATTGACAGTCAACTCGTCCATCAACAACAGAAACCACTGGACCAGTGTCAACCAAACTTCACAGGAAGCATCATTGCATAAAGGCATTTAAGATTTGTACCAATGATGTCAATTCACTCTCAAATATATTGCAGTTTTATACAAATGATGAAAATCCATCATCAGATATAGCCACTGTTACTGAAAATAGCAAAATCTTTAAGCAACTTCTCAAAAATGCTAAATAGAATTGTTATGTTTGACATTTCCTCTGCATGATATAGCCAATAATGTGTTAAAAGTGCCATTAAAACCAACCAAAAAAGAAATGTTTGACAGCATTTTGGCATAAATGCCTTTTAGTTTTATGCAAACAGTGCCAATCTGCCATTATATATGACCACTGTTACTAAAAATAGAAAAACTTTTGAATGACTTCTTCGCAAAAACTGCTCAACAGAATATGATGAAATTTGATAGAAAGTATCCTGACATGAAAATCTTTCAAATTTGTACAAATGATGCTGATCCATTATCAAATATGGTCTACATTACTAAAAAGAGCAAGACTTTTAATGATTTCTTCTCAACAACCGCTAAATAATTTGACAAAATTTGACAGAAGGCATTTTAGCATCAAGACCTTTAATTTTTATACAGATGATTCCAATTTACTATGAAATATCACTGCCACTTTTATACGCCCTCCATAAGGTGGAGCATATCATGTTATGATGTCCATCCGTCCATCCATCTGTCTGTTATTTGTTTCATTTGCATACAATAACTATAGTTTGCCACCATCTACCAATACCAAACTTTGTTAAGAGCTTGCATATAGGGCAAGGAAGAAATAAATGTTGGGCTTATAAGGTCAAAGGTCAAGGTCACATGGACAGAAAGAAGGAAGACTGTTTCCAAATAAAAATGTGATTTGTATACCAGATGCCCTGAAAAAACTTTGTAAATGGCTTGCATTGAAGATGAGAAAGACCTGTTGTTTTTTGGGTCAAAAGATCAAAGGTCAAGGTTACAGTAATTCTAAGAAGAAAAATGCTTTCCAAATGATATCAAGTTCTTTATCACCTATCTTGATCAAACATTGTATATAGCTTGCATTTAAGAGGAGGGAGATACCTTTTCTTTGTGGGGTCAAAAGTCATGGTCGTGGAGGATGAAAGACAGAAAAAGCATTTTCCCAAAATACTTATGTACATGCCTTGAGTAAACGTTATAGATTGCTTGCATTTGAGGCAAGGAAGACAACTATTGATTTTGGGATTAAAAGTAAAAAGCTCCAGTTCAGAAGGACTCAAAATGGAAAACAGTTTCAACAAAATAACTAAAGTTCTATGTCACAAACCATAACCAAAATTTTGTGGATGGCTTGCATTTGACACAGTAAAGGCAGCTAGTGATTTTGGGGTCAATAGGGCCATGGTCACTGAGACTTAAAGAAGAAAATATTCTTCTGCAAGATAATTTGACCTGTTGATTGTATAATGTACCATTTACGGTACTTTTATGAAAAATAGAAAAAAAATTCCAACAGTGTCTCAAAAATCCCTGAGCAGAATTTGACAAAATTTGTCTAAGCATTTTGGCATGAAGGCCTTTTAAAATTATATAAATGATACCTTCAGATATGATTCCTGTTACTAACAATATAAACACCTGGAAATGACTTTTTAAAAACCATTGAACATAATGACCCTGGTATCATTATTATCAAAATGTATAAATCATGCCTGGTATCATTATTATCAAAATTTATAAATCATGCCGCTAACAAATATGAGCACCTTTTCTAAAAATAAATGTTTTTGAGAAAAAGACTTCAGTATCATTCAACAAAACTTGACCAAATTTGACAAAAAGCACCCTGTCATGAAGACCATTTAGATTTCTACCAATGATACAGATTTGCCGTTAAATATGTTCAACTCTACTAAAAATAGAAAAAGCCTTTAAATAACTTTGTCCCAAAAATGACTCAACAGAATTTGATCATATTGGAAGGAAAGCATCCTGGCATTGCAGTCTTGAACTAAAGATGCTGGTCTGCCATCAAATGTTGATGAAGATACAAAGAGGCAGAGAAACCTTAAAACAAGTTTTCATAACATATGCAATCAATGGAAGAAATAGAAGTTTTTACAGAAAGCATGCTATTGACCGAGAGTTCTTGGCTAACAGCTTTTGCATTTGGCTATTATGCAGATATCAGCCAGGTTGCGTTCTTGATCTAAGTCATGTTTGATCTTTACAGAATTATGGCCCCTGTTTGAGAACTTTGCCCTTCAATTTCTCTTTACAGAATTATGGCCCCTGTTTGAGAACTTTGCCCTTCAATTTCTCTTTAATAACTTTTGAAGAACTGAACGGATTAAATATGAAATTTGGTATGAAGTTTTATAATATTAGGAAGACATAGGTCGCCTTTAATATTTACTGTTTTCCCGCATTATTTTTTTAGTTGTAGCCCAACTTGACCTAGAACTTTGCCCTTTAATTGCATCATATTCTAGTTCATTTATTAACTAATTTTTTAGAACAAGTCATGACGGGGATCTCCCAAGCTCAGAAAAACATAGGGCCCGTTAGATAGGCCAATGTTCCACTTACGTATATAAAGCAATGCAAAATGAAGAAAACAATGAGCCATTTGAAAATTTAAGGGGCCACCAAGAAAATGTTATGGGCCAAGTATCTCTCAGTATTGTTTTTGGAGCAAAACAAATGCTGGATTTCAATTGGATATATAGGGGACCCATTAAAAAATAAATTCAGTTAAATTGTATCTATTATACTTTTCTTGCAAATTGATGCTGGCCCACCCCAGTGAGATCCCTGCATGATATATGCAGTAGCCCATTGGGCTACCAGAATTCTTCATGTGGTAACTGATACTCATTGTGGTAGCTTCTAGGTTCAAGGTACAAGATTTGTCAGACATCAATGCATTTAGGTAGCCTGTAGGCTTAAGGTGCAGGATTTTTCAGACGTGCATGCAGTTTGGAACTCTGAAGAGAACTCTTTAACATCTGTGTCCTTGTACAAGATTCAGAATACATTTTGGTCTATTCTTATTTCAGAGATCAAGATGCCATCCTCGCAGTTTTATTTGGAAGTTCAGGACAAACTGATCTGTGAGTTAGATCCCAGTACATCAGTCGCTACTGCAATGGAGTTAGGGGAGACTGAGATTCGCCTTCTAGACAGAAGTATCCTTTCTTTACATGAGTAGTATGGAAAATGCCTGTCTTACAAATTTGTTGATGTCCACCACAAATGTGATCGGCTCATATCATAATACTCTTGTCCAACTGTATGTCTGTCCATCTATTCATCTTGTCAAGTTTTTCATTTAGGTCATTTGTTAAGACTTTTGGGGGTTCATTTGTTTCATGAACACATTTTTATTTTTTTTTTCTCATCTACTGGATGAAATCATCCTAGATTTTTCTACAGACTGGAAGAATGTATAATTTTGTAGGAAAACATAGTATTTTTGCCTACCAGATAAAAATGTTCTTCATTTGAGCAGTAGCATATCTTATTTTACCCATGGAATAGATAAGCACAGTTTAAATTTAATTTGGAACTAGTTTAAATTTTAATTTCCCCATTTGCAGCTCGTTTTCATTGCAAACTATATTTTCTTATACTTTACTTCAGTTTGTTTCATTCATAACAAATATTTGTTGATACTGTTGTGGTGGAATTATCATTCATACATGAAATGATGTTAGTAATCATTGCTGCTTTCAGAATATTTTGTTTATGTGTATAATAACCTTGTTTGTCAGTTGCAATGAGGCCAATTCATACGCAACAACATAATTGTTTCTCCTTCAAATATGTTCCCCATTCGCATTAATGTCATCCAATCCTACTAAAAGACAAAAAAATCGTCTTTTCTGTCTAAATCATATAGACAAAGTTCAATAACTCTTGTCCCTTACCTCCCCTTGCTACTGCCAGGTGTCGCTAGTTTTTAAGCTTCGATGTTGTACTAATAACACGTACATTATACCTCCAAACAATCCAAGCCATCTTAGTGTTAATTTGGACCATCCGACTTCAAATTTGGATTTATTGTGTTGGACAATCATTCTTCTACAGGTTGTATACATTATTTTTAAAAAATGTTCCAAATCTGAGTGACTTTGTCACCTTGTACGGACTTTGTCTATTTAAGACCACATTACAACTGCGTTACAACACGCTATCATTGAATTAATGTTGTCATTTATGAGTTAGTGCAACACTGACTAATTTCACTTACTCCATTAGTAACGGGTGTGGTATTAGCAAGTTAGTAACATGCTGAATTGCTAATTTATGCAGCATGTGTAATGCATGGACAGAGAAAGTCTGGGCTACAGTAGTTCAGAAGGCAGCAAAAGGGAGGGAAAGACAGAATAAGTCGAGGAAAGAGAGCGTTGATGTCCTCAGTATACATCAAAAGTCAACCTCCATTGCAAATCTTGTGGAGGATGCTGGGTCCCCCCCCACCTAAAGTTTGTTGTTTGCAACCGTCAGCCACAGTAACATCAGCTGCAATGGAGGAGAATAATGTTGACCTGGTACAAAAGTCCGCCTTCGAACAGATGTGTTGTTGATGCAACTATTGACAGCAGGCCATGTGTTACAGTTATTTCCCTTACTCGCTTCCACAGCATTTTCCGACTCATTGGGGGAGTGTCCCCCCAATTTTAGGATGCCCAATGGGCGTAGGTCCCCCTCGATGTCTGAGCATGGCCTTTGGGCCTGTAAGTCCGGACACATGGGGTTTTACCGGATCCATTGGATCCATTTTTTTACACAGCCTTGCCATCACCGGCCATCCAGCTCTCCCAGCATGGGGACTTTATTGATAAAACGGTCTGGCCAGCTAGGATTTACGGGAATCTTAGTGACAGATCCATCCATCTAGCCATACCGTCAGCTACATACCCATACTATGACGGAGATTTTAGTGAGAAATCTTCCCGTCCAGCCAGGCCCTCTGAGTGGCCAGTACCGGTGATAGCCAGACTGACTTCTATACCGCCAGCATCCAGGTCAACCATGCTCCAGGCAAACCAACTGACCATTCTGGCAGTGCCAGCCTTCCATATGTTCACGGTTTATCCACAAGGGAAAGTTTGTGACATTTTCTAAGAAGACAGAATTGCGTCATCTATGCCACCTGGTATGGTTTATCCAGAGATGCAAGCTGTACCTGAAAAGGACTCGACACACAGTGAGTGTGATGAAGCTCCTACAAATCAGCTGTACTCGGATCCAACTATGGAACAGAGTGAGTTCAGCTACAGGGCCACAGTCGAGAAAATTTATAGGGTGTTTGGCAATTTCAGAATGCCCTCCACCTCCTACCACCACTCAAGACTACAAAGTTAAGGCGCTGGTAGATCTCGATGAGGAGGAAGAGACGCCATCCTTCCAGCTCCTTCCCCAATCAGCTAAAATCAAGGAGTTCAATGACTGTCAGTCAGGACGAATAGATGATCCGGGGAATGCTAAGGCTTTCTTTTCAGAAAGTCAAGTACCAGTGACATTCTCATCTCGCTGGTACAAAACTCACTCAGACACCTTCAGTACTGATCTCCCGGCCCTTAACAGAAATCTAGCAACAGTTCACATGTCTGCTACACTGTTTTATAAAGTGGACAAAAGTGTGTTCCATGCTATGTCAAAGCTAGTCCAAAACATAGTCGCTACTTCTTCAATGTTAGATTTGGCTTAATTGGCCATTTTCTGACTCACGGAAAAATCTGGCAATGACTACGCTTGGGAGGCGACATACTGGATTGCATGTGTCATTTACAGGGCATCTCACCATTCCATGGCCAATGCGTTGACTGCTTCTGCCAATTTAGACCTGATAGGACGTTATGCATGTCTGCGGTCTTCATCGTTTTAGCCCCATCATACCCTGGTTTTACGGATGACCCTGTTTGGGTCACCTTTACTTCTTGGAGGAAAAATTAAGAAGTTCGGAGGCAGGCAGCTCAGGAACTGTTCTCCAACTTCATCTACAGCGATGGCAGCGTTCTTTAACGACATCCTCCAGAAACATATGGTAAGTTCTATTCTACTCAAAGGCAGAAATGATATTCTCTCACTTTTAGATCATCTAGGCTTTCTCATGAACTGGGAAAAGTCCAATCTCCATCCATCCCTGCATTTTGTTCATCTGGGTATAGAGTTTATCACAAACCTGAATCTGGTACGACTTCCTTGTGTTCATGTAATGCGTATTGTCAAACTTGTCAAGAGTCCATTTCCAACAGGACTTGGATTTCAGTGCAAGAGTTCTTGCAACTCCTTGGATTATTCAATGTGGCAGCGGACTTGATCCCGCTTGGCCATCTTCGTATGCACCCCTTACAAATGATGTTTCTAGCACAGTGGCGCCCCTTTACAAGTCCCCTCAATCAAACCCAGGTTGATTGACCACAGGGATCACTCTGGAGAAGCCCCAAGCAGAAATAACGGTATGTACTGACGCCAGTACGTAGGGTTGGGGTGCCCCCCTGTAACCGGACTTTGCTACTGTCAGCGGCATGTGGGAGCCAGCGGAGCAGCCTCTCCACATCAACCTTTTAGAAATGAAGGCTTTCATCAGTGCCTTTCACTTCTGGAAGGATTGACTCTCAGGCAAACGGTCCTCATTATGTTCGACAACTCTGTAGTGGTGACCTACATCCTCAAAGAGGGAGGCACCAAATCCTACTGGTCATACCTTAGCTTGGACTGGTCTGGATGGGTATCAAACCTGAAACCCTTAGATTACAAGTCCAGCACTCTATCAAAATGTACATATGGCAGTATTTGAAAAATACTTTCACACCTCTAGAGGATCAATAACTGCTATCCCGTGAGTAACTAAAATTCTTTGCATTTAAAACGAGTGTGTAACACTTGGTATATAGTATGGGGAGACCATTTTTATACATGGTTTAAGCAGCTTTGTTGTTTTCTTCATTCGAATATATAGTATAGAAGGATGACAAGAAAATATTCATTTTCAGACAGTTTATGTCATTTATTTTATGTTATATTCTGCTCTTGTCCTGTATTGGTAGTTTGAATATGTATCGTGATACAGTATATAATTGTCCTGTATTGGTAGTTTGAATCTGTATCCTGATACAGTATATAATTGTCCTGTATTGGTAGTTTGAATATGTATTGTGATACACTATTGCTCTTGTCCTGTATTGGTAGTTTGAATATGTATTGTGATACACTATTGCTCTAGTTCTGTATTGGTAGTTTGAATCTGTATTGGGTATAACTTTTGAATCAATGGAAATATTTGAATGAAAGTTTTGTTTGTATGTTGACTTGACAGTGTCTAGTGTATTCAGTCATACCCCCTGCCTCAAAAGGTCATTGTCACAACAAGGGATGATGTAAGTGGGTGGTCTGTTTCCTTATCCATGCTACCACTTTTGAACCCCAACAGATCAAACTTTACCCAGGTTCACACCTTATCATACAATAGCCAAGTCTAGCTCAAAAGTCAAGGTCATTAGCTGCAGTACTCTTGTTTTATGGGTGGCTGTTATATGCTGTTCATCATTGTAGCAGATTTTACTGTTGGTTCCACGATGGCTATAAACCCAATATTTTCCTCACCACCGTACTTGTGGTGATGATGCACAATAGGGAAACCACTGTGAATTGATTTATTTTTGTGGGTATTAATTTTTTCTGTTTGTATTTATTTTTGTGGGTATTAAATTTTGTGTTTGTAAAACGTGACATTTTCATTAGTTCTTAAATTCATGTCGATAGACCGACCCAGAGTGTTACCTCGGCGGAAGAATCTACTGTCGCAACACGAGGGGTCTCTTCACAACAATCCTCAGATTCTCTACTTTCATGCTTGGTTCATCTCAAGGGATCTATCCATCAGGCAGAGTTTTCTAGCAAGATTGCAGATTTAATCTACTGATGCAACACAAGGGATCTCTTCTTTGCAACAATCCTCAGATTCTCTACCTTTACACTTGGCTCATCTCGAGTGATCTGTAAGGTGAAGTTTTTGAGCAAGAATGCTGATTGCATCATCCAGGCCCAGAAAGGATCTACATCTAAGGTCTATGATGCAAAGTGGAGAATCTTTTGTGATTGATGTACAAGGAAACACATCAATCATTTCTGTCCCTCTCTTTCTGCAGTAGCAGATTTTCTACTCTTTGTCTTTGAGGAGAGATCATTTGGTCTTCACAATCAAAACAGGTTATAAGGCAGCCCTTTTGAACGCACTTAAATTCTCCAAAGATCATACCATTGGCTCAGATCCTTACTTGGCAGATCTTATTAAGTTCTTCAAGTTGCAGAGACTTGTGTTTCGCTCATTGATGCCGAGATGGAATCTGTCCTTTGTTTTGTGGTCCTTGATTAAAACCCCTTATGAACCTTCGAGCTTTGTTTGAAAATCTTAGGCTTAAAACATTTCCTCTAGCTGTAGCTTCAGCGTGGAGAAGAAGCGAACTACATGCCCTCTCTATAGAGGAGGGATGTTTACGGTTCAATGGTAATTACTACTTTGTTCCCTCTTAAGTCAAACAGGTTTACTTTAGAAAAAAAACAACTTCTCTCAGAACTGCCATCTCCAATAGAGATCCCCAGTCTCAGTTGCATCTGTGTTGGGTATGATCAGGCTAGACTTCTTTACCTAGTTAGGGCACTTAGGTTCTATTTGGAATCTTCAAAAGCTAGAGGAAGGGGTAGGAAATAGCTCTTCCTTCCATTAAAGGGTTCAGCTGATATTTCAGCATCCAAGATCTTGGTCACTCACTGAGAGAGGTCTTTCTTTTATGAGAATACAAATTTATGAAGTAAGGGCTATCGCTACGTCTTGGGTCTATCTCAGTCATTCATCTTTTCTTGGGTCTATCTCAGTCATTCATCTTTTCTTGGGTCTATCTCAGTCATTCATCTTTTCTTGGGTCTATCTCAGTCATTCATCTTTGGATGATGTTATGAAGGCTGTGTTTTGGTGATTGCACACAACCTTCTCCTTCAACTGATGGTCCTTATCTAATCAGAACCAAAGAATTTTTTTCTCTCTGTCCAATAATTGCGGCACAAACAGTGACCCAACCTACTGGTAATCAACAGTAGGGGACATTTCTCCCTAAGGTGAGTAATTTTGTTTCAATGGAGGTCACAACCTCACTTCTTATTGACAAATTCAGCTAAACAATAGTGTCAGGTAACGTATTAGTGTTATTAAAATGTAGTTTTTGGAGGGTAACATTATTTTTTTAATTATGCAATACTTAACTGTCACTATTGGATGCTCTCTTCCCACCCTACTCTGATGTCCGTCATTAGTCAAGGTCCTAGAAAAGAAAGATGTGCTATTGCGCATGGGCCTATGACATGGAGTCAGACTGGGTCGATGCACCTGTTCTAACAATTTCTAGAACAGGAGTATGGTGCATCTGGTACGGACAAAGGGGTTTTTCCATTTTTGCGGATACTGTTAGCTAAACAATAGTGACAGGTTAGTATTAGCTAATTAAAAGTTTTACACCCCCCCCCCCCATAAAAAACTACATTTTAGTTTCCATTTGCATTTCTCTAATTTTTACTAACCGTTACTAGACTTACATAAAATTAATATTATCTTCTTAACAAAAAGATATTAAACCAACAGGAATGGTGGGCCAGCCCTCAGCAATTCTGCATGTTGTTTTACCAAGTTACCTTGGTAAGTAATATCTTCTTTTATGATATAGAATTTATTGGTACACATACTGTGTATCCTTGTATGAAACAGATGGACAGCAATGTTAAATTTCATTACTTGTTCACAAAAGAGATATAGTTTGTTTCTTGTGTCACATACATAAAATAAACCAAAATCAATAAAACCAGCTGCCAGTTGAAACGCTGTTACAAGTTAAATGTTTAGCTCATATAATTTTTAGCTCTACTCTTCATAGGCCAGAAGAGCTTATGGGATGGCCTATTGTCCATCATCTGTCATCTGACATGCATCCATCTTTTAGAACAAGTTTGTTATTGCTACTTCTCCTAAACTACTTGGTGGATTGCCATGAAACTTAACACACACATTCATCCCAAGGTCTAGTTTGTTCTAAATGAAAATGGTGCTGCTAAGTTGTCCAATATGGCCATCATGGCAGTCATTTTAAAAGTCTTGTTATCGCTACTCCTTTTGAATGGATGGTCATATCAACATGGGGGTTTTCACTAAAAGACTACTTATGATGTCTAGTTGGTCCTGAATGAAAATAGTGCTGATACGAGGTCCAATATTGCATCCTCAGCAGCCATATTGAAAATCTTGTTATTGTTACTCCTCCTGAATGAAAAGTTATATTGACATGGGGTTTTCACCAGAAGACTTCTTATGATGTCTGGTAGGTCCTAAATAAAAATGGTTCCACTTGGACATCCAATATTACAGCAGTAGTGGCTAGCTTGAAAATACTGTTATCGCTTCTCCTTCTGAACGAAGTAATATTAACATGGAAGTTTCATTAAAGACTTCATATAATGTCTAGTTGGTCCTAAATGAAAATGATGCCGATCTGAGGTCCAATATGGCCACCTTGAAAATCTTGTTATTGCTTCTTCGCCTGAATGGATACTCATATCAGCATGGGGTTTTTACTGAAAGACTTCTTGTGATGATTAGTTGGTCCTAAATGAAAATGGTCTCAATCTAACATCCAGTATGACCACCACAGCAGCCATCTTGAACATCTTATCATTGCATATTGAGTTTTCACCAGGAGACCTCTTATGGTGTCTAGTTGGTCTTAAATGAAAATGTGTCAACTTGATATCCAATATGGCCACCACAGTAGTTTGTCCAAAATGAAAATGGTGCTGACTGACGTTCAGTATGGCCACCATGGTAGTCATCTTGAAAATCTTGTTATTGTTAATCCTAATGAAAAGTCATATTGACATGAGGTTTTGCCAGAAAACTAATTATGATATCTAGTTGGTTCTGAATGAAAATGGTGTCGATATGACCTAAGATGTGACTGACAATGAACATATTGAAAGGGTTACTAATTCTTCTGAATGTATGGTCGTGTCAACATGGGATTTTCTCTTAAGTCTTCTAATGTTGTCTAGTTTTTGTCCTAAATAAAATTGGTGCTGATCTTAAATCCAACATAGCTGCCACAGTGACTAATTTACAAATCTTATTGCTAAAAAATATCAGGGATGGTTTCAACACTCAGCAGTTAAAAAGAAGTGGTCATATCTTGATTTCCAGGACATTCTTTTAGGACAGTAGAGGGTCAGTTCCATTGAGGGACTCTTGTTACAGTCAAGGGAGGATCAGAAAATTATGCTTGCAAAATGTCAGAAATTCCATCATTAAGCTAATGAAGAATCAAATCATGTTTGAGAGCTTGAGCGCACTGGTTCTTTTTGTCATATCTAAATTATTTAAAACTCTAGTTGTATTCGCTGCTGAATATCACTCATGTACAAACCATAACTTCACTGACATGCATATAACCTTTTTAAAACGTTCCTAAGATTGTTAAGCCCACACCATGTTTATAAAGTGGGGCATATAGTGTTGCCCATGTTCATCTGCCTTATCCCATCCCATCCGTTTGTGATTTCATTTTTGATCAGTAACTTAGAAGAATTTCATGGATTGAAGCTGTTTTCACCATTTCTGGCAAAATTGTACAGAGTTATTGCCCCTGTTTGACTGAGCACTTTTCATGCTTATTTTCCACTCATTAACTTTTGAAAGATTTCATGGATTGTAACCAAATTTGTTATGAAGCTTTACTTTAAGAGATCTGGGGGAAGTTTGATTTTCACTGTTTTCTTTCAAATGTCTATGGAGTTATATCCCCTATTTGATTTTGAACTTTGTGCATCTGTTTGTGTTCAGTAACTTTTGAAGGATTTCATGGATTGAAGCCCAATTTAATTTCAGGCTTTACAGTTAAAAGGCTGTGGTCCAATATGATTTTCTCTGTTTTCTGGGAACATTTTACAGAGTTAAGGTTAGAGTTTAACTTAAAACTTTGCTTTGCCCTTCAGTTTAAACTCAGTAACTTTTGAATAACTTCATGAATTGAAAGAAAATTTGGTATGAGGCTTTCCTATACATAGACTTGTGTCAGGTTTTAATATTCATAGCTTTTTTGCAAAATTCTATGGAATTATGACCTAGTTTAACTTAGAACTTTGCTCTTGAGTTTCTGCTCAGTAACTTTTGAATGACTATGGATTGCAACAAAATTTGACATGAGACTTTCTATTAAGAAGCTCTAGATCAGGTTTAATTTAAACCATTTTCTTGCAAACTCTTATGGAGTTATGTCCCCTGTTTGACTCAGAACTTTGCCCTTAAATTGCATCATATTGGCATGGGCCTGCTTGTCAAACGGACACATTTTTGTTTTACTCTTATATATATTTTTTTTCTGGTGGCAGATTTCACTAAATGTTTGATATAATTGTGACAGTGCCTCTCTGCCAATCCATCAATCTGTTTGTCTATCCATTTAGTGTCAACATCTGGTCAAAGCTGTTTAGCTGTATCTCCTGCATTAATCAAGATTTATTTTAGATTATGTACGGAGGAATGGCAATTTGAAATATAGTAAATATTCCGTCATGTCCAATGTTAAGGTTGCAGAAATTAAGTTGTGAATAATATCTACAGTCAAGAATATTGCTATCGATTTCAAAATAATTTTATGCATTTTACATCTCATTTTGATCATAGGTGTTAAAAGAAAAGTCATGACAATATGTTACATCATCTCTTGTATCTCTTTTCTATCACCTTGTCTTTTGTTTGTTGTCAGGATTTGTGGTCCTGCCTGACAGAAAATGGGTACTGGAAACTGGTAGAGAGTATGAGGTTATTGTTGAAGTTTATGACAAGAACAGTCACAGGCTTTTCTCTTCAGATGTAAGTATTCACAGGTGTTGAAATGGAAATAAAAATGGATTTGATATCTTTATCAGTAATTTTATATGAAACAAAATAGGTTACAGAACTAACTTGCACTTGTGCTAGCACTAAATAGGTGATTTGCCAATTACAGGAGTTACAGTTCTTATGAATGTTATCAAGAATTAGTTCCCTTTCAGGATCTGTCCTTTCTTTGAGTCATATCAACAAAACTATGAATATTTCAAGGGTCCATCTTCAGTTTATTTTGGCAAACTTTAGAGACATTATGCATCATACCATATTGATAGTCATTCAGAAAGCTCTCATGCAAATTTGCGTAGTCAAAGAGCATAATGATTATTTTGTGTCCCTCATCATTTACAAAAATAGGTAAATCTTTAAAATAAATTGTGTCTAGCTGGTAATATAGAGTATAGTCGCATAAATCCATCTTCCAATTAGTGGTCCCTTAATATAAGGCACCTCAGTATAACACTGACCCATTTATAAGGTGATGGAGACATGGTACACACTTATGGGTCCCTTGAATTGTATTATAGTGTGGGATCACTATATAATGTACCTCAGTGTAAGACAATCTCACCTGTAATATGCTAAACACTTACGCTGCCTTGAAATGTATTATAGTGTGGGATCACTATATAATGTACCCCAGTACAAGACAATGTCACCTATAACATCGTAAACCATTATGGCTCCCTTGATTAGTGTTATAGTGAGAAATCACTATATAACGTACCCCAGTACAAGACAATGTCACCTATAACGTCGTAAACCATTATGGCTCCCTTGATTAGTGTTATAGGGAGAAATCACTTTATAACGTACCCCAGTATAAGGCAACCTCATATAATATGATATAGATGTATGACTCCTTTGAACAGTGTTATAATGAAGGATCACATTATTTGGCTGTTTCTTGTATATGACATTATGATGGGAATTCTTTATTGCATGTTATTTACAAATATCCCTGTGATTCATAAAATTTGTGATGCTGAGACTGGGAACTTACTTGCAACTTTGAGATCAAATATCTCTGAAGATATTATTAATAATTGCTTGAAATTGTCAGCTTAGGGCACTTTGTTTCTATTAAATATTCTTATAGCTTTTGGAGGTTTTGCTTTAGTGTAATTATGAATTATAACAACCGAGTAAAAGTCTTAGTAATTTATTACCCCCTCCCCACCAGTAAAGTTGGGAGGAGATCAAACATTTTGCCTGTTTGTTCTTGTGTTTGTTTGTTCATTGACCCTCTCTATATTTTGTCACTCCCACAATATCTCAAACCCTGTTTCACCTACACTTTGTGAAAATTGGTATGTAGATGCATCTTAGGAAGAGTAACTCGGCCACATAAAAACTAGGTCACCGTGACCTAATTTGCATGCTTAAGTTACTTCAGTGTTTTCAGCTGTTTGTTCATTATACCCTTAATATCTTAGACTCTATTTCATTTTTTCATTTACACTTATGAAAACTGGTATGTAGATACATCTGGATGAAAGTAACCTGACCATATAAAACTTAGATGACTGTGACATAATTTGCAAACTTAGGTGACTTTTGTATTCTCAGATGTTGATTCATTACACAAGCTGGTTCGATATTGTATCACAATATTTATTGAGGCAATAGTGTATCATAATACAGGATGATAGTAGAACGAAACATAAACTAAAGGATATAGTCCAAAAGTTAATATTTTCTTGTTTTCTTTCTATGCGATTGAAGAAAGTAAATAACAAGGCCCCGTTCCAGAAATTAATCACATTATGAATTTCTGCCCAGAGATATTTTTACTGGTTTTTTTATTGTTCACTCTCATCAAAATCCCTTAGCAGGTTCTAAAGAAGGTGTTCAGGAGAATTGTGTGCATTTTACCTGGTTAACATTTGAACTAATTTCAACATTGGTATGAAAGTCTACATCTGAAAAATAAAAGTTATTGTTGGGTGATAAAGTTTTCTCAGAACATTTTAAATTTCAGTGTTCTTTTTACTTTTCTAGCAGTTAAATCCCAAACTGAAACAGCACTATTGTAAAAATGGACCCATACCACTAACAATTTGAGTACAGGTAAAGACTAGTCATGTGCTCAGGTAATGTGGATAAATTCTGCTATAAAATTCCTATTGATTTGCATCATTATACAAGAGTCTTCATTTAACATTCTGATTTGTGATTTAAGTTATATTTTTAAACAGAAATAAAGTTCAGTTTGAAGCAAATATTGTTGGTTTAGCAACTTGTACAACAGCATTCATTATTAGAGTGATGTTACCCAGTTTTACATGATCACATGATCAGTCTTAGCCTGTGTTCACAACATCAGTGGCCACATTTCACTAAGTGTGGTTTCAGTTTGTGATTTAGCTGCTAAGAAAGTAAGAACAATGTTGAAAATTGAAACAATGTATGAGATTCAACATTCAACAATAAATTCAGTTTTCTGATCTAGACTTTTGTACCAACATTGAAAATTTGTTCAAATATTTACCAGGTCAAATGAATAAAAAAAAATTACAACACAAAGGGGTTTCAACAAGGTTGAGCAATAAAAATCCAATAAAAATAACTTCAAGTCAAAATCTCTGAAGTAATTAACAACAAGCATACAAACTCTTACCTTCTACCCATTAAATTCAAAGAACTTTAGTCTCTCATGAGGTACCAGTTATTAATACTTGAAAGTATTTTTAAAAATAATACTCTGTGTACATTTGATAAGTTCTGGAATATATTTGTTCCATCTGAGTATTTTCTGCATCCTGTAGATTAATTATTAATCTATCTCCCCTCAAAGTACATATCATATTTTGCTTAAATATATCCCCCCCCTCCCAGTTAAATATAATCACATGCCTGCCTTTGACTTTTATATCCAGTAAAGAAATTCTATTAAGAAATCACAGTCTAAGTCTTTTAACATGTCAAATTTTACACATGAGATCTCCTAGGATAAACGAATTCAGCACAAAACAAAACATGACCTTGCAGGTGCCATACCAACTTGACCTTTTCAGTTTAGCTCAATGCACATGTATATTTCAGTGGGGAAAATGACATCAACACATATTGTGTTTAGTTTCCAGACCTTGCATAATGTTTCATTTTCGTTTTGAGTGGACCATATCAACAACTGATAACTGTAAAGTGCATGTACCTAAAAGTGCACTCAGAGAGAACAAGGTACGTTAGGAGTGTTAAATGGAGGCACCCTCCTCATTTATTGTCAATGTCGAGAGCATCTATTTGCAGAATATGGTAATAAATGTGTTTTAAAATAGTTTAGTGTATCTGATCAGTGCTTAGTGAACATTTAAAAGAGAGTCACAAAAAAAAAAAAACTTCTAGGTTTTTTTTTCTTCTTTTTTTTTCTGGGAATTATTCTATTATGGATCTATACAATGATACAAGAGATGTTTGTTTTGCAGAAATGGGCTAACTTGTATATTTTTCAGTTTATTTATGTATGTGATACTATCGTGATACATATCGTATATCATGGGCAATTATCATGATAAGTATTGTGATACAAAATGGTTGGTGATACCAGGCTCTACCCTCAATATCTTTGGCCCTATTTCACCAGCACTCATAAAAATTTGGATGCATTCACATTTCAAAGAAACGAATTTAACCATACCAAAACTAAGTCATTGTGACTTCATTTTCAAACAGGAGTTATTTTTTAATTCAGCAATTCATTTGTTACACCCTCAGTATATTGGACCATATTTCACCTACACTTATAACAATTGGTATATGGATGTATCTTAATGAGAGAAAGTCAACCATACCAGCACTAGGTCAGTATGTACAGATATTCACGCTTGAGTGACTTTTTTTTTATAGCTAACTTCATCATGTCCTCTAAATCTTACACCCTATTTGACCTACACTTAAAAAAATTGCAATGTAGATGCATAACAAGGTAATTTTACCATATAAAATATAGGTTATTGTGACCTAATACTCACAACTGAGTGACTTCTATGTTTTCAGCTATCCATTTGTTACACCCTCAATATCTTGGACTCTATTTCACCTACACTCATGAAACTTGGTTTTTGGAGACATCTCAAGTAGGGTAACTCAGTCATATCAAACTAGGTCACTGTAACCTAAAGGTCACACTTGAATGGCTTTTGTAGTTTGATCTATCTGTTCATTATATTCCCAATATCTTAGAGCCTATTTTATCAACACATGAAAATTGGTATGTGGGTGCATCTCAGGTAGAGTATCTCATCCATATCAAAAGTAGGTCACTCTGACCTAATTATCAGGCTCTTTACCAGTGTATATATTGTCTGCTACTCCAAATGAGTCCCTTTTGGCAAGGGGATTCATGTTTATGAGTAAATACCTTGTTTTAACAGTTGTGTAAATTCAAGATCACATCTGTTTGTCCAAAAGTCAAGGAGCTGTGATGGCACAGTGATAAGCATACCAGACTCACAACTGATAGGCGGCAGGTTCAGATCCTACCATTGGATCAGCCCAGATCAGCCACCATGATCTGTGACAAACAAAACTCCTGATATAACTACACATTTTATATAATTATATTGATGCAGAAGTGTTCTCCCCAGTGCAAGTCCACCCCCAGGTGATGGATCAAAATTTTTAAACAGTTGTGCACATCTACAAATCACCTCCAGTTATATCCCAGGGCTTCAGATCTCTATTTTGAACAGTGTCTGAGAAGTGTGGCATTATGTATGAACACATGCACACATCTGCACAGTCAGTATCTTTGGAAAGTGGGGGGATTAAAGTAAAGATTAACAAGACCAGACAGAATATACATGTGGATAAATCATCCATTCATGACTTTTATGTTCTCATAGTTAATATTAATAGCTGTGACCTATATTTAATATGCAGTTGGCTTTGCTTCAGCTTTTGGTCAGAGTTCATATCTGTTTTGTAGGCAATTGCATATGTGTCCTATAAAGAGATTTATAACTTATTATTTGAATCTACTTCCAGAATGTTATCATTACTGCTATGTTCCCTGAAGAGTACTTCAAAGTGAAGTTTTCCTCACATAATGGGACCTACCATCATGTTCTTACCCAAAAGAAGGGAGAAACAGATATAGAAGGAGTCTTGGACAAGGTCATCAGAGTTGTAAGTACACATGCAAGAGTTGCTATGTAGCTGCGATAGTTTTCCACTGCGTGTAAATATTGCCTAAACTATTGGTAATAGTTTTCTCCATGAAATAGTTACTACATACATAGGTACTCTGATAACACCAATACCTATATCTGTTAAGTTACCATACTCTACAGTCTTGATTTTAGCCTTTAATTGATCTATCACCAGTCCTCTTCCTATGTATTAGCATATCCTCTTCCTATGTATTAGCATATCCTCTTCCTGTGTATTAGCATATCTCCTTCCAGTGTATTAGCATATCTCCTTCCAGTGTATTAGCATATCCTCTTCCTGTGTGCATTAGCATATTCTCTTCCTGTGTATTGGCATATCCTCTTCTTGTATGTATTGGCATATCCTCTTCCTGTATGTATTAGCATATCCTCTTCCTGTGTATCAGCATATCCTCTTCCTAAGTATTAGCATCTCTTCCTCTGTATTAACATATCCTCTTACTGAGTATTAGCATATTCTCTTCCTATGCATTAGCATATTCTCTTCCAATATATTAGCATCTCTTGGTATGTATTAGCATACCATCTTCCTGTGTATTAGCATATTCTCTTCCTATGCACTAGCATCTCTTTCTATGTATTAGCATATCCTCTTACTGAGATTAGCATATTCTCATCCTATGCATTACCATCTCTTCCTATATATTAGCATCTCTTCCTTTGTATTAGCATACCCTCTTCCTGTGTATTAGCATATTCTCTTCCTATGCACTAGCATCTCTTTCTATGTATTAGCATCTCTTCCTATGTATTAACATCTCTTCCTATGTAATAGCATATTAACTCCTTAATATATGTGGAATCCTTAATCTACTGAATATTTTGCCAAACTTAGGCAAAAGAAAGTTAAATATATAACAATATGAATTTATGCATGTTATATGGTAAAAACTACTTAGATGTCTGAGTTCAGTCGGTTAGGAAACAAATAATTAATACAAGTGATTGCAGAAGTTTTTGCATGTGGCTAGTGATATGATTGGTCATTGGCCCGCTAGTATCATTGACAGGTTGAAATTGATTGAGTTATCTCTAGGGCAGTTCATGTTTATTTTCACACTTCCTTAGTGTCTGTATATTTGGGTTTTTTTTTTTACCACTTTATTATGAAGTTACCCAGGATTTACTTTCAGGGCATTGTTATATTGTGGTTCCCACAACAGTTAAGAGTACAGAGATATGTAAATTTGCTGAATAAACTTTGATCTATTCACAGGATGAATTATGTGCCTTTTGTATGCTGTGTGAGGTAATTAGAATTGAATTATTTTTCTTTGTGGAAGTTTAATCACCTTTTCATTCAGTATTAATTTTTGGGGAGCCATGGTGGCTCAGTTGGTAGAGCATCAGAGTCGTAATCCAAGGGTCGCAGGTTCAATACCCACCCAGGCCAGCCTGGGTCAGCTGCCTAGGTGTGTCCTTGGGGAAATTTCACTTAGCTCCTATTTCCACAGCATGATAAAGCCAATAATGTGTTAAAAGTGCCATTAAAACAACAACAACAACCATCCCCCCCCCCAAACAATCAATATTAACGTATTTTAATATATTTTAATACAACCACTAAAATGCAGAACATATAATGTTATGATGGTTGATTAGTTGGTTTTAATGGCACTTTTTACACATTACTGGCTATATCATGCAAAGGAAATGGGAGCTAAGCGCCTTTCTGAAGAAGACACTGAGACAGCTAACCCAAGCTGGCCTGGGTGGATATCAAACACATGACACTTAGTTGACGAGTAAGATGTGCTATCAACTGAGCTACTGTGGCTCCTTTAAAATATTCTGATATCTCCCTGCAGGTATGTCTGTCACCTTTTTTGTTTCCGCATAATAACTTCAGTTTTACACTATCAACCTTTGGAGTCAAATGGTCAAAGATCGATCACGGTCACTGACTGAAAAAAGAACAGTAGTTTCCAGACAATAACTTCAATTTTACATCACAGACCAGGACCAAACTTCACAGATGGCATGCACATGGGGTAATGGAAAAACCTTATTGATTTTGTGGTCATAAGGTCAGAGGTCAAGGTCACTGAGAGAAGAAAAATGGTTTCTGCACAAAAATGTCAGTTCTGGACCATGTACCTTCACCAAAGGTTGTGGCTGAGTTAGAGGTCAGAAGCCAAGGTCATGGTAAGTCTAATAAGAAAATAATGGTTTGATTCAAGATGACATACATTGACCAAACATCAAGGTCATTTAGACCCATTGGTCATTAATCTCCAAAAGTCAAAAGTACTAGTACTTACATAGAGGGCTATTAAATATGAGACTGATGTATAAATGTACTCTTCATGGTGCATAAGTTTCTAACTGAATTCTTGAGTTGGTATAACTCAATAACCATTCTGTGGCAAACTTGTATCAGATTTTAATGGCATTCTGCAGTTAGTATAACCATTATGTGGCAGACTTGTATTGAATTTCAAGGGAATTGTGCATTTGGTATAACTATTCTGTGGCAGACTTGTATTGAATTTCAAGGGAATTGTGCATTTGGTATAACCATTCTGTTTCAGGCTTGTATCAAATTTCAGCAGAATTCTGCAGTTGGTGTAACCATTATGTGGTTGACTTGTATGAGATATCAATGTAATTCTGCAGTTGGTATAACCATTATGTGGTTGACTTGTACAGATATCAATGTAATTCTGCAGTTGGTGTAACCATTATGTGGTTGACTTGTATCAAATATCAGTGGAATTCTGCAGTTGGTGTAACCATTATGTGGTTGACTTGTATCAAATATCAATGGAATTCTGCAGTTGGTGTAACCATTATGTGGTTGACTTGTACAGATATCAATGGAATTCTGCAGTTGGTGTAACCATTATGTGGTTGACTTGTATCAAATATCAGTGGAATTCTGCAGTTGGTGTAACCATTATGTGGTTGACTTGTATCAAATATCAATGGAATTCTGCAGTTGGTGTAACCATTATGTGGTTGACTTGTACAGATATCAATGGAATTCTGCAGTTGGTGTAACCATTATGTGGTTGACTTGTATCGGATATCAATGGAATTCTGCAGTTGGTGTAACCATTATGTGGTTGACTTGTACAGATATCAATGGAATTCTGCAGTTGGTGTAACCATTATGTGGTTGACTTGTATCAAATATCAGTGGAATTCTGCAGTTGGTGTAACCATTATGTGGTTGACTTGATCAAATATCAATGGAATTCTGCAGTTGGTGTAACCATTATGTGGTTGACTTGTACAGATATCAATGGAATTCTGCAGTTGGTGTAACCATTATGTGGTTGACTTGTATCGGATATCAATGGAATTCTGCAGTTGGTGTAACCATTATGTGTTTGACTTGTATCGAATATTAATGGAATTCTGCAGTTGGTGTAACCATTATGTGGTTGACTTGTATCGGATATCAATGGAATTCTGCAGTTGGTGTAACCATTATGTGGTTGACTTGTATCGAATATCAGTGGAATTCTGCAGTTAGTGTAACCATTATGTGGTTGACTTGTATCGGATATCAATGGAATTCTGCAGTTGGTGTAACCATTATGTGGTTGACTTGTATCGAATATCAATGGAATTCTGCAGTTGGTGTAACCATTATGTGGTTGACTTGTACAGATATCAATGGAATTCTGCAGTTCTGTAACCATTCTGTGGCAGACTTGTATCAAATATCAATGGAATTCTACAAATCTGAGTTATTCTTTATAATGGCCAAACTGTGGCTTAAGGAAACCATTTCTTTTATGTCCAAAATCTAAGTTAAAGACACACATATACATATGAAATAATCATGAACTTAAGCTGAATCAAGGAATTGTTTGATGATTCACTTCAAACTTACAGTTAAATATTTTCACACATGTTTCTTTCAGCAATAATGTTATAGTCCCTTAACAAAATAGTATTTATATGGTTACATTATATGTGTAAAATATTAATTTCTCACAAAATAAATTTTTTTAAATACATCATCCACTATAGTCAGGCCAGGACAGATCTAAACCAAACCTCATTACAATCTTAATTTGACAATGGACAAGTTCAAATTTCCAAGGCATATGCCCATGGGCAGGTCAGTGCAAACAAACAAGTGTCTTCAGAGATTGAAAGCCAGACCATCAAGTTTAATTAATGCAGTGTGTTACAAAGCTCAAGTAATTTTTCTTAGAATTAGCTATGTTGTAAACCCCAGCAGTGTCCAAATTTGTTTCATGAAATCTGGGTTACATGAAATTCACCTGCCTGTTTGTCTTGCACAATTTTACATATGCACATAAATTTTAAATCCATTTCAGATGAATTGATGAAACAAGTAATAATAATAATAATAATAATTTGGAAGAGGAAGGAAAGGAGAAATAATATGAAATTATTCTTTTATGTAGATACGATTATTATTTCCAACTTTTAAAACTGTGAAAGGAAAAGGAAAAAACATGTATTTACATGTACAATATTAAGTTTGTATTTACATGTACAATATTAAGGTTGTATTTTACATGTACAATATTAAGGTTGTATTTTACATGTACAATATTAAGGTTGTATTTTACATGTTCAATATTAAGGTTGTATTTTACATGTACAATATTAAGGTTGTATTTTACATGTACAATATTAAGGTTGTATTTTACATGTACAATATTAAGGTTGTATTTTACATGTACAATATTAAGGTTGTATTGACATGTACAATATTAAGGTTGTATTTTACATGTACAATATTAAGGTTGTATTGACATGTACAATATTGAGGTTGTATTTACATGTACAATATTAAGGTTGTATTTTACATGTACAATATTAAGGTTGTATTTTACATGTATAATATTAAGGTTGTATTTACATGTACAATATTAAGGTTGTATTGACATGTGCAATATTGAGGTTGTATTTACATGTATACTATTATGGTTGCATTTACATGTACAATATTAAGGTTGTATTTTACATGTAACATATTAAAGTTGTATTTTACATGTATAATATTAAGGTTGTATTTTACATGTAAAATATTAAGGTTTTATTTTACATGTATAATATTAAGGTTGTATTTTACATGTACGATATTAAGGTTGCTTTTATATGCACAATATTATGGTTAAAGATATTGGTTTTAGTTTTCCTGTTGAGCCACCTAAAAATATATTTGAATAAGTTCAAAAGTCAGCTTGCACATTAAGCAAGTCGACTGACAAAATATTTGTCAAGCCCTGAATAAAGTGCCTTGATCATTATGTTTATTGTTGGTCTCTCAGATTGAATTTATTTACTGAGATTGTTCTGAATTTTGTTGGTCAAGTGTTTTGTTACTTTATTCACCAGTTTTAAATTTTCTTGTATGTAATAATATTCACTACTGTACCAGTCTAGTCAAGTGAACAAAATGTCTAAATTAATTTATTTTATTTGCGAGTTTGACTATGAAATCTGAATTCATTTATATTGTTTGTTGATTGTATTTTATTTATTATTATCACTAGAAGAACCTGAATATTGAGTTATATTACTTATCCAGCCTGCACATATATATACATTCACAGGTAGGCCAAACTGTATAAACTCGATTATAAGTATCTCAGCTATAAGTTGACCACCCCTTTTTTTGAGTGCAAGCTAATTTGTGTTTGACCCTCCTGTAAGTCGAAATGTGTATTTTGCAAGTCAGATCTGTCTGAAGTTGTGACTTGTCGTCAGTTGAGTCAGAGTTGCACTTTGGAAAAATAAACAAGCCAAACTGGATGGATGGATAGATAGATAGGAAAAATAAAGACAAAACCAGTGTAAAATACAATAATATTATTGAACGGAATATGTAACAAATATATTGACAACTTACATTTTTAAATCCATTTATATGATAAATCTGTGAATTCTATTATAGGTCACATACCGGTACAAAAATAGTAGCCCAGAATGATTTGATTCACAATATCCTGTAATATGTTAATTCCACACGTCTTACAGATAAACAATGAAAATCAAGTCCACACTTTTGTGATTCACAGTATCCTATAAATGTCACTGTCTAATGTCATCTGGTACAAAGCCCAAGAATTCATCCTCATCTTCTGAGTGACCAATATAGTGCTGAAATCCTCTATTGTAGTCTAGTCATCTTAAATATCATCCGACTCCGATTCCTTGTCTTTACTGTCATAAGCGGGTGCTTATGTGGAGACTGAGCTTGGGCTCTGTAAGTGTCACTTCAGTCATACATTCTGTGAAATCTATTAAAGGATGCAACTGAACAGGTGTCAATTGTGCAGCATTATCACATGGAGTTCAAATAACCACCCTTTGTTACTTGGCACTGAACAAGTATCAAATTCGCAGCTTGATCAATGGGTTGTCATGTGGGAGAACAAAGAGGGTGCTAAGGGATTACGGTCAAACAGGCACAGGGAGTTGTAGGACTTAGCACTGAACAAGTATCAAATTCGCGGCTTGATCAAAAGGATTGTCAACTTGAAACAAAGTCATTGTTGCCTTTACACGCCAAGGGCTTATCGGCCCACGTGCACTGGCAGACAACTTGGGAAATATCACTTGGGAATTAGATATGGCTATTGGCAAAAGATAATATAAATCAAATCAAAACTTTTATTGCATCAATCACAAACAGTGTTTATGCAGCGAAACACAAAATATAATACAAAAACAGGTTGTTTGGACTTGCACGGAAATCAAAGCAATATATTTGTTAGTCAACACCCATGGTAAACAACATTGACGGACACTTCACTTTGCGGTGGGTAATGTTTTCAAATAATTAAAGTCCAAAAACCCAGTTAAATTTAAGCCTTGTATAAAGCATTTTATTTATGGCATGCTACAGCACTTGTAAGATAGCATGTAAATCAATATAAGTTCTTGTTCATTAGTTGAAAGTTTGAAAAGGATTTAACTTGTAGAATTTATATTATATATAGTTGGATTACAATTTGGCCAATTACACCAGATAGTTTAGCGCTTTGTGTCTTGTATAAGAATTACAATACTGTGATTGGCCAGATAAGTTCATATAATAGCTATAGCAAATGCTATGTAATAATTGTTAGGCGAGAGAGTTTCCAATACCTGCAATTGGCCATATAACTTCGTATAATAGCTATAGCAAATGCTATATAATATATAAGAGATGAGAGAGTTTGGAATACCTGCAATTGACCAGATAACTTCACATAATAGCTATAGCAAATGTTATGTAATATATGAGAGGTGAGAGAGTTTCCAATACCTGCAATTGGCCAGATAACTTCATATAGCTATAGTTAATGCTACATAATATATGAGAGGCGAGAGAGTTTCCAATACCTGCAATTGACCAGATAACTTCACATAATAGCTATAGCAAATGCTATGTAATATATGAGAGGTGAGAGAGTTTCCAATACCTGCAATTGGCCAGATAACTTCATATAGCTATAGTTAATGCTACATAATATATGAGAGGCGAGAGAGTTTCCAATACCTGCAATTGGCCAGATAACTTTGTAAAATAGCTATAGCAAATACTATGTAATATATGACAGGTGAGAGAGTTTCCAATACCTGCAATTGGCCAGATAACTTCATATAATATCTAAAGCAAATGCTGTGTAATATATGAGGTGAGAGAGTTTTCAATACCTGCAATTGGCCATATAACTTCATATAATAGCTATATCAAATGCAATGTAATATATGAGAGGCGAGAGAGTTTCCAATACCTCCAAGTCCCTGTTGTTGGATGTGTGATTCTTCCAAGTTATAGTGTAATTTTGCTTTATTTCTACACAGTATATCCATATATTTATGTAACTTCTGCTAAAAATAATATCAGTATGCATAGATCAGGATACAAATATAAATTCATTCATTAATCCACAATATCAATTGACCTGTGGTGTCAGACTGCTTGCAAAGAACTCTCCTTTCAAATGGATTCTATTGTATATTGTATTATAGATATTCATACAAGTATTTTGCAATGGGCGTAAGTAAAACATTCTGAAGACATTTTCTAAATGACATCATTTAAGTCATGTAATGAAGCTCTTAACATATTGAGCATCCTTCTGGGATATATTTTCATAGTAACTTTCTGTTCTGGAAAAGATCCATTTATTTTGCTGCATTGAGTTAACTTTTTCTTAAATTAATTACTTTGACATCTTTTTAAACAGGATGGCTCTGAGTATGCCATAGTACCCGCCATCAAGCAGACACAATTTGTTGAGATTTTTGATCCAATCAAAGTCCAGCCTGATCTTCTCTTTTTGCCTTGGGATCCAGTGACAAAGACTGCCCATCATTACCAGTTACAGGTATAGTACATTGACATTATTTGTGCAGTAATCTTTTGCATCTGATGGGATTAGCTTGTTTCCATTGTGGAAGCCATATTTCTAATCTGATTTTGATAAAACTTGGAAATATGAGCTTATGGCAACAAGGTCTTGTATGAGTTCAATAATAAGTGAAATCTAAGCTTATTAATGAGGCAATCTTGCATCTGATTATCTGAACATGCTACCACTGTGAAAGTCATATTTTTTATTCAGTTTTGATCAAACTTGTCAAACAATGTTCATATCATCAAGATCTTGGATGAGTTCAATATTGAGTGAGATCGACACATAATAATTAGATGATCTTGTACCTGATTGTCTGGGCATGCTATTATTCTGCAGGCCATATTTCTGATTGAGCTTTGATCAAACATGGAATATATGGTTATATCATTAAGATATGGTACAAGTTTGATAATAAGCAAGATCCACCACCTGTTTCCACTCGTGAGACTTTCTGATCTGATTTGAGTACACTTAGTAAATAGACTTAAATCATCAAGAGCTTAGATGGCTACATTTATGAATATGATTAGCACATACTGAAAAGTTAATCTTGCATCTGATTGGCTGAGCTTGTCAACACTTTAGTGACTATGCATGATCAGAATTTTATCAAATGTGAAAAAAAAGGCTTATATCATCAAGATATTCAATGATATCCAGTGAGTTTTATTATGAGCAAGATCTGCACATATTAATGAAATTCTGCTCAGTTAGAAACAGTTCTCCATTTAAATCCTATGTAATCAATTTGTTTTCACTTTTACATACCTTTCTTCTCTCTATCTAAAGGAAAGCAAGAGAAGTAACTCCTGATACTCACTATTGAGAACCACAGGTTTGACATTACACAGAGTTCTTCGACTTGCAAAAAATGTCAATTCCGAGAAAGTTTTTTTTGTTTTTATAGCTTATAAGATGCATACATTTTAATATAACAAGTAATAAAAATTAGCAAATATAAAACACCTTAGGGATTAAGATGAACAACTTGTAATTGATAACTAAAGAAAAAGTATAAAATAGAAATATAACAATTAATAACAATTAGCAAATATAATACACCTTAGTGATTAAGATGAACAACTTGTAATTGATAACTAAAGAAAAAGTATAAAATAGAAATATAACAATTAATAACAATTAGCAAATATAATACACCTTAGGGATTAAGATGAACAACTTGTAATTGATAACTAAAGAAAAAGTATAAAATAGAAATATAACAAGTAACACTTAAAGCAGATTAATAATTTGCTATATGATCAGTTTGTAAAACCAGTGAATCATTACAGTCTTGAGACACTATAAGAGGAGCCAACCATTCTGATTTTGTCGGAATCATTCCTGTTTTAACTTCAGATTATGCCTACTTTTGTCAGATTCTGATCTTCGGTTCAGATACAATTTTATGTAGGCAAACTGCAACTTGATCATAAGTATACCTAGATCACAGAAATGCTTGTCTAATTGTAATTTTTTGTGGAAGGGTACCTAAGTGCTTCTTTCACGAAAAGAACTGAATATCAACCAACCAGAAATCACATCAGCTTAGCAACCTGATTCACCTGAGAAAATTGAAGAAAGATGTTGAATTGATAGCGGCCAATAAGGATTATACCTTGATGAAAAATCATGCTACAGACATTCTAAATGGAATACGCAAGTCATCAACATTGGATGAATAACATGACTTTGCAATCTATTCTTGAGGAATTTCATGGTGTCATATTATTCGAAAAATGACTATAGAATACACACTTCAATCAGAAACCACTTTAAGTAAGATTTAATTCTTAAAATAAATTGCTGGATACAAATTTGAAGCATTCATATTTTTATGTGTAGATTCTGATTTTTAAAAGCTGCTATTCCTATTTCACATCTGTAGAAGTTGCCATCTCTGCACAATTGTAATGATTCGTTGATGTTACAGTCTGTGTACAATTGTAGGCTAGCATAAGCTATGTGCATTGTTGTAATTAAGGATCAGAATGTTATTAACACATTTATTGATATTTGTTTGCATGTAATTGTGTTTACTAAATAAGCCTGCTTAGTGAAATGGTCAACTGTTAAGTGATGTAAGCTAGGTAAGTGACATCAGGCCCACTTGGACCTCTTGTTTCCCATTGTTTTAGTAAAGAAATTTACTTTCCATGGATATAAAATTACGATCATAAGTAATTTAGGGAAGTATTCTATCTAAAGTTTGCAATGGAAAACTTCAATTCCATGATAAGAAATGCACAATTCCTTGTAACTGAATGGAAGCTTCCAACATTGACAAGCATCACAAACATCTGAACCAGATCAAAGGGTGAAAATACCATTTTGTTGTGTTTCGTGATATTCAAAAATACTGATTAGACAACAGACAATGCATTTTTAAGTTGCTGTCATTGACATATTTCGTGAGGGTAACTCTGCTCTTTTGATATGTTAATGACATATGTCGGGGTTCGATACATCCATGACATTTCCAAAATTTTCATATCAAACTTGTGTACTGTATTATGTCATATCATCAATGTAAAACAGGTAGAAATACACAAGTACTTTTAGTACATATTGGCACTTGTATTTGTCAGTTTGTTATGGCCAAAAAATAATTGTATGATATTCCTGGGAAAGGAAACAGTTATGTTTAGAATCATTTTGGCTTTAGAAAAACTGATGGAAAAATACAAATGGACTGTAAAATTGAATATTTATATACAGGTAAGACCACTTGATTGATCTCCAAGAAACACTCTGATGAAACTAGAATGCCTGAAAACTGGAATCTTTGTTATTATAAAAAAATGATTTATTTAAGAAGTTGACAATAACAAGAAAACTAAGATAAAGTAACTGACAGCATCTTTGAACTTTTATTTAAATCTATTTAAAACTCATCCCATTATGTCTGTTAGAAGGAACATCTAGAGCCAAGCTGACTTGAAACTTGCTCAGCAAGAGTGTGGTGAGTATCATATTGGATATTTCTGAGCAAGCTAGAACACTAGTCATTGAACTTTTATTAAAAAATCTTCACACCAAATTTAAAATTTTGCCTTATCCTTTGAGAGAAAGCAGCCTGGCATCAAGGCCTTTCAATCTGCACAAATAACACTACTCTGCCTTTTAAACATGCCTGCCATTAATGCCAGATTCTTTAAATAACTTCTCAAATAATATCGTACATACTCGTGTATAATCCAGGTCCAAATGCAAACAACATAGACCCTAATCTGCCATCGCATAATGCGCTGGCAGATCAGGGTCTGTGTTTGTTCTGCTGATTAGTCTTTACAAACTGCATAGACCCAGATCTGCTGGCGCATTATGCGATGGCAGATCTGGGACTATGCAGTTTGCAGTTGGTATAAGCTTATACATGAGTATATACGGTACTTATGGTTAACAATTTTTGCCAAATTTGACAGCATTATGTCATCATAGCCTTTCAGTTAACACAATTATTACTGATCTGCCATCAAATAGATTCCATTTGCAACTTCTTTTCAAAAAGCATTTGACTTGTTTTCAATACAATTGCATTTATGCACTGAGACAGCCAGGCCACTGAGAGGTCAAAAAGGGCAGTAATAATTTGTTTCTGTGCCACAATTTTCATTACAGGCAACTGGAGGAAGTGGAGATTATGCGTGGAGTTCTGATGATAACCTTGTTACCACAGTAAATAAGCGAGGGGAAATAAGCACATCTCACACAGGGACTGCTATCATTACAGTTGCAGACCAGAGAAATTCACTACACAAAGGGCAGGCCACGGTAACTTCTTTTTTCTTAAGTTGTTCAGTGTTATCCCTATGCTTTATTTTGGGGATATAATATATATATATATATATATATATATATATATATATATATATATATATATATATATATATATATATATATATATATATATATCCTTTATACATATTATGTATATCCATTGGTCAATTCATCTGTCTGTTTTGTAACTCTTTCTTCTTTTAAACCATTTGCTAAAAACTCGCAAAACTTGGTGGTAACTGTGCAAGATGGGTATATATAGGAGAAGGGTCAAAAGATCAGATGTACTTAAATTTCAATTAAGGTAATGTTTTCAGACTTCTATTTTGAGAAATTTTTTTATTTATGTGGTCATAGCAAGATAATGAAACCGATTTTTGGCCACTGCTGTGGGTGGTTATGTGTAAAAATTGAGAGGATTTGTGATGGTGAGCAATTGAAGTTCTTCTTGTTTATCAGTATATTACATCATTGCGTTATTATGACATATTTGTCCTTGCATCACTTGAAAAGCAACACTAAAATTACCTGAAACAAATCCTAGTCTCCAAGTGGGATTTTCATATGCTGTTTGCACATATGGAGACGAAGATTATTTTTAACCACCTGAAGCCATATTTTTAAAAAGATAGAGACCTTTACCAAGGAAAAAGCATTTTATTGGATGTTCAGATGATTAGAGAGTAAGATAAAAGTAGTATATATGGCACCTGCTGTAATTCATAGATCACACAAAATGCTCATCTCTTGGTAGAAGCTATATTCACACACCTGGGAATGTTATGTGCTTTTTGATTGGTTGTGCATCAGAATTTACAGTTGGAAAGTCTGTACTTTTTGGTAACTTTTGTACATTGTTAATATCAGTATGCTTATAGTGATGTAGTGCCACAAAGAATTACATTTTTTCTTCAGATATATTAGCCAATCATAATATGTTAGGAGTACTGCCACCATGTTGCAAATCCAGCCCTCCCAAGCTATAAAGACATTCACCATGTCTTTTGGCTTGTTCTTGCAGCAAAAGTGCTAAAATGTCTGCTTGCCGAGATGGAAGTTAGTCCAGAGTGGTCTCCCTTTGGATAGAGGGATTGGTACCAGATACTACCAAATGCCAGTTACTAGTTCTGCTCATACATGGTCACCATGATCTTTTAAGAAGCTAGTAAATGCTTTCCACTTTGTGCCTTTTTCACCATTTTGAATGATACTTGGGAGTTTCTTGACCTCAAGAAAGTGTAATTCATCTGTTTTCTTGCTAAATTTTGCTATGTTATTATTATAGACAAATATTTTGCACTTAAGTTGTCTAACTTCTTTGTACAGTAAGCTGATTGGCACCATTTTAATTGCTTGCTTTGTAGCCTGTAGTACTTAAAATTCATCTCAGTACTCGACCTTTCTTGTAAGCTTTATCTAGTAAATGATAATTTATTCTTAATAATAATATTGTTTATGTAACTTTTCTAACGTATATCTTTGTTCATAGCATCCACTTCACAGTAAGCGCAGCATGATGCTTTAATGATTTTACCTGTATATGCTATTGTCCTGTTCCAATTACAGGTATCAACAAATGGGCAAGATTAAATGTGTGGTGTGTAAAACATTTAAATTGGCAGAAGATAATAACCCTTCTGCATACGTTGTATGGGTTGTCATTTGAACCACACATCTGACATTTGCTTTTACTGGTCAAGAGATATGGGCAACCATCATGGCCAAGCAATTGACCCAGGCAAATGAGAGAACCAAGAAAGGCACACACAATAATGCAGATGCCATCAGTACTGCCACCAACAGTGCCTCAGTTAACAACTTCCTTGTTGCAATAACTTCAGGAGGAAAGATTGTCAAATCAAATAAAGATCTTGCAATCTTTACCATCGTTTCTTCCACACAACTAGAGCCCTGTCATTGCACACAGTGCAATAACCAAAGAATGTCAGCACTGAACTGACCACCTCCAACATGATATGTTGGACCATTTTCTACCAGTTCTGGTCCAGCCATCACAAAATACCAATCCTGATACAAGCTAAGGGGATCGTTCCCTTAATAGCCAGTTCCAAACTTTGGCACCAGTTGTCAATCAGCCCTGGACTACATGCACTCAAACTCTGACAGTCTTAACCTGCAGCACTGGGATAGGGTATGGTGATCTGTCTTTCCAGTATGCACAGTCCTGGACTCACAATGCAGACATCATCCAGCACCCACTCTTGCCAATTCCAGCCCTGTTTCTGTCACAGTGTAATCAGCAATGGATTCAGTGAACCCATCTCCCACAATATCTAGTACTGGACCCATGCTAGCATCGCAGACCAGCACCAGACAGGTCCATCACCAGTCCAGGCTCCATCACAACACAGTACCAGCTAGGTTAACTTTCCATTTGTGGACACTGTGTACTCAACTCAGATCTTTGATGATTTTGAAAGTGAATACATGGAGATCACCATGCCCAACATAGATGGATTCTCAGTCTTGTTCTTCACCTGCTTTGCCAACTCAGCGATTGCTACCTCTGCAGGAGGCTTCCTTGACACCCCACTCTTCCAAGCTGAAAGACACTCACAGGAGTCATCTTTCTTCCTCAATCTGATGATGTCTTGGGAAGATTCGCTCTTCAGTGCATCTATGGAAGAAGTCTCCCAGCTTCTGGCCTCAAACTTTGCCTCCTTCTCTGTCAGTAGCCTCTTACAGAATTCCCACATCTGTAGATCTCTTAACCAAGATAAATCAGCCTTCTTTCAAACAGTTACCACAGTATGGTCAAGTTGCTAACATCTTACACTGCTCGTAAAGGCAACTTCAAGACCAAAGCATTGATATGCCATTCCTTTTGCAATGATGGCTCCTATAAAGCTTCAGCCTGGCTTTCTACAAGACACACATGCCAGACTTTTATACTGAAGTCACGTCTGTTGACAGACATGGTGGTCATGGGAATGTTGAAACTTTCCTCCATGCACATGACCTAGGAATCCTTTCTTGACACGCAACAAAAAGTCTGCAAAATCGTAGTGATCAAATTGGTCTCAATGGCTATATTTCAGCAATCTGACTGGCTGGGGTGCCCAGCTCCAGCACTCCATTTAAGAAGAGAGCAGGGTTGGGCCCCTTTAGAAGTACTGCATGCACATCAGTCTCCTGGAGATGAAGGCCATAGGAAATGCCTTTCAATCATGGCAGGAGATGGTATCGAGACAAAGTGTTTTCATTCTGTCTGACAACTCGGCAATCATCAATTACATGAGAAAGCAAGGGGAAGTCAAGTCTCCAGACCTCTGCCTGCTGGTTTGGAATTTTCTCAGGTAGTGTCATTGTCGACAAATCCACATTCAAGTCCACCACATCCCAGACATGCTTAATGTCTTAATGGACTCTCGTGTCTCGATGGAATTGGCCGATCCATACAGAATGGTCCATTCACCCCTTAGTTTTCAGTCAAAGCTTCACCTGCTAGGGTTGAACTCTTGTGAACCTCTTTGTGACGAGGTGGAATGCCAAGCTCTCAACCTCATCTTGCAGGTCTCAGATTTAAAGCCTGATCACTTGACGCCTTTTCCCTGAACTGGAACAGTCTCTATGCAGTCTCCTTTCCCCCTCCTCTTATTCCCAAAGGCTGGCAGAAAGGTAGAGAATCTGAGTGATACTATTCCTGATTCCTCCCCTCAGGTGGAAAAATAATATAGCAATGACCACCTGAATCTAGTGTTGGAGATTTTCAGGATAATACTGACTTCTCCTTGCCTACTGCAAGCAAAGATAGCATCTCCCCCATATGAACCTAAATACCATAAATACCTTCCTATACTATTTGATGACTTCAATCACTATCAAGAGCTACCATGAATAGCTTCCTATGCTCTTTGATGACTCCAATTTCTATCAAGAGCTGCCATAAATAGCTTGCTATACTCTTAAATGACTCCAATTTCTATCAATAGCTACCATAAATAGCTTCCTATACTCTTTGATGACTCCAATCACTATCAAGAGCTACCATAAATAGCTTCCTATACTCTTTGATGACTCCAATCACTATCAAGAGCTACCATAAATAGCTTCCTATACTCTTTTATGACTCTAATTTCTATCAAGAACTACCATAAATAGCTTCCTATACTCTTTGATGACTCCAATTTCTATCAAGAGCTACCATAAATAGCTTCCTATACTCTTTGATGACTCCAATTTCTATCAAGAGCTACCATAAATAGCTTCCTATACTCTTTGATGACTCCAATTTCTATCAAGAGCTACCATAAATAGCTTCCTATACTCTTTGATGACTCCAATTTCTATCAAGAGCTACCATAAATAGCTTCCTATACTCTTTGATGACTCCAATTTCTATCAAGAGCTACCATAAATAGCTTCCTATAATCTTTGATGATTCCAATTATTATCAAGAGCTACCATTCCATGATTTCAGACACATTTTGCCTTCATGGAAGGGAGGACATAGGCCAGAACAAATACCTGTCTGACTTTGTAGCCAATTTTGACTTGTCTCGACTGAAGGATTTGGCCCATTGTTCGAAATGGAATCTACCATGGATTTTGACATGGTTGAACAAGGCACTCTTCAAACTACTGTGTAGGGCCTCTCTGACTCACTTTTGCACAAGACTTGCTTCTTAGTCAGTGCAAGTTATTCCTTATCAGTTGACCTGAACTATCTGCAGTTCTACCATGATGGTTCAGTTTCACCTATGATGGCCTCTGCTCCTGGTCATGGGAGAACAATCTTTTGCCTTGAAACTGCTGTCCTCTTTTGAACCATTCATCCCAAGGGCATCTATAGGACCCCCGTCAGGCCACTGAAGTAGTACCTCATGCAGACAAGTTCAATTGTAGGCAGATCTTGCTTGTTCTTAGAGATTAAAGAATAAAGGAACAGTATTTCCACTCGGGCTTTGTCATCTTGAGTCTGCTTGGTTATCAGCTCAGCCTGCAATTAAGTAATTCAAGACCAGATGAATTTCTTATGCACATTTGCTCATGTGGTTAGGGCAATCACCACTAGTATAGCATTCAAGCACAACTATTCCCTAGCTGAAATGGGATAGAGGTCAGAGATGACATTCTCAAGCCTCAGAGACCCTTCAGCCCAAAGGGCTCATCAGTTTGACCTGGTGGGACCTACGTCAGCAGTGCAACAGGCTACCTTCCCAGGTCACTGAGCAGCTTTTTAAAGATGTGGGTTACTCTACTTCCACAGGATTTTAGGGAGTCAACAAATTTTCCCTAAACCACATACATTCGATGACCATCTGCTAACCCTCCAAATTCTCATATGAGACTTGAAGCTGTGCATAAATTAGGAGACCAGAGCCAGGATCAGCAAGGGAATGAGACTCTCTCCACCTCCTACCTGTTCTCCTAACATATTACAATCGGGTAACATATTTGAAGAAGAAACCAATTTTAGGAGTAATAATGTTTCTTTGATAACACTTACCCGATCATAATATGGGCACACCCTTCCAAGCCCTTCCCACAGTTACATCTCTGGAGTAGTATGCACATCCACTCTTGTAGTAACTGACAATTTATGGGATTTGGTGCCAGTTCCTCAATCCAAGAAGAGACTACTCTCTTCTGACATCCATCTTAGCAAGCAGATGACTTTTTAGCACTTTATCTGCTTGAACAAGTCAAAAGATGCAGAGAATATCTTTATTATCGGGGAGTTCTGGATTTTCAAGGTAGTGGATGTACTCCTAATGTATTATGATTGGGTACTTATTATCAAAGAAACATAATTTACTCCCAAAATTGATTTTCAAAAATTAAATTGATTTTCAAAAATTATTTGACATAAATGTGTGTGAGAATGAGGATAACAGTTACGTGTTCAAGAGTTGGTGTAATCAGTCCACTTTTTGTCACCTAATTATGTCTTATGCTCACATGTATATGGATTACGCTTTTTTGGTACATTAAAGAAAATTAAAATAAAGCAATAAAGATTTGTGTTTGTCATTTTTATTATCATCTATTTAATCCCACACATCATATAAATCTGATAATATTCTTAAAAGAAGACTGCTACATAAGAATGGCATAAGAGTACATTTGTAATAGACCTTCATGTCCTTTTCTTATTTGCTATTTATAGAAGCTGTATATGACACATTTCCAAGAAAACAGATGGGTTTCTTCAATTTGAAAACATGTCCCACAGATTCATTATATCAATACACAGAATTTGTTAGCGGACAAGTCTATGCTTTAAAAAATTTCAACAGATGTAAAGTGAAACAGGCTTTATCGATGTGACTCTCGGATGTTATGGGACTGAAAAATGTTAAAGAGGGATCTTTATGAACTTTAAAACATGTTAGATCAGAAAAAAGAAAAATAAATAGTGCTTTACAAATTTAGAAAGAACATGAGCTTGAGCAAATGGTAATGATCATTACATAATTTTTGGAGTTGACTTTACGATCACTAAGGGAAAGTTAGACGTGTAGACTAGTTAAAGTGAGTGTTGTATATATATAATTTGTCAGTATGGTTTGTGGTTTGTATTCTGGTACTAATCTACATGGATTTTGCCCATTTGTGACAAGAACTTTAACCAGCTGCAAATCCAGGTTTGTAGCAAAACTAAATGCACATTTTTCATACAGTTTATTGTAATTATGGCATGTAATATATAGATTACACTTTTTATGCCCAGATTACGCTTTTTTGCCACTTTAGGTTACGCTTATGCCTATGTAGGGGTTGGCAGGTATGAAACTGACATGAGTTTTTCAGATAACCATTCCTGTCCCTATCTAACTTTGGCTTATATTTCAGACAATTTAAGCAGTTGGTGAGAACATGGTCTTGGAACTTAATTACCATACTGTCCTTATACTATTTACTTGCAGGTACATGTGTTACCGCCAGCAGGCATTGAATTTATGCCATCCAGAGTGGAGGCAGCAAAGGGAACCAACCTAGAACTTCCTCTGGCTGTGTATGCCAAATATAACGGTAGTTTTCACTTTAGTTATTTTATTTTAATTATACTGTTTTGGTATTGACTGTGTAATGGTTCTTGGTCAGTATTGGCCCATGTTTGGCTATGTGTGTCAGAGCCATTGTGTTAGACCAATACAACCAGATTTGGGTCAATACGACTGATGTTGGACCTATAACAAGATCAATATTAAAACACACATTTTATAACATAACACTCTTAGTAGTGCAGATATTGGCATTGGTGATCTTTGAGGTGGAGAAAACCAGGGAATCTAGAGAAAACCACCATTTGTAGATGGGTACTTTTATGCCTTCCAGATGTGGGATCTAACCTGAGACCATGGCAGTGCAGAGCAAATGTATTACCCTGCACTATCCAGGCCCTATAATAGCTGGTTAATTTTGCTTCTGCACATGACTGAAATTTTTTGTTAATTTGGAGAGGATTGTGTATTTCTTTTCTCTATCAGTCTTATAAGATTCACATGTTAAGCATTTAGTCGTATCTTATACAGTACAGTAAAAGCTGTCTTGATCAACCCTTATGCCAGCAAAGGATGGTCTTTCAATAGGGATGGGCTTTCAAGACAGGTTGTCTCTTGATAAAGGTCATAACATTGTATAACCTAATTGATCTGTGCATTTGAAATCTGGTTATAAATCACAGATTGTCTCTTTCAAGTCAGGTTTGGGGTATTAACTACCGAATCTGGTGCAGACTGTCTTTTTTGAATTATTGAATTAATAGGATTTTACAATGAACAAATGAGATATATCATGACCTGTAATAAAATCAAAGGACTTCCCCTACTTTTGAACACCGGCAGATCAGGGTCTGTGTTGTTTGTTCTACTGATTAGTGCTTACAAACTGCTTAGACCCAGATCTGCCAGCGCATTATGTGCCAGCAGATCTTCGTCTATTCTGTTTGCAGTTGGTATTGGCTTATACGCAAGTATATACGGTAATTCATTGTGTCCATTTCATACTAAGCTCAATCCGACGATTAACTGATTTTACTTGTATATGCTAGTGTTTTGATCTCTCGGATTTCAGGTATCAACAACAATGGGTAGGATTAAATATGGTTAATGATTAAATATGGGGTTTGTAAAAGATTAAATTTGATGGAAAATAATCGTCCCTCTTGAATAAGTTGTCGGAGGTGTTATTTGAACCATTTTTGCAATGTTTGCTGTCACAGTTCTGAAAAGAGATGGGCGATTCTCATGGCCAAACAGTTGACCTGTGATACGGAGAACAGCCAAGAACACTCATGCGAGGATCTGGACACCATTAGAATTGACATCAGCCAGCCGCAGACATGGTTTAGTGACTCACCTAGACCAGTTCTGGACAACTTGTCACCATGTGCAGACCCCTAGTCATTCCCTTGATAGCCAGTACCAGATCTTGGCACCAGACATCAGACAGCCCCAGACCGTATCCACTCCAGCTCTTTCACAGGCTAAATCTTTAGCACCAGGACTGGGTTCTATGCCCTTTAGCAACAGGACTGGGTTCTATGCCCTTTAGCACCAGGACTGGGTTCAGTTTACCCAGTCCCAGATTTCAGATGAAGACTGTCCACAGATATGCTGGCAGATAGTGTGATTGAAGTATTCTAGCAAAAACAATTGAGAGTCATGCAACTTTTAAAACCAAACTGGGGACAGATTGAACAAATTACTTGCTGTTCCTATGGTTGTTATACCATGAACTTTTATTTTATTAAAAATAAATGTTAATCAAATCATCATCTTTTTACACTTTTGTCCATGAGGTTAGTGGATCTATCTTTAGGTATATGTAGTGTTTTGCATGCAAACACTTGTTTGAGCACTGGTGTAGTTTATGCAGAAGCTATGGAGGGGGTTCTGATTGAATTATCTCCTATAGGGGTGTTGCAAATTGATTCATTGATCATCCATTAAGAAAATGAATAGAGTCTGAAAAATCAATAGTAGTGGTATGTCATCTCCAAATGTTAAATAAGTTATTACTCTTTGCAATTGGGGCAGACAGAAAGATTGTATTCTTAGAATGACACTCTGGAAGAGCTTAGATCAGATATTCTGACTCCAACTAAAATAAAAACACAGAACGCTGTGTCGAAAAAAATGGCCTGGCATCTCAGCTACTTGATGTCTGAAAGGTTAACAGTCATTAAATGCTTTGTCATGCACCTTTCAACTGTCATTTGGCATTGTTATCTCATCCACCCCAGTCCCAACCCATTCCCCTCCTCATTTGGAGGTAGGTGTGGGGGACCTCCCCTCATAAAAACATTTCTGGTAGCATCTCTGTGTCTGGCACCTGGTTGTGCCAGTTCCAGTCGTGGTTCTGTAAGGGATGCCCAATGTAACCCATACTGGGTTTGGTGATCCTGTCTCCAATATTTCCAGTACTGGGCCCATGGAAGCATTGCAGACTGGCACTGGAAAGGTCCATCACCGGTCGTGTTTCCATTGTGACCCAGTTCTCGCTTTGGTGACTTTTGATTACAGGAAACCTGCTACCAGTCTCAGACTTTGATAACACTCAGAATGAATATCTGGAGTTCATATTCACATATGGATGGATTCCCACCCTTCTTAATTATCTTCATCCACCTGACTCTTCTGAGTTTGATGACACATGCTCACAAGTGCAATCTTCCTTCCTTGATCCAACAATGTCCAGGGAAGATTCAGCCTTCTGTGCACCCTCCTGATTCATCAGTGACCTGTTACAGAATTTCCACATTGATCGATCTCTTAACCATGAAAGACCAGCCTTCTTTCAAATAGTTACTACACTTTGAATGAGTAGCTGACATCTTACACTTCTCTAAACCACATTGATTAAATGACCATGTGCTAAGCCCTGAAGTTGCTTCACATATGTTATAGACTGGAACCATGGCCAACTCCTGGGTAACAGGATAGAACACCCTCCACTTCTTACCTATTTTTCTAATGTATTAAGATTGGGTAACTTAATTGAAGAAAAAATAAAATTTTGTTGTAAAATATGCTTTTTTGATAATACTTACCCATACAAGCAGTTCTTCTCAAACCGTCACTGAAGTTACATCTCAGGAAGAGCATGCACATCCACTTCATTAGTAACAGACAGTTGATGGGATTTGGCATTAATCCCTCTATCCAAGGGAAGACCACTCTAATATGACCTGCATCTTAGCAAGCAGATGACTATTTAACACTGCTGCTATTAAATTAAGCCAAATGATGTGGTCAATGTCTTTTTTATTTTAGGAGGGCTGGATTCGTGAGGTAGTGGATGTACACCTAGCGTATTATGATCAGATTATCAAAGGAACATATTCATGTTTTACTTAAATTGGTTTCTCTGCCAAAAGACAGTTATTTATATTAAGTACAGCACGTGATAAATCCTCGTGTTCTGATTGGCTAACTACAGGGATTTATTTGAGGACAAAGTGCATTTCCTATTGACTCCCGGATACCTGGCTGTGGTCATTACACCTGTTCCAATGAGCATTATTGCCATGTGCCGATGTCAAATTATGTCGTATTCTGTAATGCGAAGTACTAAATATATTATTGCCATCTCCCTTTGACTCTGGCACTATACTCTACCAGACAACACTATAGGAAAACAGTTCAACAATAAAATATTTCCCTTGTCTAAAAAGCGTAAAAAGGTACCTTTGCTGTTTTACAATTCTGCTTTGATTAATAAATGCATCCTTTGAATATTATGATACCAATTTTTCATTCATGTATGTAAAGAATCTCTGCAATGCTTACTATTCTTTTTGTTTTAATAATAGGGACTTTGTTTGACCAAGATAGTATCTCCTCATCTCCGACAAGTGGATTACTGCAGATTTTGAAACATAAATAGGGACCTTCTGGATCCATTTATTTGACTTAGTTACTGACAAAGTCTTGCTGGTAATTTTTATCCAACCAATATGCAACTTTTGTTGTTCCTAAAATGTTTTTATTGGTTATGACTGATGGTCAAATGTTACATTTCAAGACTGTCTTTTTTCACTTTTACAGGAGAATTGCACGCATTTGCAGACTGCAGAAGAATGCCACTAAATGTCACATTTGGTGAAAGCTCCATTTTTGAATATGTGGAATGTAAGTTCTGTGTTTTGCATCTAGTATCAGGGCAGCAAATTATTATATATAATTATCACGTATTCCACATCGTTAACTCTAAGCTTTTTGTGGGGCTATATAGTAATCCTTATGTTTGTCCATCCATCCTTCTGTCTGGCACAATCGTGTTAGCACAACTATAGTTGCACAATTTTTGATGAGTTGCCATGAAATTTGGTAAATATTATGGTCATCACCTGAAGGTGTATATATCAACAAATCACTTTACACCCGCAATTTTCGTTAGAATTATTGCCCTTTTTGTCTGTAGTTTAATGCACAGTATGATACGATCTCGTTAGTAGAATCAGTCCACAGTTTTTGATGGACTTCCATGAAACTTGGTGAATATTATTGTCATCACTTGAAGACGCACTTTGCTCCTGCAAGATTGTTTGAATTATTGCCTTTTTGTCTTTTTGCATAACACAGTATATCACAATCTCGTTAGCACTAGTCATGCAGTTTTTGATCGATTGCCATGAAACTAAAGTCATCAACTGAAGATGCACATATCACTTTGCTCCCACAATTTTTTTATAGTTTCAGGCCCTTTTGCCCTATAGCTGAATGTGTTGAAAGACAATCTTCTGAATGCAACTCGCCTTGCAGTTTTTATGGATTGCTGTGAAACATAGTACATATGATGGTCATTAGTTAAAGGTGTACTAATAGGCATATCTTTGTACTTTGTCCATCTTTTAGTGGATTGCTGTGTATTATAGTCATTATTATCAGATATGCAATGTTGACCAATCATTGTATTTGCAATATTTTCACAAGAGTTATGTGCTGTTTTTACAATTTACTCATTTCCATCATAGGGTAGGGGTGGGCTGTTTTTACAATTTACTCATTTCCATCATAGGGTAGGGGTGGGATGTTTTTACAATTTACTCATTTCCATCATAGGGTAGGGGTGGGCTGCTGGAAAGTCTGGGGTACATTTATGTGAGCAAAATGGTTCCCATTCATTTACTTTAAAAAGTTTTGGGGATATTGTGATGCCTTCATCTCTCCTTCCACCCATCCATCTGTTAAGATATCTTCTTCAACATTTTTAGGTCAATGTTCATAAAACCTGGTTCATTAGTTCTGCTTGATATAAAGTGGCATGACACATATTTTGTTTCTAGCTCTGAAACAAATAGTGGTCAAAAGGTCATGAGGTCAAAAAGGGCAATTACTGCTTCAATAAAATAATATAAATATATTTAATATTCTATATATGGAATTAACAATCATGGACAGGACTTTTTAGACATGAAAGACAATACAGATACCCCGCCTACATAGTCCCTTGGGTGTATCTTTACACCCCCACACTCTATACCCCAACCGTCTCTAGAGTTGGCCCCTGAGTCATAACCTAGAAACTATTGAAAACACCACCCAATAAACATATATGCTGGACATAAAGAAATGAATTCCGTTATGCAACCAATAATGGCCCCGAGTCTAACCCTACACCCTCATCCACCATTGCCTTAGCACCTCAGTCTTTAATGAGAAACTACAAGGAGAGGTAAATAGATATATGCAGCCAGTATTGGCTCTAGGGTCCTCCCCTTTCTTCTCCACCCACCCCTTTGCTTCAGGATCATTTCTCAGAACTACAAATATATATATATATATATATATATATATATATATATATATATATATATATATATATATATATATATATATATAAGTGACTTGAGAAGACAAAATACACATATGGCATTAGCTCTTACTCTTAGGGACTTGACCTCAAATCAAAGGTGGTGCTTAAAATAGGTAAGTGTGGAAAAATCTGTTTTACAAGCATAGACTTCTAGTTTGTACATTTATTACAAGATAAAAATGTAAAGAATTTATATTTTTGGAAGATTGGTCTCTTTACCAACATTGTTTTGCCTTCATTTTTAAAAAAAAATATTGTTTTGATATTGTATGTAACTTATATTTTAAGATGCACAGTGAAAATTTCCTAAAATGGACTTTGTCTGGACCCAAATTGCATAGGGATGGCTAGTATATGGAGGTTTAATTAGTATTAAGATGGTCTTCTTTGGCCCAAAACATGTGGTCAGTCTGCAGATAAGGCCAAGTTACAGATGGGCCAGTTTAGAGAAATTTCTCTGCATATTTTTTGCCCCAATTCCTTTGACTTTGCTTATGTATGATTTTGTGATTTAAATTTAGAAAAATTGTATAATGCATATGCTGGTCTCTACTCTTCTACATTTATCTTGTAATGGGTTGTTTTATGAGCTAGTCCTATGCATCTATTATATATATTTACTTGGTCCCATAAGTGTTAAAAAGTCAATACATAAAAAGTTAAATCATCCATTTTAAGTGCAATGCCACAAAAATTTACAGAAGTAAAAAAAAAATCTGTTATAAGGAAATATGTCCATGTAATTGTAGTGTCATGTTACACGGACCATCATTATTGTATATATGTCCCACTTCACCAAAGCTTAGATGGGAATCTTCTTGACGTGTAAAGTATTTCTTCAGCTTTGTATTTAATCAGAAAGAGAAATCTTGTAACTCAAGGGATATTTCCTCTGAAGTCATAATGAAAACTTTAAACGAGATTATGAATCAAACTATGCAGTTATGTAAAGGACTGAAGACCTGGCAGTATGAATTATAATAGAAGCCATGATCAAAATTTAGCAGATGTGCTTTTTAAAATTCTGTTTATTGTGTCTGAACAGTTAAAAAAGAGAATCAGATTTTGCCAAATAAACCTTGTTTAGTAATTGCTGACCTGTTACTGATCAGGAACTATTTGTGTTTCAAAAAATGCTTGTGGATTTGAGGTACTAGAATTGTTTGATAATTTGATACATAGTGGAATTTTGCTGTCATGAACATGGTTGGCTTGAAGATTGCTCAAACTTGTGGTTACAACATGGCACACTGTCTATAATTGTATTAAACATTGTTCACTCCAACTATCAATATCTAGAACTGATTCACTTGGTTCCTTGGAGGTTCATGCTATGAAGATTATACTGTATATATTTTTTTTATATCAAACCAAGAAATTGTCATGTTTGTTGCACCCCAACCATCATTATCACTCTAATTTCTATCACATTTTTTAACACTATTATTTCAGCCTTTTTTCAAACCAGCAGCGAGGGATGTAGAACAGTAAAGGTCAAAGCACTTCATCAAGGTCATACAAAGGTCAGAGCCTCCTATGAGCATGATGGAGTGATTCTGGAATCAGTATTAACAATAGCAGCATATGAGCCTCTTCAGGTAATGCACATTAAATACATGTTCAGAAATTTTTATGTTATTGAATACACTTGCCTATAAGTTGAGTCCAACTGCAAACTGCACATCCAGATCTGTCATTGCATGATGTGCTGGCAGATCTTGGTCAATGCAGTTTGTTAGGAGTAATCAGTAGAACAAACAACATAGACCCTGATATGCCGGTGCATTATGTGATGGCAGATCAGGGTCTATGTTGTTTGCAGTTGGACTTGACTTATAAATAAGTATATATGGTACATCCACAAGCAGTTTTATTAGAGATTTTCCAGGTGGATAAACCCTGTCCTATATCACATGACCTATTATTTTGATTCAGGTGCACTCAGTGACATTACACATCACCAACCTTACAATGTCGGGGACATCATCTATGTTTTTGGCAATTGTAATAATAAAAGATAGATGTTACCATTATTTGAATAAGAATTTATTAGAAGTTTTCAGTGAATATTTTATTGTAAATTTTTAATGCTTTGCTTAATGTTGTAGAACTGTTGAATAACAATTCATTAGAAGTTTTCAGTGAATATTTTATTGTAAATTTTTAATGCTTTGCTTGATGTTGTAGAACTGTTGAATAACAATTTATTAGAAGTTTTCAGTGAATATTTTATTGTAAATTTTTAATGCTTTGCTTAATGTTGTAGAACTGTTGAATAACAATTTATTAGAAGTTTTCAATGAATATTTTATTGTAATGTCCGTCTTAAATTGGGCATATTATCTTATGACATTGTCTGTCTATTTGTCTGTCTGTTCATCGATCTATCTGTTAACATTTGCATGTCTGACTCTTAACTTTGTAACAGTTGGAGAGACTTTCATGAAACTTTGCCCAAGTATATGTCATGACTCGATAGTACCATAGCCACAACCCTACCTTAAAGTCAAGGTCACAGCAAAGGAAAATTTAATTCTTTGACTTGTATCTTTGTCCAGAGAATAACTTTTAAACCACTGAGGATATTTAAATGAAACTTTAGCCAATTATATGTCACATATATGGTGTGTCGCATACCATAGCCATGCATCCTGCATCAAGGTCAAGGTCACAGCAATGGAAAATATAATTCAGTGACTTGTATCCTTATCTAGAGTATAACATTGGAACCACTGAAGATATTTAAATGAAACTTTAGCCAATCATATATATAGATAGTGTGTCACATACCATCACCATGCCCCTACCTCATGGTCAAAGTCGTGGCAAGGAGAAATGTAATACTTGTATCCTTGTCAGTGTGTCACATTTTTAACCACTGAAGATATTTTAATGAAACTTTAGCCAGTTATATAATTTTAGACTGTGTCACATACTATAGCCATGCCCACTTCCTCCAGATCATGGCAAGGGAAACTTAAATCAGTGACTTCTATTCATGTACATAAGGGGGGGGGACTTTTAAACTAATGAAGATATTTTAATGAAACTTTAGCCTTTTATATATCTTGATTCTTGATTTGACTGTCTCACATATTCAGTCATACTCCCTGCCTCAAGGTCAAGGTCACAAGGGATAATGTAAGTTATTGGCCTGTTTCTTCATCAAGGCACTCACTTTTTAGCCCCGGCATACATTTTGATGAAACTTGACCAAGGTTCACACCTTATACAAGCCCCTAGTCCACAGGTCAAGGTTATTAGTAGGGAAAAGTTACAGGCATATTGTGCTATTTGTGGTACTTGTGTTCATTATATCTTCAGACATTTTTTTTAAGTGTACTTTGTCATACCATTCATTGGACTTGCACAATAGTTGAACAAATTAGATGTCATCATACCTGCTAAGTATTTATGCTAATCAATATTATGTGATTTTCATTATTTGAAATCTCACAAAAGTGAAAATTTGAAACTGTATATTCTCTTTTTCAGCCCATAGATCCAGAGAAAGAGGCTGTTGTGACAGTTGGAGCATCTAAAGAGGTTATTTTATATGGTGGACCCCAACCCTGGGTTCTGGATTCATCAAAGTATTTCCAGATAAGTAAGTTGATATGTATAGATATTTTGTGCTAATTGCTAAATGTTTTGGTATTTATTAGAACCCAACATTGAGATTGTAGCACATGAACTTTCTATGTGTTTGTGCTGTCTATTGGTCTATCAACACAGTTGATTATGTACATTATTTAACATATAAATGCAAGTGCCTTATGAGAGTTTCATCTGTTTATATACCTGTCATTATGTTATGATGTCCATCGGTTTATCTGTCTGCCTATCAATTTGGTTTCTGCACAGTAACTGAGTTCTACACATTTATAGTTCCAAACTCTGCACGTGGGGTAAGGAGGAACCCTATTGATTTTCAGGGTCAAAAAATCAAAGGTCAAGGTCACTGACTAGAAAAAAGAAGGAAAAAATGGTTTCTGCACAATAACTTGAGTTCACAACTATCTACAGTTACCAAACTTTGTGGATGGCTTACACTTGGGGTGAGAAAGAAGCCTATTTATATTGAAGTCAAAAGGTCAAAGTCAAAGTCACTCGGACAGAAAGAAAAATTTGAATTCCACACAATAACTTGAGTCCTCCACCATCTACAGAAAAAAAAAATGGAAGAAGTCTGTTAATTTTGGGGTTAAGAGGTCAAAGGCCAAGAAACGAAAATGGTTTCTGCGCAAAAATTTCAGTTCTTGACCATGTACCTTCATTGCGAGTTTGTGGATGACTTGCACGTTGGGTAAGAAAGAAGCTTTGTAGATGGCTTGCACTTAAGGTAATAAAGAATCCTATAGATTCTCTGATCTAAAGGTCAGAGGTCACAGTCATGATAAGTCTAATAAGAAAATAATGCTTTCTGCATATTAGATTTAGTTCAAGATCGCATACTTGGACCAAAGGTTGAGGTCACTGAGACTCCTTGGTCAGTAATCTTTCAAATCAACCATACCATACTCGTGCCTATATTGAGAACTATTAAACATGTAATGGGTGTATAATGTGTTGTATTTGGTACTCTTGCTTTGTATTACTTTGAGATTGTTTTTGTTTTTTTTCAATCAAATCTGGATCTATTTGGCAGCTGTCAGCACTGGTGGAAACATAGCACACTTCCAAAGTTCTTTGTTGTCATTTTGCTATCAATCTAATTGATTTTCATAGGTTTTAAAATGAGATCATCAAAATGACAAACTTCATCATCAGGCAGATTTTAAAGGTGCTTTAATAGTTCCAGGTAGTAGTAAATATCTTAAGTATACATACATTACCATTTTGAAAAGGGTATAAGAGGCTTAACTTTCTTCTTCTGCTTAAGTGATATTATTTGACAAAATAAGCCACCACCTGCCAGCACATAGTTGGCAGATACAAGTCTTCTCTGACATTAATATCTCTAGGAAGAGAAAATAATAAGCTTGTACAAGCATAAGTTGCATTCTGTGTAAATAAATCCTAGTTTGTAATTTTGTACAATGATGGCAAGATGGGTCAATTTGTTATGTGTTTAAAAGTATGCATAATTTTTCAGTTCACAATGATGGCAAGATGGGTAGGTTTTCATCACAGAAAACATGGCTTGCTTATCTTATTTAGTTTTATAAGCTTAAATTAAAAGCCAGCAAAGATTAATAGAGGAGAATATTCAATTGGGAGCTTGCATAGCTGTGCAGTATTGTTTGATGCATCTTTATTTTTTCATCTGGCCATAAGGAAGGTGAGCTTATACCATGGCCCTTCATGTGTCTTGCTCTGTCCATTGTCCGTCCATCTTCAACATTTTGTTTCTTCAATTTCTTGAAAATTCTGGGTGTATCAATAATATATTCTTAGAATATCCTGGCATCAAAATCATTAAATTTGGTGTAAATGATTAAATATGGCCACCATTAAAAAAAAAAATCAAAAAGATAAACATATCAATGTCATTTTCTCCAAAGTACTAAATGATGAATTTGGACCATAGTTGAAAAGAGCACCTTGACGTAAAGATTTTCATTTTTCTACAAACTGATCCAATTGCCATTATCATTAGAACTATCAGAACCTTTACTTACTGTTCTAAAACTTATTTACCAGTTTTAAACAATTAGATTTATTTCTTTCTGTTATCCCAGCTAATTGCTTCTATGTTAGGCTTGTATGGGTGCTATGTGAGCCTCTTTTTTTCCTTTCTTCTCAATTTGTTTCCCAGGTTACCTGCAGCATCATGATTGTACACTAATTGCATTGACTTCTGTGGTCGTAGTCGAGATTTACCATTTTCCTCCATTTAATTTGCACTCTTATGTAATTTACACAACCCCTTCTTTGGACTATCAAAAATCCTTGAAAAATATGTGTGCCTTTATATTTTGTACATCCTCAGTTTCAGTAGATATCAAACTGTGAATCTTGTCAATATAAAAATGCAACTTCTAGTGAGGCCTTCGATGAAGGCAAGAGCTGACATTTACATAAAGTTGTATGTGAGGCCTTCAACGAAGGCAAGAGTTGACATTTACATAAAATTGTGTGTGAGGCCTTCGATGAAGGCAAGAATTAACATTTACATAAAGTTGTATGTGAGGCCTTCGATGAAGACAAGAGTTGACATTTACATAAAGTTGTATATGGTAATACTCTCAAAGAATTCAAAAAGGTCAGCATTTGTGCATCTTGTTTTGCATTGCATCTGTTCCATTATGAAAAGCTTAACATGTGTGAACCACTGTGTTCTGAGTGAAATAAACTTTGGTTTTAACTGGCTAACACTTTAGTTTATTAATCCCTTGCCTTTTCTCCAAAGTATTCATGTTTACAGCATGGCATATTGATTGTATTCCAGAGCTACCATTAATTTTTGAAAACTGGAAGTCAGGGATTTCCTGGGTTGGAAATCTGGAAGTCTCATTATTTGAACTAAGCTGTTTCTGTCTTAAGATTGATCGATAGAAAGATAGTGGTTTTTATTGCTGCTCATTTTTTAAAACTAATTTCACATATTTATTTTGTCTGTTAAATAAATGAATAAATGAATGATTTAATATATAAACATATATACATGTGTCATAATTAATTACTGCCTGATAAACCCATAAAATATAATCAGAAATAAAGTTTGTCTTTTTTTTTTGTAAAAACATTTGCAGCAGTTAAATTTTCTATTTATATTGTAGAAAAATTGATAGAAATGAGTGTTTGAGATGATCATTGTCAGTGTTTTGAGTGTTCGAGTGATTATGATTGTGACACATTTTATGGACATTCGTTTTGTTTTGTGTTTCCTGCCCTTTCATGAACAGCAGGAGACATAGTATCAGCATTTCCATCCATCCATCACACTTTTATTTCTGCTCTCTAACTTTAAAGCCATTTGAGATTAAGGAACAAAACTTTGTATATGAATACATCATCATTAGGTGTGTCCTGTACTGCATTGGGGGTTTTGTTTTCAAGGTCAAGGTCATAGCATGATATTTGTACGTTTTCCATCATACTTCCTTTCCACTCTTTAACTTTCAAGCCATTTAAGATTAAGGAATGAAGCTTGGTGTACTTGTACATTTTGGGGTCTTATTTTCAAGGTCAAAACCACAGCTCAGTATTTTAAGTTTTATGTCACACTTTCCATTCCATGCTATAACTTTCAAACCATTTAAGATTAAGGAATAAAACTTGTACATCATCATTAGAAGGTGTGTAGTGAACCATATTGGAGTCCTATCTATAAGGTCAAGGTCACATGTTAGTATTTAAATTTTTTTCTCACACATTCCATTCCACTCACCAACTTTAGAGCTGTATTAGACAGTCACCTAGTTTCCATGGTCAACTGTCAGGTGATTCCTGACCAAACAGTGGTTTCTTACTGCTTAAAGTGGTCACATGAGCATATCAACCATGCAGATGAAGCATGTTTTCTGAGAAAGGCATGGTTTAGGTAAAGACTTGTCATGTGAATTGATGTGTAAACATGTCGTACTCTTTCTTATATTCACCATTCTCAAGTCAGTCTGTCATTGTAACTTTAAACTGGCTAATCTCTCCATTGTTATTTTAAGAATTTGAATAAAGATATAATATTGCTTACAAATTTGTTGTTGGGGTAAATACTCAAGGTAAATTGCCATTCTTATAGCCCCACTTCCCCTTTTATTTTTATTTTTTGGGGGGGAGGAGATGCATTGGTGACCTTTCTAAATATGTTCATCAGAAAAGATTAATAGAGAACTGTGTTTAAACCAAATTTGCTTTTTTTTGCATTGTGGTCCGAGAAAAACAAACAGTCACAATGTACATACCAAATTTTCATTAAATATCCATCCATGTTTGAGATTTGAAATAGGTCTGTTGACTCTGGCTGCAATATATAATTAGCAGAGCTAGCTACCTCACCATATATGTAAGCAAGAATGTACTGCATGAAAAATAGACAGAAATTTAATCATTAGGTTTTTAATCCAATAATAGGTAATAGACCAACACTACAGACATTATTTCATATAAGCTATTCTGTTGATCAAAAATTTTCCATGAATGCAATGCCAAATTCTGAAAGAATACAAAACAGGACAAAAACTCGTGCACATTTGATAGTAAATACATGATGGAAACAGCATTTCAGCTTAAAAATCATCACAAGTTTTGGACAGAGATGACCTTTCAGTCAATGACACTTTTTGTATTTGGACTAGATCGGTTACTTCTGACACAGTTGACTCCAGTTGCAATACACAAGCAGCTGAGCTAGCTACCTGACCATATATGTAAACAAGAATGTACTGCATGAAAAATAGACAGCTTGAAAAAAATGAATAAAACACTTTCCACCAGAATTTATGAATGATAAATTTATAGTGAAATCTTTAAACATAATTATGCCAACAATTGCCTGAAATAATAATAATAATAATAATAAAGTATTTCATTCAGAGGTCACCTGTGTACCAAAGCCAGTTTGGCTGTTTCCTATGGGTGACTGCTTAAGACAGGTTTAACTATACTGATTCATCATCATTCTATTTTGGTTTTTATTCCAATGCTGATACCCTAGACACTTAAGACCCATAGGGCCCCTCTCAAGGGAGCTGGTCAAGGATCCATTTCAGAGCCCCTTGGGGCTCAGAGCAGGACTGGATCAGTCTCTTTGGAGACTCATAAGGCCTATAGTGCCCCTCTCAAGGGAGCTGGTCAAGGATCCATTTCAGAGCCCCTAGGGGCTCAGACCAGGACTGGATCAGTCTCTTCAGAGACTCATAGGGCCCATAGGGTCCCTCCTAAGAGAGTTAGTAAGGTATCCATCGCAGAGTCCCTTCGGAGAATTTTAAGGCCCATGGGATCCCTCAGTTGGGTCAAGGGCTCTCCCCTACACACACACACACACTACCGTTGAATCCTGCTAGGGATTGGGAGCTGGCAATCAGGTACCAGACTAGGGAACGGGATCGGATCAACATCCCCCTTTCCTATTATTCCACTCAATTCCTATGGGATGTGTGGTCATCCAATGCAGGGAAGTGATTGGTCCTTCCCTTTTATGCATCCATGGACTTAAGGCCCATGGCATCATACTAAAGAGGTCGATGTTCCAGACCACAGACTGACTTCGTCTTCTCACACAGTGAAGAATGAATAAAGGCAGGGGGCAGACCCTCTTCTTCCAACCGACCCAGGAGGATTGAGAGGTGCTCTGGCCCTCCTGCGGAATCGGCCACCAGGGACAGTCCCCTTACTCCCCGTGAGGAGTTACGGGACAAGGTTTCCCTTACCCCCAGATCTTCTACCAAACAGAGTGACACAGGGCCCAAGAGTCCTGCCTCACAGGAGCAAAGGCAGGATGATGATGTACTGTCAGTCCACATGGACTCAACACAAGTTCGACTCAACACAGGCTGAGGTGGTGCCCCCTCCCTTCCATTCCCCTTCCTCCTCCCAACTGTCATCCCAGGTGGTAGAGGTAGAAGAGATTTGGTCTTTTGAGAAGGTGGTAAATGAAGTTAACCATCTCCTGCCCCAGGATTTGTGCACCAAGCCTTTGAGATCAGAGGACACAAAAGTTCGCTCCAGTTTGGAGATCTGATTTTGCTCCCCCATTTGACCATGGTTAAGGAGCTGAGGGCAAGGAGTTTGCTTGGCAGCATAGGGGGTGGTCTGTCCTCCCATCTACGTTGAGACCTCTGGTATCTGCTTTTAGCTATGAGGTACACACTTATGCCTGACCCGTTAAACCTCCCACTCTGAATGCTGGATCATTACAAGTGGGTATTTCCTCTGGACCTGTGCCCATCTCCCAATCAAGACACTGTAGGCCTTAGAGTTAAAGGTTAGGGCACTACTGACCATAACCTCACATGCTGATCTTTTTTCAGCCGACATTGTCACCAGTTGCCCTTCAGCACCTTCTGGAGGCAGTGGCTAAGACATATCGATATGCCTTGTCCATGTCCATGCCTTATCAGTGAAGCTTCTCCACCTCCTCAGGGATGTTGCTTTGGACACTTCCAAGGTCTTACTGGAGCACAGTAAAAATCTTCTGAGGGCTGCACCCCTGGAAGCAGAGACTCTCATCAGAGTTCTCATTCCCTGTGTTGCTTCTCAGGACATCAGGGAGCAACAACACCGGTCCCTTGCATCCGCTCCTGACCCATCGAGACCAGCCAGGAAGTGGGGTTGCCCTGACTGCCCCCAGATGCAATCAGCTAAGTTCTTCAAAGCCATGCAGCCCCAGTCCAAAAAGCAACCCCAATTCGGACCTCATCGGCAATTGCGCTCTAGCAAAGGTCGCTGAAGAGGCCAAGGAAGGAAGTTTACGTGCCCTTCTCTCTTTTCAAAGGGGGGGGGGCAGCCATAGGGACTCTCTCCCTCTCCTGTGGTGTGTCCCTCTTCCATTGTTAACTCCCATAGGTGCTAGACTATCCCTCTCCAGAGGCTTGGTCAAGTATAACGGGTGATGGTTGGGTCCTCTCAATCATAAACGGACGATACCACTTCAGTTCCGGAAACTTCCTCCTCTGCTAAGGACCCCCATGTGGTTTCAACAGTTGAATCAGGTGTAGTTAAAGAAAGAGGTGCACTCCCTTCTGCAGTCTCCAGCTTTCTAATACTGGATTTTCCTCGTTCCCAAAATGGGTGTGAAATTCCATGTAATGATTGTCCTTTCCTCCCTGAACAAATTGGATGGAGTCCACAACCTCAGTCATGAATGCCATAAGACCTAGTGACTGGATGATCTCCATCGTTCTTTAGGATGCGTACTTTAACATCCCAATCTTTCCTCCTCACAGGAAAAACCTCCTGTTTGCTTGGACAGGGAGATCTTCCAATATAGCACTGTTGTTTGGCTTGGCTTCCACAACCACAGCATTTACCAGAGTCAGAGGAGTAGTTGCCATTCACCTAAGATCACAGGTGATCCCTATCCTCCAGTATTTTGTTGACTAGTTGATCCACAATGGCCGATTAGAGGCCCTCAGACAAGATCTGGCTCTCAGTTGGTCTGTGGTGATGTGACTGGTCCTTTTACCTAACCTAGAGAAATCGGAGCTGATTCCATCTCGAGATTTCGCCTACATGGGGATGAATTTCCACATGAACAGAGGATTAGTTTGTGTCCCATGGGACAGTAGAGAAGATCCTGACCCTTTTGGAGATGCTGAGAGCCAAGACCACTTTGTTGGCTCATCTATTTCTTTCTCTTCTGGGGACCTTGAACTTGGTAGCGGACCTGCTCCCCTTGGCAGACTGCACTTGCACCCTCTCCAGTTTTTCCTTCAGGCAAACATGAAACTGCACAGGGATCTCTGAACGCTCAGATTTCTCTAGGTCAGGATTACCACCATCATCTTTGGTGGACAAATCGAGACCTGTTTCTGACCGGAGTCCCCATGCATGCCCCTGAACTCCACTTCTGTTCGCAGATGTGACATATTTATGGTGGGGGCGCTCATCTGGAGCCAGAAGGACTGATTCTTAAGGGTTCATGGTCCCAGGAAGAATCTATCCTCCACATCAACAACTTGGAAATGAGGGTAGTGTTCTTAGCCCTTCAGGGGTGCATCGACAAAACAAGAGGTCACTGCGTGATGGTCTCCTCCGACAACAGGCCTGTTGTATCGTATTTTCAGGAGACAAGAATGCACACTTGCACCTTCTATCTGCATGGAGGTGTGGAACCATCTTCGCTGGTCAACCTCAGAAGCGATTACCCTACGAGTTCACCAGATTCCTAGCAAAAAGAATATTTTAGTGGATAGTCTGTCAAGGAAGGGGAAGATAGTCCTCATGGAAAGGTCTTTACACCAATCCATAGCAGATTCCCTGTTCGGAATTTGGGGGACACCATTGGTGGACTTGTTTGTGACAAGGCTAAACGACAAGCTTCCCTTTTAGGTTTCCCCAGTTCCCGACCAGAGAGCCTGGGCAGTGGATACTTTCAGCCTGAAGTAGGATAGTCTGTTTGCCTACGCCTTCCCATCCTTTAGAGATGATCCCACAAGTACTTCAAAAAGCAAGGACCTCCACTGCTCAGCTCATTTTGATATCCCACAGATTCTCCACCTTCACGCTTTCCTCATCTCAAATGATCTCTCCACCAGGACAAGTTTTCGAGCAAAGTTGCCGAGTGTATCATTCAAGCTAGGAAACACTCTTCATCCAAGGTCTATGATGCCAAGTGGAGAATCTTTTGTGATTGGTGCAGTAGGAAATGTGTTAATCCTAGCTGTCCCTCTGAGTGCAGTGGCTGATTTTCTTCTCTTCCTTTTGAAGACAAACAATGCTCAGTTTCTACCATCAAGGGCTATAGTGTAGCCCTATCCAACACACTAATATTTTCAAAAGGTCCAGCCATCAGTTCGGATTCTCATATTGCCACCCTGATCAGGGATTTTGAGCTGCAGTGTCTCGCTATCTTATGCCTAGATTGAATCTCTCGTATGTCTTGTGGTTTTTAACAAAATCCCCTTCAAACCTCTGGGTGAGGCTTCTTTCAAGAACCTTACCCTCAAGACAGTTTTCCTGCTCTCCTTGTTATCCATGAGACGTAGACGTAGGAGCAAGCTTCATGCCCTTTCCATAGAACCAGGCTGTCTGCAGTTCAATGGCAACTATGAGCTGGTTTCTCTCCTTTGCCAACCAGGTTTTTTTTAGCAAAAAAAACAACAGTTTCTATCGGTAGCTCTGTGCCCAATACAGATCCCCAGTCTCAGCTGTATCTGTACTGGGGATGATCAGGATCGACCTTTATTCCCAGTTAGGGCTTCACCCATGTACCTTCACCCAAATGTTTGGATGGCTTACACATTGTGCATAAAAGAAGCCTATTGATTGTGGTGTCAAAAGGTCAAATATCAAGATTACTCTGACTGAAAGAAGAGAAATGGTTTTCATGTAAAGACTTTAATTCTAGACCACATAACCTACCAAAATTTGTGGAGGTCTTGCAATTAAGATAAGAAAGAAGTCTGTTGATTTTGAGTCGGAAGGTCAAAGGTCAGGAAAGAAGCCTGTTGATTTTGAGTCAGAAGGTCAAAGGTCAGGAAAGAAGCCTGTTGATTTTGAGTCAGAAGGTCAAAGGTCAGAAGAATGTGTTTTGCACAATAACTTTTATTCTTGGGTAAGTTTTTTACCAAACTTTGTTGATGGATTGTACTTAAGGTAAGAAAGATACCTATAGATTTGGGGTGTAAAGGTCCAAGTCATGGTATGTGTATTAAGGAAATAATGGTTTATGCACAGTAAATTTAGTTCAAGACTGCATAACTTGACCATTGAGACCATGAGGTCAATAATCTCCAGTCAACCATACTCTACTAGTGCCTACATAGAGGACTATTAAATATTGGACTGACATATATCATTCATGATACTCCTTTTATTTCTTGCTCTGTTTCCCCTCCTCTTATCAGGAAAATAATAAATTGGCCACTTGTATCAATTTTAGCTTAAATTAATTGGTTTTGCACTTTTTCTTTGCTTTTGTGCCATATTTAAATGTATCTTTGCAAACATGTAATGGCTGTGTAATACTCATAAAATGCACTTGCTGTTTATAAGCAGATGTTAAAATGCACATATTCAGGGCATTTTTATAGTTAGCCTTCCCTTAATCAGACACTATGAGGGACCGAAAATTTGGATCCTTTTAAAGAGTTGGTCAATTACACAGAACCCTAACTATTATTAGAATGGCCTTATTTGTACCAAATAGGGTGGCCAGTCTGCAGAGGAAACTGGGGTACAGAGTCTAAGGGTCCAACATAGGGAAGTTTCACATTAGCGAAATATCCTTAGTTTCCTTGCACACAGTTAATATTCTGATCCATACTTCCCATTATACAGCTTTAAGACTCATTATTAAGCTTCAAGCAATTTACTACCATTTACTTTTAGTATTTAATTCAGTATTCAGTAATACAGTGGCATAGCAACTGCCCAAGCAACCCCCATAGCTGCACAGGCTGCCCAGGCCTAGTGAGGGTCCAGAATTCCAAGTGGGGGCCCAAAATTCCCAATCAAACAACTCTTTTTTATTGGGAGGGGACCCCAGAACCCCAGAATTAATTGGGGGGGGGGGCAGAATTTCTTGCTATGCCACTGCAGTAATATAAGGTTTTATTGAATTTTAAATGATAATTTTCTACATTTTTCAATACTTGTATTATGCCCCACCACTACAGTGGTAGGGCATGTAGTGTTTACCCTTGTCTGTCTGTCTGTCTGTCTGTCTGTCTGTCTGTCTCTCTCTCTCTCTCTCTCTCTCTCTCTCTCTCTCTCTCTCTCTATATATATATATATATATATATATATATATATATATATATATATATATATATATATATATTAATCCCTCCAACGGCCACACCTTGATTAAATTTTGAATTTAGGTTAGTTTTAATGTACTGTGGTGGGGCATCCATGTTACAAGAACACATTTTGAGTTTCTTAAAAAATGTATGCATGTGCAGTTTCCCTTCAGCATTTCTGAAACAGGAGTTATAAAGGAGCAAAAAGAGTTGTTGAACTATTCCTGTTGAATTGTTGAACTATTCCTGTTGAATTGTTGAACTATTCCTGTTGAATTGTTGAACTATTCCTGTTGAATTGTTAGCAACTGACACTCCAGGAATGCTTTCTCACCCCCACCCCATTGTGACCCAGTGCGATAGCAGACAGGGGTATATTGTTTTGCTGCCGTATGTCTGTATATATATATATCCCAAATCCATTTTAACATGATAGCACACAATTTATTCGTGACTATTAGTGACTCATATATAAGTGCCATATTTGGTACACCTTAGCTGTTGTCCTTTGACACATGTGTGGCTATTCCTGCAGGTATTTTGAACACCTTGTGTTTTGGAATAAAACAATTAAGCTCAGTGGTTATCTTCACAGTTTAATTGTATTTTATCAAGTACCTTGCTATGTAAAATAACTCAACAGTGTGGCATTGGATGATTATGTAATGGTTCAAGGTGGTAATTACATCCATCAGTACAGCTTCAAAATGGGTCCAGTTGCTGATGACTGATAAGGTGGTCTTTGCATGCTACATGGGTCTAAACTATGAATGTGCTGTACACGCAGAACTTAGGGAATGTTCATTCATGCATTAAAATTGCTAAAAGCCACGTTTTTCACAGGGGGTAATCTCCAGACCAGTGGCAAAGTGGAAAATCACTCAGAGACATAAAAAACCGACTTCTCAACCAAAACAGTGATTCTTGTTGTTTTTTCATCTGCTAGTTTAAGTCATGGGGCCCCGCTCAATGAAGCTGACAGAGCCTTATGGTAATTACTTGCATCAGTGCAACTGTCCATCTGTCAACAGTTTGGTTTCTGCTACATAACTGGGAGTTTAACCAAATTTGGTATGCTGCTTTATATTGAAGAGGAATCAGAAGAGTTCAGTTTCCAGCATTCCACAAGATCATGTACAGGAGTTATGTCCCTTGACTGCTTATCTATCTGACATTGGTTACTGCAGCATAACTTTACCAAGGTTTGTTAGATTGCAGCTTTATATTGATGAAACCTTGAATTGACTTTGATTTCCAGCATTTCACAGCATCATTTACAGGAAGTATTCTCCGGGTCCCATGATCATGGAAAATCCTTGAAAATTCCTGGGAAAAAAATTGTCATGTAAACTAATGGAAAAGTCATGGATAATGGTCAAAAATTGAAAAGTCAGTTTACTTGCTTGTCAGTCTGTAGTCTTAAAAAGTCGGTGGATCAAATGGCTGTAAAGGGGAAGAGGAGGCCATCTTGAAAATAAAATGATTATGTTGTTATCTTTCCTATCATATTGATCAATATTGTTATTATTTTCTGTGTACAAATCCAACTTTTTGACCTTTATGTCATAAACATTAAAGAATTTAGTCATAGAAAATCAGAAATTTGTCATGGATAAGTCATGGGAAATCAGAAATTTGTCATGGATAAGTCATGGGAAATCCGAAATTTGTCATGGATAAGTCATGGAAAATCAGAAATTTGTCATGGATAAGTCATGGGAAATCAGAAATTTGTCATGGATAAGTCATGGAAAATCAGAAATTTGTCATGGATAAGTCATGGAAAATCAGAAATTTGTCATGGATAAGTCATGGAAAATCAGAAATTTGTCATGGAAAAGTCATGGAAAATCAGAAATTTGTCATGGAAAAGTCATGGGAAACAAAATCAAATTTGTGTCGGAACCTTGATTCTCCAAGATTGCCCATCCTCCTGATTTTGGTTTCTGCACCATAACTTTACCAAGGTTTGTTGGATGTCAACAATGTATGGTATGCAGTTTTATAATTACGAGACTTTGAAAGACTTTGATTTCCAGCATTCCACTTTATTATTTACAGGAGTTATGACCTCTGATTACCCATCCTCCTGATTTTGTCGTCCTGAATTTGTTTCTGCAGCATTAATTTACAAGGGTTTGATGGATTTAAAAAATGTGGTAGGCACTTTTATACAGATGAGACCTTTAATGAGTTTAATTTCCAGTAATTAACATTATCACATGGAAGAGTTATGGCCTCCTAATTGCTCATTCCTCTGTTTAAAGCCCTGCCAAGCAAATTTTATTGAGCAGAGCACTTTGCAATGCACCCATCACTAGCTTACAGCCATGAAGTTTTATACACTTTATCATAATCACAAGTTGGTCCTAAATGAAAATGGTGCCAATCTGATGTTTAATATAGCTGTAACAGTGACCAGCTTGAAAATCTTGTTATTGCTACTTTCCCTAAATGGATGGTTATATCAACATGGGGTTTTCACTGAAAGACTTCTTATGATGTCAGATTGGTCCTAAATGAAAATGATGCTGATCTGAGACCCAATATGGTTGCTGCAGCAGCCATCTTGAAAATCTTGTTATTGCTACTTATCCTGAACAAAAAGTCATATTGACATTTGGTTTGCAACACAAGACAACTTATGATGCCTAGTTGTTCCTAAATGAAAATGGTGCTTCTTGGGCATTCAATATGGCTGCCACAGTGGCATCTTGAGAATCTTGTTATTGCTACTCCTGAATTGAGAGTCTTATCAGCATGGGGTTTTTGCTAAAATACTTTTTATGATGTCTAGTTGCTCCTATGAACATGGGGTTTTCACTAATATGAAAAACTTGATATGAAGTCTAGTTGGTCCTTAATAAAAATGGCGCCAATCTGACATCCAATATGGTCACCATGGCAGCTATCTTGAAAATCTTGTTATTTGTACTCCTCCAGAATGGAAAAATCATACTGACATGGAGTTTTACCAGAAGACTTCTTATGATGTCTAGTTGGTCCTAAATGAAAATGGTGCTGATCAGATGTCTAATATGGCTGCCACAGTGGCCATCATGAAAATGTTGTTATTGCTACTCCTCCTGAATGGATGGTCATATCAGCATTGGGTTTTCACTGAAAGACTTCGTATGATGTCTAGTTGGTCCTAATTGAAAATGGTGCCAATCTGAGGTTCAATATGAAAATCTTTTTGTTTCTTTTTCTGAATGAAAAGTCATTTTGACTTGAGATTTTCATTAGAAGAGTTTCTATGATGTCTAGTTGGTCCTAATGAAAATGACTGACCCTCAGTATGGCCCTAAAATATATTGTTATCCCAACTCCCCCCAATGATATCTAGTTAGTCTTAAATGAAAATGGTGCCAATCATACATCCAGTATGGCTGCCATGACAGCTGTCTTGAAAATCTTGCTGTTACTACTCCTCATGATTGGATGGTCATATTGACATTGGATTTTCACCACAAGACTTGTAATGATGTCTACTTGGTCCTAAATGTAAATGGTGCCAATCTGACATCCAGTATGTAGACAACAGCAGCTAATTTGAAAATCATTTTATCACTGAAGAATATCAGTAGTTAAAAGCAAGGAATGGTCTTATCTTGAATTACTAGACATTTGTTTCATCTGTTAGAGCATCAGTCTCTTCGAAGGACTCTTGTTTTAAGATGGAATCATGATGTAGTCACATGCTGGTATGGATTGAAACTTTTGCCATGTTGACTTAAAAACTGTCTGTATGTTATGTATTTGTAGACCGACACACATATGCTATAAGTGGTGGTTACATCTTGGTGTATGTTTTAATGCCCGTGGTGGTTACATCTTGGTGTATGTTTTAATGCCCTGTTCAGCTATAAAAAGTAAAAAACAAATCCAGAAAATTAAATATCCTTTCTTTAAATTGTAATTTTGAAGATATTTGCTTCAATTACCCATATTTTTATGTTGCCATGGTTTTTGTTCTAAATTTTCTGTTGAGGTATAAAACTTTGTGATAATTTGTTTGGAATTGTTTCACTCATGAATACTGAAATGTACTTTTATCATTGTAGTGACTGCAGAAAGTTCCAGTAATGTTGCTATACAACCAGCTTCTATCTTTGGATCTCAGCGTAAGTACAGGTAGAAGAGTTGAGAAGTTTACACTAGTTGCCACATGGAACAAGTTGATACACAATGTAAACTCAATCAATAATTCTGAGCAGCAGTTTTAAATAGTAACAAATTTTTTTAATTTTTTACATTTCAATGTTTATTCTTATCTCCTACCATGGAAAAATACTGCTCAGAATAGAAACAAGTATACAACATGCAATAGTTAGTTCCATTGAACTTTCTTTCATGAAGTTTTTTTTTCTCCTTCAGGAGATTTGTAGTAAAACAAATACATTGAAATATGATGAAAATATTAAATTGACATGAAAGTGGTAGTAGTAACATATATACAAACTTGCATTACAAACACACACACAAACACAAAAAAGACGAGAGATATGCATGATCCTGAGAGGAGGGGAAGTACTGTCCCAGCATTACCCAATGAGGAAAGATTTTAGCCACTTGGCAACCGTGACAGTAGTTTCTTCCCTCCCCAAGTTGGCATTGGCAGAAAGGTGATATGGCCATCCCTCACCAAGTAAGTTGCCATACTAAATGCTTCCCCATGGACTAGTAAACATAATTAAATTTGAAAAGGTTGGTCAAAATATATGCACTTGGAATTAGACAATCAAAACAGTATAAGCTGGAATTATTGATCTATTGATAAAGCCATAATAAGCATTGAGGTCAGGTTGTTAACGTGGTACTCTACTGAGAGTTTTGTAAATAGGTACAAAAACTTAAAGTTACGCCAACTATATTCTTGTACAGTGCATCTTTGTCAGTGAGAGATATGTACCCTAGCAAAGAAACATTTTCCATGGTCATCCTCCAGCAATTTTGGTCATCCTCCAGTAATCTAGGCAATTCTCCAGTAATCTTTGTCATCCTCCAGTAATTTTGGTCATCCTCAAGTAATCTTGGTCATCCTCAAGTAATTTTGGTCATCCTCCAGTAATCTTGGTCATCCTCCAGTAATTTTGGTCATCCTCCAGTAATCTTGGTCATCCTCAAGTAATTTTGGTCATCCTCCAGTAATCTTGGTCATCCTCCAGTAATTTTGGTCATCCTCCAATAATCTTTGTCATCCTCCAGTAATCTTTGTCACCCTCCAGTAATTTTGGTCATCCTCCAGTAATCTTGGTCATCCTCCAGTAATTTTGGTCATCCTCCAGTAATCTTGGTCATCCTCAAGTAATTTTGGTCATCCTCCAGTAATCTTGGTCATCCTCCAGTAATTTTGGTCATCCTCCAGCAATCTTGGTCATCCTCCAGTAATCTTGGTCATCCTCCAGTAATCTTGGTCATCCTCAAGTAATCTTTGTCATCCTCCAGTAATCTTGGTCATCCTTCAGTAATTTTGGTCATCCTCCAGTAATCTTGGTCATCCTCCAGTAATTTTGGTCATCCTCCAGTAATCTTGGTCTGCCTCCAGCAATTTTGGTCATCCTCCAGTAATCTTGGTCATCCTCTAGTAATTTTGGTCATCCTCCAGTAATCTAGGCAATTCTCCAGTAATCTTTGTCATCCTCCAGTAATTTTGGTCATCCTCCAGTAATCTTGGTCATCCTCCAGTAATTTTGGTCATCCTCCTGTAATCTTGGTCATCCTCCAGTAATCTTGGTCATCCTCCAGTAATCTTAGTCATCCTCCAGTAATCTTGGCAATTCTCCAGTAATCTTGCAGGCCCACTATAGTATAATCTTCTTAGTTATGCATAGAACAACCTTGTCATTGAAAACAGTAGATAAACTCTATTGTCAAATAAACATTGAACAATCTTGTCATTGACAACATCAGATAAACTCCATTGTCAAATAAACATTGAACAACCTTGTCATTGACAACATCAGATAAACTTCATTGTCAAACAAACCTAGAACAACCTTGTCATTGACATCAGATAAACTCCATTGTCAAATAAACACAGAAAAACCTTGTCATTGACATCAGATAAACTCCATTATCAAACAAACATAGAACAGCCTTGTAAATGAAAACATCAGATCAACTCCATTGTCAAATAAACATAGAACAACCTTGTCATTGACAAAATCAGATAAACTCTATTGTCAAACATAGAACAACCTTGTCATTGACAATATCAGATAAACTCCATTGTCAAACAAACATAGAACAACCTTGTCATTGAAAACATCAGATAAACTCCATTGTCAAATACACAGGTTTTGAATGACTTTAAGTACATTTGTTCTCATTCTTGACATCATTTTACAATACAGTTATTGTAGGACAAGCTTAAGTTAAAATAAATTAGACAGATCTGGGCTAGGATTTATAAAGTCCATAATTCTGTTTTCATTAATAAATGCAAATTAATAATTAATAAATAAGAACTTTTCTCAATTAGAGTGTAAAGCAATTCTCAGTTTGACTTAAAGCAGTTCTCAGTTAGAGTTTGAAGAAATTCCTGCTTGTTTTTGATGTGTTGTACCCAAAATGGGACTGGTTGTAGGGATAACACTGGCCAAAGAAATAAGTGTACATACCAAAGTCATTCTTAATTAGATAACAGAATTAAGTTACTATGCAAATTTAAAAGTGTATTTCCTATCCAAAGTGTTTTTAAGCCTTAAAAAAAAATATATAATAAACAGCTTAGAAATTCAATTTGACATAGAAATATCTTTCTATCAGTTGTAAATATTAAACTCTTGTACCTATAATAGACTCCCTCTGGTTGTAAATATGAAACTACTGTACCTATAATAGACTCCCTTTGATTGTAAATATTAAACTCTTGTACCTATAATAGACTCCCTCTGATTGTAAATATTAAACTACTGTACCTATAATAGACTCCCTCTGATTGTAAATATTAAACTACTGTACCTATAATAGACTCCCTCTGATTGTAAATATGAAACTACTGTACCTATAATAGACTCCCTCTGATTGTAAATATTAAACTCTTGTACCTATAATAGACTCCCTCTGGTTGTAAATATTAAACTACTGTACCTATAATAGACTCCCTCTGATTGTAAATATGAAACTACTGTACCTATAATAGACTCCCTCTGATTGTAAATATTAAACTCTTGTACCTATAATAGACTCCCTCTGGTTGTAAATATTAAACTACTGTACCTATAATAGACTCCCTCTGATTGTAAATATTAAACTACTGTACCTATAATAGACTCCCTCTGATTGTAAATATTAAACTACTGTACCTATAATAGACTCCCTCTGATTGTAAATATTAAACTCTTGTACCTATAATAGACTCCCTCTGGTTGTAAATATTAAACTACTGTACCTATAATAGACTCCCTTTGATTGTAAATATTAAACTCTTGTACCTATAATAGACTCCCTCTGGTTGTAAATATGAAACTACTGTACCTATAATAGACTCCCTCTGATTGTAAATATTAAACTCTTGTACCTATAATAGACTCCCTCTGGTTGTAAATATTAAACTACTGTACCTATAATAGACTCCCTTTGATTGTAAATATTAGACTCTTGTACCTATAATAGACTCCCTCTGATTGTAAATATTAAACTCTTGTACCTATAATAGACTCCCTCTGAATGTAATATGAAACTACTGTACCTATAATAGACTCCCTCTGATCGTAGATATTAAACTCTTGTACCTATAATAGACTCCCTCTGAATGTAAATATTAAACTACTGTACCTATAATAGACTCCCTCTGAATGTAAATATTAAACTCTTGTACCTATAATAGACTCCCTCTGAATGTAAATATTTCCCTCTGAATGTAAATATTAAACTACTGTACCTATAATAGACTCCCTCTGAATGTAAATATTAAACTCTTGTACCTATAATAGACTCCCTCTGAATGTAAATATTAAACTACTGTACCTATAATAGACTCCTTCTGATTGTAAATATTAAACTCTTGTACCTATAATAGACTCCCTCTGGTTGTAAATATGAAACTACTGTACCTATAATAGACTCCCTCTGATTGTAAATATTAAACTCTTGTACCTATAATAGACTCCCTCTGGTTGTAAATATTAAACTACTGTACCTATAATAGACTCCCTTTGATTGTAAATATTAGACTCTTGTACCTATAATAGACTCCCTCTGATTGTAAATATTAAACTCTTGTACCTATAATAGACTCCCTCTGAATGTAATATGAAACTACTGTACCTATAATAGACTCCCTCTGATCGTAGATATTAAACTCTTGTACCTATAATAGACTCCCTCTGAATGTAAATATTAAACTACTGTACCTATAATAGACTCCCTCTGAATGTAAATATTAAACTCTTGTACCTATAATAGACTCCCTCTGAATGTAAATATTTCCCTCTGAATGTAAATATTAAACTACTGTACCTATAATAGACTCCCTCTGAATGTAAATATTAAACTCTTGTACCTATAATAGACTCCCTCTGAATGTAAATATTAAACTACTGTACCTATAATAGACTCCCTCTGAATGTAAATATTAAACTCTTGTACCTATAATAGACTCCCTCTGAATGTAAATATTTCCCTCTGAATGTAAATATGAAACTACTGTACCTATAATAGACTCCCTCTGAATGTAAATATTAAACTCTTGTACCTATAATAGACTCCCTCTGAATGTAAATATTAAACTACTGTGCCTATAATAGACTCCCTCTGATTGTAAATATTACTCTTGTACCTATAATAGACTCCCTCTGAATGAAAATATGAAACTACTGTACCTATAATAGACTCCCTCTGAATGTAAATATTAAACTCTTGTACCTATAATAGACTCCTTCTGATTGTAAATATTAAACTTTTGTACCTATTGTAGACTCCCTCTGATTGTAAATATTAAACTACTGTACCTATAACGGACTCCTTCTGATTGTAAATATTAAAATCTTTTACCTATAATAGACTCCCTCTGATTGTAAATATTAGACTTTTGAACCTATAATAGAGTCCCTCTGATTGTAAATATTAGACTTTTGTACCTATAATGGACTCCTTCTGATTGTAAATATTAAACTACTGTACCTATAATAGACTCCCTCTGATTGTAAATATTAAACTTTTGTACCTATAGTAGACTCCCTTTGATTGTAAATATTACACTCTTGTACCTCTAATAGACTCCCTCTGATTGTAAATATTAAACACCTGTGCCTATAATAGACTCCCTCTGATTGTAAATATTATATTATTGTACCTATAATAGACTCCCTATTCAAAATAGAATGATTCACTTGTTTGTCATCATATCTATTCATTTAAAACTGGCTCTTTTTGCTCAGAAATATTTCACTCCACATCTGTTATTCACGACTTCTAAGTAAATGGTAACAATGTCATGAAAAATGTATGAAAAATGTAAAAGGTATAAAGATTTACAATTGTATATTTCATATAGTAAATTCTAAATGATACCCAACTTGGTTGAGCAAGCTCTGGTCCAGCTGCCTTGGTACCCTAGTTTGTTGGGCAAGCTGTGGTCCAGCAGCCTTTGTACCCTAGTTGGTTGGGCAAGCTGTGGTCCAGCTGCCTTGGTACCCTAGTTTGTTGGGCAAGCTCTGGTCCAGCAGCCTTTGTACCCTAGTTGGTTGGGCAGCTCTGGTCCAGCAGCCTTTGTACCCTTGTTGGTTGGGCAAGCTCTGGTCCAGCTGCTTTGGTACCCTAGTTGGTTGGGCAGCTCTGGTCCAGTAGCCTTGGTTCCTTACTTGGTTGGACAAGCTCTTGTCCAGACACCAGCATAAAATGCAATTATGTAATCATTAACACCTAGCTGGGGGATTGAAATGGTCAAAGCTCCATTGGAATCTCTGTCATGTGATGTTTGATTGGTAGATACCAACCTTGGCCAAAGGGTCAATTCCTATGAAACTCACTCAAGCTGCACTGAAGTCAAATTTATTTGTTTTTTAAAAATTGTTGTAGTGCTTAATTGTTCAGTAGACAATACAAAACAGTCTGGTCCCTCAAATGGCAACTTTTGATCATACATTATGAAGGTGTCCATCAAGCTTTACACTGAAGTCCCTCAGATATCAACTTTCAGTCATGCATTAAGAAGGTGCCTATCAAGGTTTACACTGAAGTCCCTCAGATTTCAACTTTTGATCATGCATTAAGAAGGTGCCCATCAAGCTTTACACTGAAGTCCCTCAGATGGCAACTTTTGATCATGCATTAAGAAGGTGCCCATCAAGCTTTACACTGAAGTCCCTCAGATGGCAACTTTCAATCATGCATTAAGAAGGTGCCCATCAAGCTTTACACTGAAGTCCCTCAGATGGCAACTTTCAATCATACATTATGAAGGTGCCCATCAAGCTTTACACTGAAGTCCTTCAGATGGCAACTTTCAATCATACATGAAGAAGGTGACCATCAAGCTTTGCACTGAAGTTTAGCAGTATACCTAGAAGATTGCCAGAGAGCAGTTGATGAATTGCCAACTCTGCCTACTCAATAAATGACTGATTATTCAAAATTTCTATAAATCAGCAGCCATTCTTATAGTGGATGTGTCATAATTATACAATCACATTTGTGGCACAAGCTTTTCAGAGCTTATCTCAGCATTGTCATACACCCAACCTAGGACATAACATGTACAAATTTTCTTTTCATAAATTCCTTTTTTTTTAAACCAATGTTTATGAAAATGTCAGTGTGTACCTCCAAATTTTGTCCATTTTCATAGTGTTATTACCAAACTAAAAACTGATCTCGTAAAATGCTATACTAGTGAGACGGCAGAGCTATGATAGTTTGAATAGAGTGTTGGTTGTCATAGTTACAGGTAGCATAATCACTTTTTCCCAAGGTAATGAATGTCAGAGTTTGAAATTTTGGAAGAAAGTCGGATATTAATAAGATAACGGATTATTGAATAATTATGGCAGCCATATCGTGATAGCATATGTCATGTTTTACAGATAATTGCTAAGTTGTACGGTATATTACTCATCAATTCTTTTAATTACTTGTATCAGAAAACTGCTGTACAAGCTGGTCATTTTCTTTGTGCCAAAATTTTGTGCTTTTGATCTTTGGGCATTTTTGCCGTGTTTTAATTTTGCAGTGCTGTTCGTTGGAGATCATTCAATACTATTTGTTAATTATTGGTTAACTTTTCATGAAATTTATGAATTTGATTATAACTGTATTGAAAATAAAATCCTTGCAAAAATAAGCTGCATTACAGTATAGAAATTTACAACGAATTTTACAGCAAGACATGGCAGTCACTTTTCTGGCAGTGGTGGCAGCATCAACAGTTTGATGAATGTTTTTGGTTAAAGTTTGCCATTTGCATATATATTCCAAACTGCTTGATGGATTCTCATCATACTTGGCATGGGGTATTATGATGCTAAGTCAATTCATTATGTGACAAACTGGCTAGCCCCTTTGACATTGAAGTCAAGGTCACATGATTGAAAATTTGCATTAAGGTTTTGGTTGAAGCTTTTTCTTCTTTTTATTGCCTAAACCCCTTGATGGATTTTGATCATACTTGGAATGAAATCATTATGAAGCTAAGGTAATTCATTCTTTCACGTGCTCATTTGCCCCATTGATCTTTGGGTCAAGGTCACAGTAATAGATGATTTGCATTAGGTTTTAATTACAGTTTTGTCATTTTCTTATATTCCCTAATCGCTTGATGGATAATGTTCATACTTGGACTGAATTATTATGAAGCTAAGGAAAGTTGACTCGGCACCATGCTTTTTTTTCGCCCCTTTGACTTTGGGGTCTTTCATTTGCTAAATACCCTAATGGATTCCTTCACATTTGTGATGCATCATAATAAAGGTAAATTGTTCATTCTGCAACACACTTGCTCAACCTTTTAATCGTGGGTTCAAGGTTGAAGTTTTCAAAGCGATGCTTTGATCATGGACTAAGGAATGCGGCCCTGGCTGCCTTGTTCTTTTGCAAGAAATTACATTTTCATCAATACATAAATTTGTTGATGTGAAAAGGGGACCCTATTGTCTCCACATATGGATACTCCCTAAATTCATGGTTTTCAGCAACCATAAAATTACAAAACTCTGTACTGCATGAATAAAAGTGACTTCCCAGTATCTTTAGGAAGGCATCATGCTCCATAGTCCACCCTTGCCCCATAGTCAAGAAACTGAGCACAAAAAAATTAAACTTGGACTCAAAACTCCAAAATTTTAAATCATGCTTAGAGTTGCTCAATCTCGTTGAAACTTTGCATGTATATTGAGATACAAATAGAAATCCTGAAATTTGTGTGATTCTAGCCATTCTCAAGCAAATTTATAGAAGATCATGATTTGTGGAAGTTAGAGCATGACTTCGGGGTCAGATGTTGAAACAGTCAATTGTCCATGTAAAATTAAGTTAATTGTTTTTTTAAAACATAAATTATACATCTTTCTTACAGGTGGATATCATAATTTTTTTGTCACCTGCAAGAACTTTGGTGAACAGGTAGGTTTTCATATTTATAATTATTGACTTTTGAGCTAATTCCTTGCAAGGGACTTTAATAGTACAAATAGTGGAAAACAGTATACCAAAGAATGTTTAAAAATTGTTCCCACTTTTAAAGAGTACAGAATTAAGACAGTATACAGGATTTACCAGGCTTGGATTGATTAACTATTTTACAAATCAACTACTGGTTGAAAAGTTTTGGATAACTGATTTCTCAGTTATGGTTGTCCACAAGTAGTTTTTTTTTTTAAAGTAAACAAAGATGCTAGACCATTTATTTATCCATTTTTTGTCTGTATACATGAAACATAGATTTGATTAACAAAATGAGAAACAAAACTTACCATTTTTCGCATTTAATTTACCTAACTTAATCAAAAGCTAGAAATATAACACAGAAATAGTCGCACCTGTCAATAGGGACCACTCTTTGGAAAAGCCAAATGTGACCTTTGTACACAGCCGACCTCAGTATGCAGGTTCACCTTTTAAACTTGGTTTTTAAACAAATACCATGTACCAGATACCATTATCGTTATTATTATTATTATTAGTAGTAATAGTAATAGTAGAATTATATGTATTATTATTATTATTACATTATCAACAGATTTAGTTTAGTGTATATGTAGTTCTCTCCCTGACTTGTGTTCCACATAAGATTACTGTATCACTGTGCAAACATAGTAAAAGTCTCACTTAAAACCTTGTATCATAATAAGTTGTTCTGTAACATTGGGCATCATTATGTATGTATGTAGAGGGTTTAATTGCATGTCAGCACAGTACAGGCTATATACGTTGATTAAAAGCAGTTATAAAAATGTAAAGATAAAAGAATTCAAAAATAAACTTTAGAAAAATGAACCCTTACAAATAAACTTCTGTAAGTACATAAAGGGTTTAATGGCACATCAGCACAATACTGGGTATATGGTGGTGACAAAAAGGTAAATTCTAAAAAATGTAATGATAAAGAATTGTAGAAAAAACTTTTAGCAGATAAACCTTGTAAATAAAGGTAAAAATGTACTAAAAAAAGATATAAGATAAAAGGTAAAGATGATAATACTTTTTAAAAGGTACCGTATGTACTCGTGTATAGGCCAATACCAACTGCAAACTAAATATACCCAGATCTGCTGTCACATAATGTGCCAGCAGATCTGGGTCTATGCAGTTTGTAAGGACTAATCAGTAGAACAAACAACATAGACCCTGATCTGCTGACGCATTATGCAACGGTAGATCAGGGTCTATGTTGTTTGCATTTGGACCCGGCTTATACGTGAGTATAGATGGTATATAAAATAAAAGATAAAGGTAAAAAAGACATTGATATTAATGTTTAAGATATTACATTCTGTCATTTACTCTTACTATGATAATAGGGATGTGTTGACATTCTGTCATTTACTCTTACTATGATAATAGGGATGTGTTGACATTCTGTCATTTACTCTTACTATGATAATAGGGATGTGTTGACATTCTGTCATTTACTCTTACTATGATAATAGGGATGTGTTGACATTCTGTCATTTACTCTTACTATGATAATAGGGATGTGTTGACATTGTCATTTACTCTTACTATGATAATAGGAATGTGTTGACATTCTGTCATTTACTCTTACTATGATAATAGGGATGTGTTGACACTGTCATTTACTCTTACTATGATAATAGGGATGTGTTGACATTCTGTCATTTACTCTTACTATGATAATAGGGATGTGTTGACATTCTGTCATTTACTCTTACTATGATAATAGGGATGTGTTGACATTCTGTCATTTACTCTTACTATGATAATAGGGATGTGTTGACACTGTCATTTACTCTTACTATGATAATAGGAATGTGTTGACATTCTGTCATTTACTCTTACTATGATAATAGGGATGTGTTGACATTCTGTCATTTACTCTTACTATGATAATAGGGATGTGTTGACATTCTGTCATTTACTCTTACTATGATAATAGGGATGTGTTGACACTGTCATTTACTCTTACTATGATAATAGGGATGTGTTGACACTGTCATTTACTCTTACTATGATAATAGGGATGTGTTGACATTCTGTCATTTACTCTTACTATGATAATAGGGATGTGTTGACATTCTGTCATTTACTCTTACTATGATAATAGGGATGTGTTGACATTCTGTCATTTACTCTTACTATGATAATAGGGATGTGTTGACATTCTGTCATTTACTCTTACTATGATAATAGGGATGTGTTGACATTGTCATTTACTCTTACTATGATAATAGGAATGTGTTGACATTCTGTCATTTACTCTTACTATGATAATAGGGATGTGTTGACATTCTGTCATTTACTCTTACTATGATAATAGGGATGTGTTGACATTCTGTCATTTACTCTTACTATGATAATAGGGATGTGTTGACACTGTCATTTACTCTTACTATGATAATAGGGATGTGTTGACACTGTCATTTACTCTTACTATGATAATAGGGATGTGTTGACATTCTGTCATTTACTCTTACTTTGATAATAGGGATGTGTTGACATTTGCTAATGTGATATGAACATATCAGCATATTTAACATTTTTGGAATGCTAAGTTTTATATTTAAAGATTTCATGATAAACACCCGTATACAGCACTTTTCAAGTTGTTAAGTAGAACCTGGCTATAATGCACTTTGCTATAGCATGAATTCGGAAATAGCATGGTTGCATCATAGCTAATGATTTTTTTGTTCTACATGTCCTTTATTCCCTGACACTAATCAAAACATTGGCCAAGTTCACAAACAGATCCAAAATAATTCAGATAAATTTCACAAACCTGTTGCTTACAGATCATTATGTTCTTACACTGCATTGGTTTTTAGATCTACTCTGCATAGACCAGGGCAGCTTATGGGATGGCCTGTTGTCCATCGTCGATTGTCTGATATCCATCTATCTGTTAGCACAAGTTTGTTATCGCTACTCCTCCTAAACTACACACATTCATCCCATGGTCTAGTTGGTCTAAAATAAAAATTATGCTGCTCCGTCATCCAATATGGCCACCACAGCAGCCATCTTGAAAATCTTATCGCTACTCCTCCTGAATGGATAGTCATATCAACATGGTGTTTTTAGCAGAAGACTTCTTATGATGTCTAGTTGGACCCTACTGAAAATGGTTCCACATGGTCATCCAATATGGCTGCCACGCAGCTATCTTGAAAATCTTATCACTACTACTCCTTAGTGGATGGTCATATGAAGATGGGAGTTTCATTAAAAGACTTCTTATGATGTCTAGTTGGTCCTAAATGAAAATGGTCCCAATCAGATGTCCAGCATGGCCACAGTGGCAGTCATCTTGAAAATCTTGTTATTGCTTCTTCTTCTGAACAGAAAGTCATATTGACATGGGGTTTCAACCAGAAGACTTCTTATGATGTCTGGTCAGTCCTAAATGAAAATGGTGCCGATCTGACACTCAACACGGTTGCCACAGCAGCCATCTTGAAAATCTTGCGATTGCTACTTCTGAACAGAATGTCATATTGGCATTGAGTTTTCACCAATAAACTTTTTGTGATGTCTAGTTGGTCCTAAATGAAAATGGTGCTGCTCACACATCCAATATGGCCACAGTGGTGACCATCTTGAAAATCTTGTTATTGCTACTCCACCTGAATCGACAGTCATATCAGCATGGGGTTTTCACAATAAAAACTTCTTATGTTATCTAGTTGTTCCTAAATGAAAATGGTGCCAATCTGACATCCACTATAGCCACCACAGCAGCCATCTTGAAAATCTTGTTATTGCTACTCCTCCTGAATGGAAAGTCATATCGACATGGGGTTTAACCAAGAGAACAATTATGATATCTAGTTGGTCCTGAACAAAATTGGTGCTAATCTGACCTCAAATATCGCAATGAATATATTGAAAATCTTGTCATTAATTCTCCTGAATGGATGGTCATATCAACATGGGGTCCAGTTTGTTCTAAATGAAATTGGTGTCAGTCTTACAACCAATATGGCTGCCACAGTGGCAAATTTGAAAATCTTATCACTCAAGAATATCAGAGATGCTTTCAGCATTCAGCATTTAAAAAGAAGAAATCATTTTATATTGAATTCCAGGAAATTCTTTTCAGCCAGTAGAGCATCAGTCCTTCGAGGGAATGTTGTTTTTATTAAGCATTGGATTATTTTATTCCTGCTTGTTATATAAATTGACAGGTAGTAAAATATTACTAGGGACTTGTATAACTAGGTACTTTTTACCTTTAAAAAAATGCCTGGACTTACACTTCACTTAAGCTAATATATTCGGAGATGCCAACCATTGCAGATTTTAAAAGAATTATTATGTATTTTTGGTGAAAATTCTACATTTCAAATTATATTGAAATTTTTTTGGCTAATCAAACTTATATGGATACAGTTTTGAACAGGAGTTTTCTGTGTGGACACAGGTATGAAGAAAAGTACATCAACACCAGTTTAATAGATTGGTACATAGAATATAGTTAATAGATTGGTACATAGAATATAGTTTCTCAATGTAGAATGCACATGGATTCCACTCCACAGTTTTGCACAGGATTAAATTGTTGAAGATATGCGAGTCCCAATATTTGATCATTGGGATAGTATGTTATTTAAAGAAGAATCCAGAATGCTTATGTTGGCATCAATTAGTTTTGTTCAAGCATTCAGTATGCACCAGATGCTGGGGGTGTCCAGGTCCGTATGAATACCACAGAGTTTGAATGTGAAACCATGCACTCAGAGTGAACGTCCAGTTATAGAAAGGAAAATTGTGTGCACATTTTTTTAGATGAAATTTAAAATGTTAAGACGGTCAGTTTTTCAAATTTCATTCATTGAATGGCAAATTAAGATTCATAAATCTCCATATGAGTGTAATTGTAAGAGTAAGGGTAAGGGTAAGGGGAATAATATCAAATTTCAGAAGCAGGTGAATTTATGTGGGAACAGAATAATTCTGACTTATAAATATAATAAAATCACCAGCTACACTGATAATTCGTGAAGAAGACTAATATTTAAGATTATTGTTTTGGCCAAAAATGTTCAAGGAATTAAAGATTCTGGAATTGAATGCACCATATATTCTGACTGGACCATAATTGTTGCTGACTGTGTACAGGTATGTATAATTGCAATGATTGTATGCAAGTTTATTACTTTTAACAAACATGTTATCCCTTCTGGACAGGTTGCCTAGTATCTTAAAAATTGATGCTTGGATTCCTGATAAATATGCTTATGGGTTGGCATCTATGTATTTTGACTAATACTCCACCGTGACTTACATATGTAAAATTGTTTAGAATGAATTGTTGAATTTTATTCAGTAGCCTGTATGATTATGTCCATACTTACAAAGATATAATAATTATTAGCTTTGTTAATCTTCAGCGTGCATCAGGTACAGCAGTGCGTTTTATTCTTTGTTGGATTGGACATAAATACAGGTTAGGTGATTGGTCTCATTCAAACATTGATTATTAATAGTCGGAACCTTGTCTTATATGCCACATATGTATGAATAAAGGAGTGGAAAAATAAAACACTGACGTCATTGATTTCCACTCCGCATAGACTTATAAAATGACAAATGCAGTAACTGATAGTATCTTTGGTCATCTAAATTGTATCATCAAAGTTATTTCTATATTTCATGATTAGTTTTGATGATTGATTGCTCTTCTTTTCTTTTGGTTATTTATTAAATCACAGTTTTTAAAAATATTTTCTTAAAGTTCATGCAAACAAATTTTGTTTTGAGGTTGTGCTTTTGCTTGTGAAGAAAAATATCCTATTTTCTCTGCAGCAATTAATTCTGAAAGTGGGAAATGAAAAGACAGCAAAGAATCCTTTTCCAGCTGTTGAAGTAGTCTCAATCAGGTATATTTTCTCACCATATTTAAGACTTTTTATTATCACCCTCCATAGCACCACCATCATTGTCAAGGCTCAAATAAAAATTAACTTGTTTACTTATCTTGATAAATGTTGGGTGGTTAAGGACTTCCAACGTTTAGTTACCATATATACTCGCGTACAAGGCGAATAATTTAGGAAAAAATAAAAACCTGGAAGAAGGGAGGTCGGCCGGCCAAAGTCTATTATAGCTGTACTAACACAATATAAGCCATTAATCATGTCACCTCTGTACTTGAGGACCTGGGGGTTCAGGTTAGAAGGGTATATATATATGTTTTTTTACCTATTCAGTTTGGGGAGCTTATACACAAGTATTTATGGTAATATAATTACAAAAGTTTACCAAGCCTTTGTAACAAGTGTTTAGATTGGTTAAAACCATGTCTTGTGATGCAGAAAACTTAAAGTTATTAGTTCATAACACCAGAAAGGAACTACTTATGTATTAATGGGCCCTTCTTGTGTTCTTTGACAATATTTGTAAACACTGGTTAAAATATGTAAAATATAATGCCTGGACTCCCATTGAACATAGATATCGATTCTAATCCTAATTATAGATTATGTTATTTGCGTATCCAAAAATATTCTCTATTTTTATGCTCAGTGTTGCTACTAAAAATTCTGAGTTAGACAAAATAATTTCTGTTATCTGATATTGAAAACTCGCTGTTTAGATACTGGGATATCCTATTTGCAGCTGTCCCTGAGGTGTTCTTATATTTTCATGTGAAATCCCCTTTTTGTCGCACCTGCATATTATTTGCCGCATGTGTAACAGTCAAGTAAATAGCAGTGTTACGTGTGGTACAATGATTTCTTGATTTAAAATATATTTGAGGTTTGTGTAAGTGCTTTTAAAGATTTTGGATTTTTCATTCGCCAATCATTAGATATACAACAGGAATGGAAAATCTAAATAAATATCTAGAGAAGTCCCACCAAAACCTGATTGATTCACTCACCAATGATGAGCAAGTTTTTATGAATGAACTACTACCCTATATACTCTCATATAAGCTGATACCAACTGCATAGACCCAGATCTGCTGTCGCATAATGCGCCGGCAGATCTGGGTCTATGCAGTTTGTAGGGACTAATCAGTAGAACAAACAGCATAGACTCTGATCTGCCAGCACATTATGTGACAGCAGATCAGGATTTATGTTGTTTGCATTTGGACACGAGTATATAAGGTAGTTCAAATCCTAGGTAGTCTGCCAATTATTCTGGATAAACACACCTGTATTACAGACAATACAGAAAGTTCATTCCTTTAACAACACGGAACCTATACAACACCATGGTGATTTTATGCTATTGTATTCTAAATCAAACAATATATGCTGTCACTAACAGAATATTAATTCTTTATTATTCAATAAATAATCCAAGAGTTGTTTACCATGATATCATTCAAACTGAGTGCACCGGCTGAAAACCTTTGGTTTGTGATATCTTTGCCTATTCTTAACTGGTTGTGCGTATGTCACATGCTCCAAAGGCAGTTGCTTGGGGTATATAAACCTCACACCGACACGCTGATCAGTTGAACAAGTGTATCAACAGAACTTTATCGTCTGATGAGTTACAAGGATAACAAAACTGGTCTGGGACCAGGGGTGACTTGAACACCCAAGCAGATTTGAGAGAATGCCTCCACTTTCCTTCAGGCAGCATTTACTCCCAGTGGTTAAAATATAGTTTTGTTATTTATTACTTTAAAGTCATTATTATTTTTATAACTGTTTGTAATTATAAGAATTTAACATTTTACAGAATTCATAAAGTCATGTAAGCTTGACAATTGATTACTCACCATGTTTCTCTATGGCCATTAATGCAGTGTGTAATCAATTTTCAAGCTTCATGACTTCATTAATCTTGTAAAATATGAAGTTCAGTTCTTAAATAAACAGCAAAATAATTATTGTCACAATTTGGTCTTTGTTTGCCCAACAGGATGTGTAGCAATTTAAAAAGTTTTTAGTCCTGACCGTGATGAGCAGTAGTAGCAGCACTTGTAGTAGCAGTAGCAGCAACATCACCACCACCATCACCAGTAGAAAAATCCTTGAATTTGAGGAGTTTCCTTGAAAACTGATTAAATTTCAAAAAGTTGGTTTTATACTTGAGAAGTCCCTAAATTCTTTGAAAAACTCCTTGAATTTTGCCCCAAATCCCTTGAATTTATATAAAGGAATACAAAGCATTAAACCTGAATAAAATATATCATTTCTAACTTCCAATTTTTTAAATTTATGTATTTTCCAACAATAAAGAATAAATAAGTAATGGGATAAAATAGGGTGGATCAAATGACATGCAAGACCAGTAGTTACCAGATGGAGTAGGGTGAATTTGCTGTTGGTGCTCTAATCAGATGACTAATTCGATAAGGAATGTGACTCAAACTAGAAATGAGCTGTGTTTACAATTCAAAATTCGAGCATGAACTACTTTACTGTTAGGTGAAAACCTTTAATGGGGACAAACACAAAATGAAATGCAAGATAAGCAACAAAGTTATTTACCTTTTTTCTTCTCCTTTTGTGTCTATTTATGCAGCAAAAAACAAAGTAACATATGGAGAAAGTTCAATTACTGTAAGAAAAAATACACTTTAAAAAACTTTTGGAAATCCTTGAAAAGTCCTTGATAAAAACTCTCCTGCTGTTATGAACCATATAGTAGTAGTAGTAGTTACATTCAAGCTGATGGTGCTTCCTTTTACCCTGGATAGCAAAATAATGCAGATAGAAAGCACTTAAAATATTTAGAAACATAATACATGCAAATAATTTGTAAGCAAAGAGCTCTTGAATAATTTTTAATATAGGCTTTTAAGTATGATACTGGATTTAAACTGTGGTATCCATATAAATTTTTCTCTGATTTAATTTAATGTATGATACTGGATTTAAACTGCATTATCCATATCCATTTTTCTCTGAATTACTTTAATGTATGATACTGGATTTAAACTGTGGTATCCATATCCATATTTTAAGTATGACACTGGATTTAAAGTGTGGTATCCATATCCATTTTTCTCTGAATTAATTTAATGTGTGATACTGGATTAATACTGTTGTATCCATTTCCATATTTTAAGTATGACACTGGGTTATAACTCTGGTATCCATATCCATATTTCTCTGAATTAATTTAAAGTATCAGGTTTATAATTGTAAGTTTTTAACACTTTTGAAAGCTGATAAGATCCTATGATTTAATTCACAGTATGCATACAATATGCACTATATCTGACAAGATCCTATGATTTAATTCAAAGTATGCATGTGATACACACTGTATCTGACAAGATCCTATGATTTAATTCAAAGTATGCATGTGATACACACTGTATCTGACAAGATCCTATGATTTAATTCACAGTATGCATATGATGTACACTGTATTTGACAAGATCCTATGATTTAATTCACAGTATGCTATACACTGTATCTGCACACATAACACTATAGTTTTTTCCGGACCCTCTGCAACTTGTACTCTTGTCTAGATCAGACTAAATAAAAGTACAGTATTGCTTACAAATTTAATTAAAATGATTCAGTTATCAAATATTTAGAATTTTTAAACCCACCATATGTATCTTAATGCAAAAACTATCATATCTGTTTCCACTTAAAGTGATGGGCTTTCCTAATGCTAATCCTGTGCCATGGATTGGAACCCAACACACCATTAATGATCATGACTACCTTCATCCAAATGCATGCTGAGATGCAGGATGGGTCTATTTTTGAGAATTGGTGAGTGCTATAGGAAGGACCCAATTTGTTAAATGGTCACCTAGGGATGTATCCGAAGCTGGCCAAACGTTATGAAACAGCTTATCCCTGCATGCACCAAATGATTCACTCGTACAAAAATAGAAGGGCATGAGGCATGACTATAATCAACAAATATCTACCGTATATACTCACGTAATCCGGGTTCAAATGCAAACAACATAGACCCTGATCTGCCATTGCATAATGCATCAGCAGATCAGGGTCTGTGTTGTTTGTTCTACTGATTAGTCCTTACAAACTGCATAGACCCAGATCTGCCAGCACATTATGCGACGGCAAATCAGGGTCTTTGCAGTTGGTATTGGATTATATGCGAGTATATATGGAAAGTCACCAGGACTAAGATAGTGTGGGCTTGACATTACAAAAGCCCATCACTTCAAGTGGAAACCGATATGATAATGTTTGCATTGAGACATGGAAGATTGGTTTGTAAATTTAAAATATATCGTGGAATTTAATCATTTTCGACAAATTGTTAGAATAATTGTGCTTTTATTTAGTCAAATATAGATAGGGGTACAAACTACGAAAGGTCCATTGAAAACTATAATATCGATTTAATATACAGTTCTTCCTCATTATAATGTACTTCATTATGACACAATTCCAAATATAATGCTGTACCACTATACACTCCAAGACCAAATCATACCAATGTATAACAACATGGTTTGAAAGAAAACAACATGGAGCTGAGCGTTATATCTTTATTATCTTGTTAAATCACTATTATTTGACAAATTTGGATCATGCCCACTATACTGTAGTTTGGTACATAATGCGATCAGTAGAATGTACCAAAATCATGCAAATTGATACACACAAAAAAATGATTTCACACTACCTAAGAGCTGATACTCTATGTATGTAATATGTTCACATCTACAAATATTTGTGTGGATCTCACCTATACATATTTTGTGCAAATCAATACCTCGGTTTACTTTCAGTTTTGTATGTGGTGTGCCTGTGGAGCTGTACATAACACCCCAAGTGGAATATCCAGAGAATCTACCTCCCTGTCCCATACGCTCAGATGGAAACCAGCCAGTATGTACATAAAGGATATTAAATACATGTTCATAAGATATTAAATTTATACAACTAGTTGAGTAAAATAATTACATTTTATGCCATGATGCTTACAGCAACAGTAATCTCTATTGAAGATGAATATAAGTTTCTACTCATTACATGACTGCAGATACTTGGTGTTAACCTATGGTGGGGTGCAGAGTAATTTGTTATTTCACAGTGTGACATGAACAATTATGGCACAACAGTATTAAGCAAACAAATGAAAATGTTACATGATAAATTGCCTTATGCATTGAACAAATAATGCCCATCATTTAGGTCGAGTCCGGTGTTTCATATGATTATATGAAAATGTGGATTTGTTTGCTTTCAACAAACATGGTATGAGATGAGGTACATAAAAATGGGTTCCAGTTTCAATTTTATTTTTACATGTGTATTTGAACAATTAGTTATTATGCATAAAACGTGAGTGAAGAAAGAAACATCCAGCTTGGTTGAATACATGGTCATATCATGTCTTCGATAGATTTGAGACTTGTTAAATCAACAGTCATAATGTTGCAAAAGTTTTCAAAATTTAAGATAAATAATCCAAATTTTCATTAAATGGATGCCAATGAAAGTGATAATTTAGATTGTAATATTTTAGGGTAATTTAAGTTTTTTTTTATTAATTTAATTTTTTGCTAATTGGTACATTCAGCCTTTAAAATTGTGCAAATTTATGATGAACAATAAATAACCACAGTATCCAGTCCCCCAATTTTCCAGGTCATGACACATATTTTCAAAATTTGTAACACACCAACATTTTTTTAAGCTGACAGAAAATAAAACAAGTTGGAATGTAAACTAAGCAACATTTTACTTGTATTCAAAAACAGATGTTTGAATAGACAAGCATCAGATTGTGACCCCACTTTGATTGCCCGTATTATCAATTGGAATAACTGACACCACTTTGATTGCCCATATCATCATGTGGATTAACTGACACCACTTTGATTGCGCATCTCATCATGAATAGATGCTTATCATTTTGGTGATATATTCTGTTGTCAAAGACAATCTTTACATTACAAAACAATATCGATACTAGAACTGGCTCCAGTAAATAGTGTGCATATGTTGTTATAATCTAGGTCAAGTTTGTGGATAAGTATCTAGTGATAATTGAGACTTGTTGGGCTTTAGTCAATTGTTTTAATACTTTACTCAAATAGATTAAGCAGCATGATATTTTCCACATTTTGTGAACATGTCCAGAGGTTACAGAAATGAAAGTACAGTAATTACCATATATACTCGCGTATAATCCCATACCAACTGCATAGACCCAGATCTGTGGTCGCATTATGCGATGGCAGATCAGGGTCTATGTTGTTTGGATTTGGACACAGATTATACGCGAGTATATACAGTATATCATTTAGGGCTGGTTCACTCTTGTCACCAACAGCAGTACATGTTCATGATGAACAGATGAACATAGTTTGACAAACAAAAACCAAACACCAGAAATGCAACCAGAATTCTTTATTTGTAAAAGAAAACACTGAAACATTATCATGAAAGTGTTTTTTACTGGCAAGCATGGATATAATGCAACCTTGTTTAGCTAGACCACTTCCAACAAGCATTGACCTTGACAAGTGCATCAATACACAATCCGGACAATAAAACTATTAATTTTTTGGACAAAATATTCGGGAAAATTGATAATTTTCATTTGTACACAAATTATCTGGACAGAGAGAAGAGTAATTATTTTTTAATGTCTGGATGTTTAGGTCGATGATGGAGTTGTCTCCAGCATTATAGTGCCCATCATTTTAACTCGGGGGTTGGGGGGTTGGGTTGGATATAACACAGTCATGCCATGGACCACATTTTTAATTTAAAATGAACAAATCTAATTTTCAATTTTAATTAGCTTAAAGACCTTTGTTTTATTTAAGCTTGGCATTGCTAAAATCAGAATTTAACTCTATTTGCCACTATGGTATTCGTTTAGTGAAGCAATTGTTTTCCCTAACAGGTGTAGAACACTGGAAATTACCATCTGTGCAAGTAAAATGTGCCAGGTTGGCTAATATAGCTGTACATCCAGAACATACTGGTCACACTAATATTTCTGACCATGCATTAATTAATCTTCAGAGCGATTTGGTACGGCCCATGTGGCATTATGCAACTACCTGTTGGATCAGCTTGTCATACACTTACCTATTTCTCCATAAAGACTACCATATATACTCGCGTATAAGCTAATACCAACTGCAAACTGCATAGACCCAGATCTGCCATCGCATAATACGCCGGCAGATCTGGGTCTATGCGGTTTGTAAGGACTAATCAGAAGAACAAACAACATAGATCCTGATCTGCCGGCGTATTATGCGACTGCAGATCAGGGTCTATGTTGTTTGCATTTGGACATGGATTATACGCGAGTATATATGGTACCTATTTCTCTTTAAAGACTACCAATCAAAGTTTTGCAGTACAGCCTTCATGCATTATTCAATCACCAGACAGGAGGCCACTATCATTTTGTTGGTGAGGGCTGCTCATTTGCATAATGTATCCCCAGAAACAAAAGTACATCAGCCTTTAATGTCCGACTTCTACCTATTGACCACCAATACAAGTGACCTTAAATATAGACTGCCAGTACAAGTGACCTTAAATATAGACTGCCAGTACATGTGACCTTAAATATAGACTGCCAGTACAAGTGACTTAAATATAGACTGCCAGTACAAGTGACCTTAAATATTGACTGCCAGTACAAGTGACCTTAAATATAGATTTCCAGTATATGTGACCTTAAATATAGACTGCCAGTACATGTGACCTTAAATATAGACTGTCAGTACATGTAGCTGATAAAATGCAAAGGATGTAGGCCTATGATGGTACAAATGTAATGTTAATAGTTACACACAGCCCTTAACCTAATTATTATACTCACTGTGTGACGGGAAAACAAAGAAAGGCAGCTACTACCTTAGTTCAACATCTCTATGATAAGAAGGTAGCCCTGTATGAATGAAATATTCCATGGAGGAAATCCCAGGAGATCCCTGATGGCATCAAAACTTTAGGAAATGTAATTGTGATTTTTGTTTCTGTTCACCATTAAGCAAGATTCTTGAAACTAAGAAACAGATGGCAATGGTGATGTTTTCTGTGTGAATATTGACCGAAAAGGTCTTTTACTGACCTAAGGAAGTGCTAGATTAGTAATGAACATTAATTAAGGTATTTATTAAAAGCATGGTGTCCCAGTTAGGACTTATCTTTTTTACCATGTGCACCTACCAAACATATGGTAAGTATGCATTCATGAAAACAGCACATTGTTCCAGTATGATATCTTTAATGTTCAGAAATATGATTATTCCAAGCTTAAGTGCACAGTTACCATGATGCTACATAAATGCTGCTATTATTATTTTGTTTTGGGTGTTTTTTAATCACACCTCTTTTCCTTCACTTAAACATGTACACATTTCTTAGAGTTTTCAATTGTTCACATTTCATAGTTTTCAGTTCACATTTTATAGAGTTTTCAGTTGTTCAGTACATAACCTGGTGAGCAGTTATGGACCCAAAATACTGCATTATAGCATGTGATGTATATATATATATATATATATATATATATATATATATATATATATATATATATATATATATATATATATATATATATATATATATATATAGGGTTTCTATATACAGTACAGCTGTACCAAAGTTTGGATCATATATGTATACATTCAGATGTGTAGAAAAGAAAGGCATACTCTTATTTAAATTTGCCTTCACTGATAGATATGTCTTAGAGCTTGAAATAGTGAGTTTTTATTGTGAACCAGGGAAAATCCCCTCACCCACCCCCACCCCCTTTGTAGGATTGGAATGGCTGTGCAAAAAGACATACAGCAGCAATGGCCCTGCATGGAGTGGATGTATGGGATTGATCTGTGCATATGAAAGGTGAATGTTTCACTCTTTCTTTTTCTGGCCTTCCTTTCATTGTTATAAAATGTGTTTCTGTGGCATAATGTATCGCATTGGTACACTATGCATTACCGTGGTATAATGTAACTCATTGGTACACTATGTATTACTGTGGCATAATGTAACTCATTGGTACACTATGTATTACCTTGGCATAATGTAACTCATTGGTACACTATATTATTGTGGCATAATGTAACTCATTGGTACACCATGTATTACTGTGGCATAATGTAACTCATTGGTACACTATGTATTACTGATGTTACTATTGTCTGAGAGCATGTAAATGTATTAAATTTCAGCTGTCAATTTTATTTAAGTTTGATCCATTTGCTAATATTTCTTAATTATCTTCATGTCTCTATGTCTATTTCCTCTGATAGATACCTGTTCATTGTAATCGGGACTTGAATCTGGTGCTTACTGTCACAGATGCTCATGGCAGGAAGTTTGACAATTTCTCATCCCTGGAGTTTGATTGGACACTTTCTGACAAGTCATTGGGATCCTTACAAGAAGATGCAAACCTGTCCGATGATATTGTTGTCAGTCCCAGTGGGAAGAAGAAAGTTACAAGTAAGTCTTTATTATGCCCTATTAAGAATGTGAAAGGTGTATATAGTGTGACCCATGTCTGTCTGTTTATCTGTACATTTGTCTGTCCAGTTAAGATTTGTGTTTTGGTCAGTTTCTTAAACATATATGTTCCATGATCAGCATTAGTTCTCAGTGTACTTCATGTTGTATACATTAGGTAATACATCAAAGAAAACATGGAGTTTTAGCTCACCTGGTTGTAAGGTCAGATAAGCTTATGGTATGGTCCTTCATCCATTGTGCATCAATGGTATGGTCCTTCATCCATTGTGCATCAATCATTGGACAAATGATACTGATATGCCATGAAATATTGACGAAGATACAAACAAATAGAGAAATCTTGACAAAAAAATTTCCATTACATTTGCAGTCAACAGCATTGGAAGAAATTTCTACAGAAAACAGTCAACTAACCCAGATTTCTTGGCCAATTGCTATTGCGTTTGGTTGTTAGGCAAATGTCAGCCTGGTGAGCACTCTCAGGCTCGTTTTCAATGATGCCTGTCTGTCATCAAATATGGCTGCCATTAATAAAATAGAAACAACTTCATCTCAAAAGTCGCTCAACAGAAGTTGGCAAAATTGGACAGCATTCTGGTAAAATGGACTTTTAAGCTCATACAAATAAGGCAAATCTGCCATTAAATATACCCACCATCACTATAATAAAACTTTAAAAAAATCTTTTTTAAAATGCCTTGAAAAAGATTTTGACCAAATCTGATAGAAAGCATCCTGGTAAGAAGCCCATTCTGCAACATGCTATCTCACTCTTTTACCTAAGGGTCAAGGGCACAGTCATAGAAAATGTGTGCTAAGGTTTTGGTTACAGTTTCTTTATTTGCTTATATTTCCTAAACCTCTTTATAGCTTCTTGTCATACTTGACATGAATAATTATAAAGCTAAGACAATCCATTCTACAAAACAATTGTCTGCTCCTACAATCTTGGAGATGAGGTCACAGTTATAGAAAGTTTGTGTTATGGTTTTGGTTAAAGCTTTTTCATTTGCTTAAATTTCTAAACCCCTTGTTGAAGTTTCTTCATACTTTGGATGAATCATTATCAAGCTAAGACAATTCACTGTGTGACATGTGCTTTCCGCTTTGATCTTGGGGTCATGGTCAGTCATAACAAAAAATTTGCATCGAGTTTTTGGTTGAAGTTTTTTTATTTGCTTATATTTCCTAAACCCTTTGATGGATTTTCTTCATTCACATCTCCATCAATAACTTGCGAGAGACAGTGTCCATGAATGTCGATCACTGCATAGGCGGTTATGGATTTTAGATCTGAAGAAGTAAATTAAAGTCAATAAATTGATGACAGACTTTTAGTATGGATCAAGCTGTCATGTATACTCACACATTACAGTCAGAATATGGCAGATGCATGGTCCCTGAACACTACTGCTGGATCCAGAAAAAATATATTGACCAAAAAAAATAGAAAATACAAAAAGTTTTGTGTTTTATTAGAACTTAACAGCTTTATTTTGATTGCATCACTGCAAATTTTAAAGATAAGGCAAAAGCAACAACTAAGGATTTATCTGTGGTGTGTGATTTTAACATCTTAAGCCAACCCTTCACATGGATGTTGATGTAATGTCAGCACCTTTCGTGTATTATAATTAGCTAAGATAATTAACCCATTAATTAGTGTTATCATGTCAAAGGACCATTATGTTATCAACAGTTGTCAAAATAAATCCAGCTAAATCCAGCTTAGCTGCTGAGTCAGCGATTAATTAAGGTCTTATGGAAGCACTAGTGCCCATCCCCATGAAAGTTGGCTGACTCTTTAACATTTGAATAGAAAAGGGCATGTACATTTATAATTATTAGATTGAAACCAAGCTAAAAAAATATAATTAAAACATGAATTTCACTCTACAACACTTATTTCATTGGTATTTATTTCTTGTGTTACCACTAGTAGGCATTTTGCAACATTTTCATTTATTGAAATTTCATTGTATATTGTGTTATTTATTGAAAAAATATTATTGTTATAGACATTCTTAAAAAATATATGATTTATTGATAAGAATTTTAAATTTCACAATGTCGATTTCCAAATGAGTGTGCACTGATCACTGTTTTGAATGATAAATTGAGTGATATATCTAGCTTTCATAAGCAAATAGGTAAGTGTTAAGGAAATAGAAGTCTATTTTCTGTCTTTTCTGTAAGAAACAAAATGGGATCCACACCTGTCTCCACATTTTAGAGTGGGTTCATGAGTTTTCAGAACATGCTAAAACGAGGGAGTATTGTACTTGAGATAAATTATTATGAAGCTGAGACAATTCATCCTGCAACATGCTTGCTCGCCTGTTTGACCTTCGGGTCAAGGTCAGTTATATAGAAAATTTGCATTAAAATTTGGTTAGAGTTTCCTTATATTTCATAAACCCCTTGATGGAGTTTCTTCATACTTGGGATGAATTATTTTAAGCTAAGAGAACTCATTCTGTGACATGGTGACTCTTACCATTGACCTTTGGGTCAAGGTTACTTAGAAAATTTGCATTAAGATTTTGGTCAAAAGATTTTTCATTTGCTTATGTTTCATAAATGGATTTTTCTTCATACTTTGGATATATCATATGAAACTGAGACAGTTGAGTCTGCAACATGTTCTCTCAACCTTTTGACCTTGGGGCCAAGGTTACATGAATTACAGTTATACTTTGATCATGGGCTTGACATGTAGGCCCTGGTATACTTATATGTTTCAGTGGGATATTCTCAGTGGATTTTAAGGTAAGTTGATTTTAAGCATTTTTTTTCTGTTTTGCAGGTTACAAAACCTTCAGTCCAGTGGGTGTTACAGGAAATCAGAGAGTGACAGTTAGTGTCAACAGATACAAAAAGAATTATCTCAAGATGGCAAATGCTGTGATAGATGTATGTAACTTAAATTCCTTGAAAAACAAAATATGTAGTCCAGTGTCTAGAATTCAACTTGGATAGAATGCAAAACCAAGCAAGCCCCCTTCATTCTTTTAAGTTGAAACTAAACGTCTGAAACTTCTGAGTAAACTGGAGTCAGAGTCATTTAACTGTCAGGGTCTTCTTTAGGTTGTTTCCTCTACTTGTAAGTGTAATTGAAATTACATAGATCTACTCAATTATCTTTAAATATATATTGTTGGGGCTTTCAGCTTAGGTTTTATATTAGACTATATGTTGAAGAATATTGGGTCAGGTCAAGACAACAGTTTGATTGACATATTTTAAGTTAGAATTCTACACTGATTATTCCTACCAGAAAAAAAGCACTTGGAAGATAAATGAAAATAGGATTAATGTGATTTGGCTGTAGTTTAGATATTCTGTCCCTTAGAAGTTTGGGGTTTGTTGAGTCTGGATTGTATGTTGTTTATAAGTGCCCACAAGCTCGCCTCTAATTCATTTTGCATTCAGCTCTGTCAACATCTGTGTTTTACAAGAATCATTTGAAACACAAACTAATGGATTTTCATCTACAGTTATGGTTCTTGTTGATTAATTTCATCCTTCCAATGCGACAGGTACTGCCTTAAATCATTTGTCTGTGGAGTGACAATACGTAATGACAGGGGTGAATGAGGTCATTGTCTCTTTCTCTTATGAAGTTATTTGCTTTTTCTGGATGAGTTAATTCTGTAGTTATGGTAAAGGTCTGCTTTCTTTGTTGTTTTGTCAATGTTGCAATTAAAACCCACACACGAGGCTGAATGTGCCATGATCTGAGATCTTGTCATATGTTCACCTTAGTGCATCAGTTACATCCTTTTGTTTATTGCATTAATCCATGTATTGTTTATGACATTGGTTACTTGGGTGTGGGCTTTTGGCTGTAAATATATTTATTAAGTGTTATATTTTAACAAGAACTATGAGTACAGAACAAAATATATGGAGTGTTGATATACAGTTGTACTGTTGTTACACAGATGTCATCAACCAAGTTTTCATCTTTTCCCGGGTGTTTCGCACCTTGTCTTGGTACACCCTTCAGATGGTGGGGCAACAGTGTTGATCAGACACTGCCCGTTTGTGTTGGCTGCCAGTTCTTTTCTTCACGTCCCAGCCAGATCCAACTGGATGCTCTTTCTGCTGCCTTGTTTAGTGTCTGCACTGATGTTTTCTGTGCTCTTCCTCTTATTCCTAGTGCACTGAGCATCTTCCAGGTCGACTGTGCAGGAAACTCCCTGCATCCTACTTCCACTGGGAAGAACCAAGTTTTCCATCCATTTGCTCTACAGCTGTCAACCAGTTCCTGGTACTTCTCTGTCTTCCTTTCATATGCCTCTTCCATTCGGTATTTGTTCTTAAATCCAATTGAATTTTGACCTTAAAAACTGGCCCTCCTTGTACAGACCTCTTATGAGAGACCGCCTGTTTGAGCAACTTGTCCATCCACCAGAAAACACAGCAGCATATGTATTAGACCTACAACTTTATGTGTATTTCCCAAGAGAACAGCCATGTTAGTAATTGCTCAATCCACTTTTTAACCCTCTGATGTAATATCAGCAATAATTAAAATCTACCCTCCAAATGCACTCAAGTTTTATTTGTGTAAATAAGAAATGACAACAAAGTAAATAAGATTTTGGAATGAATTATGATTTTGAAGGTATTTATGACAGAAAAATGCATGTATATTTGGTATCAAGAGTAGAAATACATGTATAATGCTCAGTCATTAAGCAACAACTGTGAGAGCATCCTTAGACGAAGCTATTGGACTAACTGCTATAAAAATTTTAACTTTGTCAGTATTTTTGCTCAGTAAAATATCACTGCAAACTTTTGACAGTTTTCAGGCAAGTCAATGGAACTAGAATTTCTGCCGCTTGAGTTTAGAGTAAGACCAAGTAACAAGATTGTAATTTTAGGTCTTGAAAGGTTTTACAAATTCTAGGCCTGAAAACTCTGCATTTATTAGTTTGAGAAGGGCGAAAAAAGTATCGACATATATATATATATATAATGCATCTACTGATATCTTCCCTTTATTGTTGTGCATGCACTTTCATGCGCATGTTTGATCCCCATGCCATGCCTCACTTTTAAATACAGGCAGGCAGTTGGCAGCCTGCATAAAAAATGGCAGTCATAGCAAAAAGACAGGTTGATTTTTCATTACAATTGATGCAAAGGAGTTTAAATTATTGTACCAATAGTTATTGGTAAGTTCATGATCACTTTAAATATTTCTTGCTGACCAATTAAAGTGAATTTCATCTGTTTAATTACTGACAAATATATTGAGACAATTTTTACTTGAAAACAAGACGCCAGGTCCTCATAGATTGTGTCCAGAAAGATAAGATCTGGAAAACAATTATTGCAAAGCATCTTCCTAAAGTTACGAGGCCTTGTTATGGTGTCTGAAAATATATAGAGAATGCGGTATATTTACATTTGAAAGTAAAGTAATACCTCATTTATTCAGGATATTTCTTAGATCTTAGTTTGTTTCAACAATTCCCATTGTATTTTTATACCATTATATTACAACCATTATGTACATGCTGTACGCTCTTTCATTTCAGGAGAAGATATTCCCCACCATCACAAAATTTGTTGAACTGAAACTGGTTGAGGAAGCTATAGTCGATCCAAACTCAATTTCTGTCTTTAACCATCCTTCAAATAAGGTACCTGAGCATACAGTGAAAAACAACCCAGAATTGTAAACTTCAGAATTAATATATGGAACAAGATTTATAAAATTCATGACTGATAATAAAGTTCATGCCCTATTTCTTGTAAGGTTATGTTATTTTCCAGAGATAGTTTGAATTCTTATCATTTAATATCTACATAATTGTAGCAGTCTCTTATTTTATTAATACTCGGTTACTAAATAGTTTGTATTTTTTTTATGGGAAAAAAATTAAATTTATGTCCCCTTTTGCTAAAGCAAGGGGACATAGAAATGGCTTTCATTCATGTTTATTAGTCTCTCGGGCATGTGAACACTGGCATATTATCATTTTGAAGGATTATTGCCCTCAATTCACTGTCTGTCCCTTAGTGCAAATTTGTTATATCTATTAGTCCTAAACTGTGTGGAGGATTGCCATGAAACATTTTACACATTCATGTCAAGGTCTAGTTCCTAAATGAAAATGGTGCTGCTCTGACATCCAGTATAGCCACCACAGTGCCCATGTTGAAAATCTTGTTATCACTACTCCTCCTGAATGGATGGTCATATCAACAAAGGGTTTTCAATACAAGACTTCTTGCGATTTCTAGTGGACTTCTTAAAAGCCACTTATGAGAATTTGACCAAATTTAACAGAAAGCATCCTGACATGAAGGTCTTTCAGATTTGTTCAACTGATGCCGAACTGCCATCAAATATGGCCACTGTTACTAAAAATTTAAAAACAAATAAAAGATTTGTTCTCAAAAACAGCTCATCAGAATTTGACCAAATTTGACAGAAAACATCTTTGCATAGATGACTTTAAAATTTGACAAATGATGCATCTACCCAGATGAGCAATATCAGGCTCACTTGGGACTCTTGTTATTATGAGTGAGACCTGTGCATATTAATAAGGTGATCTTGGATCTGCCTGGCTGGGTTTTTTTGTTTTGTTTTTTACCACTCTAGATTGTATTTTTGATTGGATTATGATCAGACTTGGTAAATAAGCCTATGTCATAAAGATATTGGTTGAGTATAATTATGAGTGAAATTCATGCATATTAACGATGTGACCTTCCATCTGATTGGTTAAGCTTGTCAGCACTCTTGCAACTATATTTCTGATCAGATTTTGATCAAACTTATTAAGTAGTCTTGCATTATCAAGATTCTGGATGAGTTTGATTATGGTCAAGATCTACACATAATAATGTAGTAATCTTTTATTTGATTGGTTAAGCTTTTTGCTCCATTTTGGTAACTAAGCATATATTATTGTTGTAGACAGATTCTATATTAAGTGAGATCTGCGCATATTAATGAGATACCTTGCATCTGATTGACTGAGCTTGTTAAGTCTCTAGATCTAGAGATGGTATTTCTCATCCAATTTCTATCAAACTTGGTAAATAGGTTTATATCATTAAGATCTTGGATGAGTTTGATTATAAGCAAGAGACTATGCATATTTATTATCCCTTTATCTTTATCAAACGATCATATAATGCATAAAATTAACACAATATAGTCTTGGTAAGGTAGTTTAAATAGGTTGTGTTCTTATAAATACTACATAAGCCTGCTTATTGAAATGGTCAACTGTTAACTTATGTAAGTCACTTGAGTAATGTCAGGCCCCTTGTGTCTGTTTTTGATTGATGGCCATGAAACTTGTTAAATATTATGTCCATCATCTAAAGATGTGCATACTGACAAATCACTTTGCTTTCGCAATTTTTAGTTATTGCCCTTTTTGTCTTGTTGCATAATGCAGTGTATGCACAACTAACCATGCAGTCTGTCTTGCAAACTTGTATGGATCACTGTGAAACTTGGTATATATTAGGGTCATCTTCTGAAGATGTACATATTGACAAATCTTTGTGGTAACATGATTTTTGTAAGAGTTAATGCCCTTTTTGACTTACAGGTGGTTGTAAGTATGACATAGTTTTGTAAATGCAACTACTTTTACAGTTTGTAGTGGATTGCTGAAAAACTTATTACATATTATGGTCATCATCAGAAAATATGCATGCTGACCAATCATTGTACTCACACTATCTTCAAAAGTGTTGTGCACTTTTTATATGCTTACTATAAAGCAGAACGATTTATGTTATCATGTTGTCCGCCCATCCGTCTGTTACTAATTTGGTTTCTGGACAATAACTTTAGCTGTCCACCATCTATAGTTACCAAACTTTGTAGATGGCTTGCACTTCGGGTACGGAAGAGCACTATTGATTTGGGACTCAAAGGGTCAAAGGTCAAGGTCACTGAAAGAAGGAAAATGGTTTCTGCACAACAACTTGAGTTCTCCACCATGTACAGTTTCCAGACTTTGTGGGTAGCTTGCAGTTGGGGTTAGGAAGAACCCTATTCATTTTGGGGTCAAAAGGTCAATGGTCAAGGTCACTGTTACTGATTGAAGAAAAATGGTTTCTGCACAATAACTCAAGTACTTTGTCGATGGCTTGCAACTGGTGTAAGAAAGAACCCTATTGATTTTGAAGTGAAAAGGTCAATGGTCAGGGTCACAGTGACTGAAATAATTTTAAAAATGGTTTCCACACAGTAACATTGGTTTTACATGACATATCTCAACCAAACATTTTTGATTGATTGCACTTGGGGTAAGGAAGAAGGCTGTTGATTTTGTGGTCAAAAGGTCCAAAGTCACTGACCGAAAGAAGAAAAATGGTTTCCACACAATAACAGTTGTTATACATCACAGACCTGCCTCAAACTTTGTGGATGTCTTGCACTTTGGGTAAGGAAGAAGTCTGTCAATTTTGGGGTCAAAAGGGCAAAGGTCAGGGTCACTCTGAAAGAAGTAAATGGTTTAGGTGCAAAATGTTACCTACATAGAGGACTATTAAACATCAGGTTGGCATATAATGTGCCATTCATGATACTCATTTTTTACTGTAGATTTTGATTCATCATTGGGTAGGGGTTGGATGTGATGGTATATTTATGTGAACAAATGCCTCACCATTCCTCTAATTTTACTTGAGTAATTAGAATCTTGTTGCTTGGTTTTTCTGTCTGATACATAGTTTTTGTTTCAACAAGTTCTCATGTAAGACCTATTTTATGATGGTCATGTAATAAGTCTTGACATTTTTTAAACCAGGTTTTGATGAACATACACAAGGGTTCCGGTTACTTCCATGTAGAAGAAGAGAGATCAGGGGTCGTGGACCTTCAGTACCTGGAGAAGAAACGACAAATTCAGGTTAGGTCATACCTTATGTTTTTGTTTTGTCTGCCATATCAGATAGTGACACATAGGTATCACAGCTGTGGCAGTAATGGTGTGTGAATGTTGAGATTTGCATTAAAGTTTTTACATTTGACTCTCTCTCTCTCTCTCTCTCTCTCTCTCAGACATCTGCATGGATGGTCATGAAACTTCATGGGTACATTTAATCTTGATGAGTACCTCTCATCATGATCAAAATAGTTTATAATGCCCCACTTTCCATGCCAGTGATTGTGTTTGGTTTCTGGATCATGCATTGGGTGAGCAGGCAAGACAGCATTCTGCATAATTCTTTTGGGTAAATGAATATATTTTGTGTCATTTTATTTTTCTGTTACCTTTCAGAATCATGTTATGTCACATGTCATAGCCAAGTTCAAATTGTCAGAAATCACAAATCTTCTCAATGAAACCAACTTGTTGTATTATTTAAATTAATAAAACTCGAACCACTAGAAAAAAAACTATTTATGTCCAGATCTTAATGTTGTGGTTGAGAATTTTTTGGCAAATAAGGCGACTTTGCAGACATTTGAAACCATACATGTAATGTCAGTTTACAAAACATGAGAGAGAGAGATAGAGGGTGTGTGTGTGTGTATGAATGCATTGGTGCTGCTCAGAGCTAGGCATACACGTGTGAATTGTGTCACTTGTACAGTGTATGGTGGGTTGATTATAAGGTGTGAGAGATTTTGCTATACTTGTGAGCAATCATTCTTAAGCAAAAGTATAACATCTGTGAAAATTTAATTCAAAAGTTCGATAATAATGTAACAATACTGAAGAACAGTGTGTGATGGACAGCAGCTTCAAATTTAATACCACAAAAATATAAGATCAGGCAAGCAAAATGTTGACACTTAAAAAATAACCTGCTGTATAGCGATATCAATGCACATTGTTTACATTTTTTTTTTATTGGTTTTGGATCAGGTCTATCTATTTGCACCCATATTGGGAGAGCAAGTTTGAAGCTTAGCACAAAAATCATGCAAATTGTCTGACAGTAACACAAGAATGTGAGACCACAGCAGTCAAATTTGCAAGTAAAATATTCACATTTACAACTACAGATTGGCATTTGCAAGTGCAAAATGTCAACTTTATTCTGTCTGGCAAAAAAAAATAATAATGCAGAAACTACAAAATAATACCACCTTCTAACAGGTTTTACACTAAAAATGGTTAGCACATACAGTTTCATTCATGGTACGATTCGGAGACTGAATGTACCTACACTTCATTGGCCAGACAAGTTTGGCCCACAATCTATAAAAACTGCTATTGACATGGTTAATCACCAGTCCAATACATCGCCTGTACAGTTAACATCAGCTGATGGTATGGATCCAGAAAAATGCAGACATGGAAACAAATATGGACAAATTACAGTCAGCAGTAAAATTACTGTCGGATGATAGTATGTATGTAGTAGCTTTTTATGGCACCTCAGCACAATAGTGGCCAATTGGTGCCAACTAAAGGTAAAGTTAAAAAAAATATATAACTGTATGATGAACTAAAGTTTTATTAACATAAACAATCATCAGAAGAAAACGAAAAGGTAAAGGTACTGAGACCAGACAATTTGTTGAGAGATGGCTTATAAAATCCAAATTAGTGAATTTCTGTGGCTGGCCTAAGGTTGAAACAAAACTGCCAACCCATGATTTTACTGTAAGGCTTACTAAAATAACGTTTAATATAACAACAGCAAAAAATATGAAAATACGATCGTTGTGGTCAAATCTGGATATTGGATTGTCCAGGTTTAGTCCGAATCCATGTTTTCATATTAGACTCAGTGAAGTTGGTCAGGGAACCAGAGTAATTTTGCAGGGAGTGCATTAAATTGAGTTAGACTTATTCATGCTGTTTGTGCAAATGCATGCATGATCAGGTTTTTGCTTTTACATTATAGTATCATTTGGAAATATCACCCAACAAAATGAAAACACGTTGAAGGTGAAGTGAAAAATAAGTTTCTTAAAAAGTCCAAACAGTTGGCGCAGAAGTATAAAAAAAAAATTCAAATACTTGACTGTGCTTGGGAAAAAATTAGGAAAGATGATGACATTTATTCTGCATCATGTTATGTTGAGTTGAGTATTGCTCATGGCAGGAAAGATGATTGCTGCTGCAACATAAATTAAAATAAAACCACAAAGATTACATCGAGTTTAGATCTAGCATGAAGTCATTGACCGCCATGTGGTTTGGAAATGCAGTTTCTGAAGCTGAAATGGAGATCATTAAGGCATTGATTAAACATAATGTTGCTATCGCTTCATTAGATTACACTTCAAAACTTTTTAAATGCATGTTTTCCAAGTCAACAATAGCAGTGCATGATATTTCATTACACCTTTCCTTAAATTGGTCTAACCTATGGAAAAATATCGGCTGAAAAGTTTTTTTTATGGTTGGCAGGTCGTTTGAAAGCAGATGATGATTTTTGACAGTTTTGTCAAACAGGTCTATGTATTGGTCAATATAACATTATGCTTTTTATACCCCCACCTAATAATCCTCATGTCCATCAATCCATCGATCTGTCCTTCATTGCAACAAGTCCAAGTTTTGATGGATTGTCATGAAACTTGGTAAATATTATGGTCAACAATGAGGTGATCTGTTTGGCTGAACATGTGAACACTCTACTGAAAAAACTTAGATAAGATTTAGTATATCAGCTTAGATCAGCCAGACCATGGATGTGTTCGATTATGAGCGACATTCATCCATTTTAGTGAGGTGATCTTGCATCTGATTTGCTGAGGTCATGAACTCTATCAAGGCCATAGATTTTATCAGATTTTGTATGTAAGCTTATATCATCAAGACCTCAGATGAGTTCGATTATGAGAAATATTCAGTGATCTTGCAACTGATTGGCTGAGCTTGTGAACACCATATTTCTAATTAGGTTTGGAATGTAAGTTTGTATCAAGATCTCTGATGAGTTTGATTATGAGTAAAATGCACACATATTAATGAGCGCACACCATATTAATGAGTATCTGTACTGATCAGATGGTGGGAATCGAACCTGCAACCTTCCAGTAATGAGTTCTACACCTTAACCACTGAGCCACTGCAGCTTCCTTTTTATGGGAATGTCAGTGGTTTCCAAGTTATAACTCCAGGGGTTAAGGACAGACTAATAATCCATGATGATGGTACAGGCTAACTCTTATAATTGCCAGTTAGTCTATGTGGGGCTATGAACAGTTTATAAGTTATGAATCAGGCCTAGTCCCTTGATGCAAGGAGAGATCCAGAGGAGAATGTTGGTTGTAGAAATAACTGCTCCATTTTATGCAGTGAAAGTGATCCTATATATATGGTCTAGGAAAGAAGGTAAATGACACCAACATTAATAAACAATGTCACAGCTATGTGCTCCAAGCTTTTCTTTCCCCTCTACAGCTTCAATACTTGCGTGAATTTGCATTCATGAGCAGTAATATGTCAGCTATCAGGTGAGTGATATCAGTTACACTTGGGCCTCTTGTTTCACTTTATATTCATTTTCAATTGTGGGGTAGAACTGGGATGTGGGGAGGGTGCTCAGCATTTCTCCAGGTTATAATTACTTTTTTAATTTTTCCTAAGTGAAAACTTCACTTTTTGTCATTTTCTACTGTCAAGTCCCCACTAAATTGATTTGTTTTCAAATTCTGTGGCAACCAAATTATTAGGGCTTGGGGACCTAAAATCTGAAATGACCCCTAAAATTCACAAGTAGGTCACTTGTGGCTACTAAAGTTACTAAAGTTTGAAAGGTATTTGGGGTGCTGAATAAGCTTTACTTCCCTGGGATCTATATTAGATGCACTGTTTATGTATATCACCTGTGCATTGATATCATGAATGTACTACTGTAATTTCATGCAAGGTTTTTTTATGATCTTTGAAATGACATGCATTCACTGTTTTATGCAGGTGATCCCTCATATGGATGGTTCCCAGACGATTACAGTGTACGATTTGTGTATTGCCACTAGAACACCAGCCACAGCTGCTATTTATGTCTCAGGAGTAGGAAATGTGCACCTTTCTATTATTGACAAGGTAATTATTACTGCTTGTGTCATGTTGTAGGATCTGTGGTGACTGCTTATTCACAAGGTAATTATTACTGCTTGTGTCATGTTGTAGGATCTGTGGTGACTGTGGTTATTGACAAGGTAATTATACTGCTTGTATCATGTTGTAGAATCTGTGGTGACTGTGGTTATTGACAAAGTAATTATTACTCCTTGTGTCATGTTGTAGGATCTGTGGTGAATGTGGTTAGCATGGCAGACTCAAAACCAGAAGGTTTTTGAATCCTACAATCGGATCAGGCTGGGTCAGCTTCAGCTACTGTAGTGTGCCCTAGGGCAAGACTCTTTACTCCAATTGCCTCAGCACTAAATAACCTACCATATATATTCACGTATAATCCAGGTCCAAATGCAAACAACATAGACCCTGATCTGCCATTGCATAATGCGCCAGCATATCAGAGTCTATGTTGTTTGTTCTACTGATTAGTCCTGACAAACTGCATAGATGCAGATCTGCTGGAGCATTATGCAATGGCAGATCTGGGTCTATGCAGCTTGCATTTGGCATCAAATTATACACGAGTATATATGGTACATGTGTTACTGTACAGTAAAGCACCAAACCAAACAATCAAGACATTGGTAACTTTATTTTTGTTTTTTCATCAATAAATAGAGGGTATCTACATATTTGGATTAGATATAAGGAAGTATTTCACAAGTGAAGTGAGAAACAAATGTTTCCACTTCACAATTAAAATATTTCCTTATATCTACTCATAAAAACATCGATTTTGTTTTATTATGTTTTTTTTAAGGCAAAAAACCATTGATTTGCATGGAGTTTTTTCTCCATTCTGTGCCAGTGCAATTAACGGCTGCATTACTACATCAATAAAAGGAGGTTCCAAAATTTACAATAATTTTAGGATGGCGATCTTTCACAAATTTATCTTGTACAAATAATGCTTCAAATTGTGTATTTTGTTAAATTAATGACTGTTTTCGAACGATATTTTTATTTTCATTAACACATTTCTTGTGTGGATTAGTACAGTAAACATTGTTGGGATAGGGATATTTTAGAAATACCATGGAGTGGTCACATCCAACAGATTTCAGAGCATAACATCTTGAAACAAAAGATTGTAATGATTACAAGTTTACTTGTATGGATTTTGGTTCTTTATTTTTTTGTTCATTTCTGCATTCAAACGTGAATTTTTGGCCTTGGCAATCTTGCAGCAAAGATGCTGCCAGGGTGTGCGAGTGCATAAATCCCGCACATTTTTTTTCGAATTCACGCACTTGGAAATAGAGGACTTGGCGCTGAATCTTGTCCATACTCCAGTTGCTAAAGTAAAACCTTGATTTAACATGCTTTGATATAACACTAATTTGGATATTGCATGGTCATGGCATGGCTCCTGAAATTTTACAATAATTTCACCAATTTCTTGAAGCACTACAAAGCTTTAATGCCAAAATAAACAAAAGTTTGTTTTCATAATAATGTGTTATATTTTTTAAGAAAAATAATATCTTATCAGTGCTTAGTTTTGAAAGGCATTAGTTCCTTAAAAATCTGATAATTGTTAATCTAATTATTATTGAACCATCAGCAATAAAGCCATTAAGTCTTCTTGGTGTTTCAATGCATCCTGTATACAACTGTTGTTCAATCCAGGGTAAACAAGAGCCAACAGATGTTTGCTCAGTCATCTGGCATACACAATCAGCACCAAACAATGTGGTGGTCTAAAAAAAGTTTCTCACCTAAATGTATAAATCAGTTAATTTACCTACCAATTTAAGGGAAAACAAAAGACCACCAATGCTTGTTCAGTCAACCATCATACACCCCCATTGAAACGGGTTTATCACACAAATTGGCAATTGCCACATACATGCCCCCCACCCCCACCTTTCATCTTAATCCCATTTTATTTTCAAGTCAGAAATTCAGACAGCAGCTTCAGATTACTCTGATATATGGATTTGCTATTATAAGCAATCATACTACTCCCTGTCTTTACTCTGATATATGGATTTGCTATTATAAGCAATCATACTATTCCCTGTCTTTACTGATATATGGATTTGCTATTATAAGCAATCATGCTACTCCCTGTCTTTACTCTGATATATGGATTTGCTATTATAAGCAATCATGCTACTCCCTGTCTTTACTCTGATATATGGATTTGCTATTATAAGCAATCATGCTACTCCCTGTCTTTACTCTGATATATGAATTTGCTATTATAAGCAATCATGCTACTCCCTGTCTTTACTCAGATATATGGATTTGCTATTAAAAGCAATCATGCTACTCCCTGTCTTTACTCTGATATATGGATTTGCTATTATAAGCAATCATGCTACTCCCTGTCTTTACTCTGATATATGGATTTGCTATTATAAGCACTCATGCTACTCCCTGTGTTTACTCTGATATATGGATTTGCTATTATAAGCAATCATGCTACTTCCTGTCTTTGCTCTGATATATGGATTTGCTATTATAAGCAATCATACTACTCCCTGTCTTTACTCTGATATATGGATTTGCTATTATAAGCAATCATGCTACTTCCTGTCTTTGCTCTGCAGTAATGCAAAGTCATAGTTATAAACAAAAGTTTCCACGAATATTTGGTTTATTTAATTTATTTTTTCCTCTGTCTTTTAAAGAATGACTCAATTGTTTTTATGGAGGTCATTCTTTATGCATGAAATTGAATGGTTAATCCTCCCAAACTGGGTTAAGGCAGTTATACACACCTGTTGATTTGTTCATCTCAATTATGAGATCAATACCTTTGACCTCCTGTATGAATTTCAGGCCTAAATACATGTACAAGTTTCTTCTTAGAAACTCCCAATGTCTGATTTATGCATTTTATTGTGAGTCAAAAGTCAGACCCATTGGACATGTCCAGCTATTATGAATGTTTCGAAAATACAGTGTTTCATAAGTTAGTGCGAGTGCATTGGCAAGAAATGAAGTATTTGGATTCCAATGGAATCTAGCAGAGAAATTATATAAATTATGCTTTTTTTGTGCACATTTTTGATTGAACTAATATTATGGATACAATGAGATCGGCTGGTGAATACACACACTCTGACTATTTATACTTAATTTGCCAATTTTCTTATACATGTATATGTATGTACCTATAAATAGTTCACTGTCAAGAAAAAATATTAAATATGTAGTTAACCAACTTGGTTGGATGTTGCACGATACAGTACGTAGCACGATGGCACTTTGTGGACCCTGATTATCATGTTATAGTGGGGTTTCACTGTATTTCCACTTGTGATGGGAAGCATGCTCTATTGGAAACTTTGCAAAGCTGTGTTCAGTTTGTACCTTGTTCCGATGTTGATGTCATATCCTGAGGACAGAAACTGTAATTAGACTAGGGCTGATGCCAGTTATTCCATTCCGTTTGGTATAATATGCATGGACAAGTTTAGATTTTAACCAGTGATAAAGGAATATAATTGCTTTCTGTCACTGACTAAGTGCCCCCCTGCCATCTGTTGGCCAGGTCTACACAGTCAGGACCTTGGTAGACATTAATGATCAGGAGGACCATCCCTCCTTCTGTCGGCAGAGACTAAGAAAATTTGAGACTTGGGGGAACTCCAATGCCTTCTTCTGAGTGGATTTCAGCGAGGGAGTTTTTGCAACTCCTTGGTTTACTCGATGCAGCCGCAGACCTGCTCCATAATGGCTGCCTCTTCATGTGTCTGCTACATATGGTCCTCCTAGCCCAGTGGAACCCCTTTTCCGGTTGCTTAGATCTTAAGGTTGCAATCTCAACCCGGTTAATACAGTTCTGCATCATTCGCACAGACGAATGGCAGAGATACCTCTGCAAAAAAAACCCATCTGGAGATTACAGACTGTGTGGACACCAGTTCATACAGTGTGTATGGAGGTAGGGGATAGAGCCACATGTTGCCCCATATACTAGAGTCAGCATCAGTTGGGGGTCAGAAGAGTGAGCCCTTCACATCAGTCTTCTGGAAATGAAGGCCATACTCAATGCCTTTCATGTCTGGAAGGATCAGCTTTGTGGTTTATGGGAGAGTAACCCTCGTAATATCCAAAAAAACTTGGTGATGGTGACCTGCCTCTTCAACTTTTGTGCGATTTCCGAGTCAAGGAACATTATTTTGACTAGATCTGTAAAATGATCTGCTACCATAAATTGGAGATTATGTTCAGCAATAAAGTTGGCAAACGGTGTCTCAACACGTATATTTTTATCTATATTTGATGCAGATTCTGCAAACATGGATTTCAGTGATGGCATATTTGTTGTCATGTTTAATATGTTTTATTATGCAACATGATAAATAATGTCATTCTTGCCACCATAGCAGATTGTAAAATCAGCTTTATGGGTAGGGCAGAATGCATATTCATATTCTTTGAATTGGATTCCAACCACTAAAATTCTCATTTCCATCCTTCATAGAATTTTGTGTGATATTTTGGTTGCTTAGATTTTGGTGTTTTAGCATTGGGAGATAATACATGTTTAAACATCTCTACAAGCTTGGAACACTGAAGCCAAACTGACCCTTTTTTTGTTGCTTTTTGCGTTCGTTAGTAATCCAACCATATTTAATCTATTTAATCCTTTCGGAATTACTTCTGATCATACACAGTATAATCCATGTCGAGCAACTTCAAACAGTAAAGCCAACCCTGCCAACAGAAACAAAGGGATGTTAATTGTTTTATGCTTCATAAAATTAGCAACTAATTTGTTTTGCCCTGCTTAAGCCAGTTCACAGTCACTTGATCAGAGGCAGTATTACTGTAAATATACTATACTGGAAGCAAGGTGTGAAAAAAATGGGATTTTTTTTTTCTTCAGTAATAATTTTGCGTACAAACACCCCTTGTTGTAGGAGGAAAACCATCCTGTCCAGGAGGTTCACATGTGTGCACATTTTATAGTAAATTAACATTGAGGACACTTGCTTTATGCTTAACTCCGATACCCTCTCAGGTGGGTGATGAGTACACTGCCAGGGATCGCGCTGGGCATCGCCAATGTCGCAAATTGCGAATTTTTTTCCTGATTGGCGACAATATACCATCTGGCGATTTTTTGGGCGACAATGTTTTTGGCTGTTAAAACTTGTATATACAATCTTGGGTTTGGAGTGGAGGAATTCAAAGACACCATGAAAGGAAGCCGTAAATTTGGGTATACAATGCACTGCAATCTATCTATTGTTACATAAACAAATCCTTTGTTCATATTGACCGCTTATGCTGACATCTGGCCTGAGTACTGTATGCGGTGATACACTCCAATAGTCATGCTACCGGACTAGCTACATGCGACCAAACGACCGCTAATCCTTTTTTTTTTTTTTTGGAAAAATGTACCAGAAAAAAAACAGTTTTCCTGAAACTTCAAAGAAAACTGATTACCTTTGAAGCCCCAATCGTTCTGTATAAATACGAAGTAAATGAAAAATAAAATTCAGTCTCAATCAGAAGTAGATATTGTAATGGGTAAACGTTAAGTTAGACTTTTCATGTTCATCATCTCATCCTAATATTAAGTTAACAAAATTAACAGCATTTGGATTTAGTGCATTTCTTGACAGTTGGAGGTTTTCTCAACAGTGTCTAGGGATCTTCCATAAATTACAATTACGTACTGTTTTTGAGGGAGAGGTCGTCGAAACATTTGCTACATTTGGAATTGCTACTATTACAGGAATAATTGCAAAACGGCGGCTGGATTTTGTGTGTGTGAAGGGGGGTGGGGTGCGTTTCATACTTTTCGGACAATCTTCAAGAATTTTACATTCAAACGATTAGGTCCATCCCGAATGAATATTTCCAAGGTTACCGTTTATTCTCATATATAAATTGATTTTACGCAAATCTATAAGGCTTTCTTGCCCTATAAGAGGTAAATTATTTTCAATAAATCCTATACACATAGGAGGCATACTCTCGATATTTTTCCATGTGCTCATTATCCATGTGTCAGTGCGGGCAAAAAAAATAGAAGAAAATATTATAAACAAAACATGTCTCGAACGGTAGTCTTTAGAAACTTTAGAAAACTATATTGAAATATGTACAAAATAAGGCTTTGAGGCACACGACAGTATGTATCAATCACACCCCTGTGACCCTATGACACTGAAATATACACGGTTCTCGTCTAGCCAAGACAGGCAGCTTAAGATTCTACTGTTCAGCCGACACAAGAAATTTACAAATAAATACTGAGTCTGTAATACACTGGATACAGTGTATCATTTAATATGATAAAAGTCGATCAGTTTATACAACTGTTTAAAGACAATTAAAAGGTAAGGCGGTCAGAGATAAACAGACACCTTTCAGAGATTTATTGAATTGGCTCACAATAGCTAGGGTGATGTGTCATGTCAAATCCTTTGAGCACTGCTGAGGAAGAGCCCATTAGGCTAATTTGCATAGGTAAAGTACACTAAGTGGAACAACCCATTTTGTCTGAAGTTAAGTACACCAAAGAGAGAGAATCTAATGAGAATCGGCACGTACGAATGTGAAGGAGACTTCGACTTTGAAACTGCATTCAGCAAGTGGGCAGCCGTAAAATCAAGACGCATACTCATGTGACATTCAATTTTATTATTTTTATGAAACAACATTTTAATAGTGCAAAACATTATAAATAGGCATACAAAACAGTCATGCAATGATATATTCTGTAACATTGTGGTATTGTATTGTTTGCTGTCAATAAAGTAATCAATACTCCATCTTTTTTCAATTTTCATTGCCTACTACATTAATAGACATGGAAGAATATTTACTCCTTGCTTGGCGACACTTTTTGAAAATTGGCAACAAAATATTGAGATTTGCGATTTTTTTGGCAACAACTTTTTTAAAGCCAGCACCATCCCTGACTGCACACATTTGTTGCTTGTTATTGATAGCATAAATACACTGTACAGTAAATTCTCAGTTGCCTGACAAGAACTTGTTGTCATTTTAGGTGGAGGTGGGGAAGGATGTAACAGCTAGAGTGCATGTTTTGGATGTAAATGGAGACCACCTTTATGCCAGTTTCTTCCCTCTCATGGACCTGAAGCTTCATGCAGCATCGAGCATTGTCAACATCAGGTCAGTTGCATAGTTCTGCCATATGTTATGTGCAAAATAGCTGTTTTCTTCTTTTATCTTTCTTATTGTCTCTTTTGCATTAGCATGGTGAGACAAGGTATCACTTTTCAGGTGGTGGCAGCATCAACTCAGTTAGAATTTTGCATTGAAGTTTTGTGTAAAAGTTTTTGCAGGTGTACTGTGGGAGCAGGGATGTACATTAACACACGGATGCAGGTGAAACACCAGGTTTTGCAGAACACTTGTACTTGTAAAGTCTTGTTACAAGTAGATAGTCGGTAATCCCCGGACTCTCCTTATTTTTGTGTTATACATGTAAGATCCTTATATGGAAAACATATATAAATTCCCATATATGTTAAACATATGTGATATAAAACACTAGGTAATTATATATTATATAAAATACTAGGTAAATATATTTGATATAAAACACTAGGTAAACATATGTGATATAAAACACTAGGTAAACATATGTGATATAAAACACTAGGTAAGCATCACATATGTTTGGTTTCCACATGAAAGAAAAAGTTAAAAGAAGGTTTGTCCAAGTTATACCTCATTCTGCATATGTATAAGTATTAGAGTGAAACCCGCTCAAAACCGAAAAATCTTCGGAGCAAATTTATTTTTGGGTTTTGAGAGTTTTTCAGTTTAGTGAGGTTTAACATGTGAAAAAGTATGTCTTTTTATAAGTGCCCATGTGACTTGAAAGAGAGACAGAGTACTAATGAGAGAACATCTGTATGTGTGTGTATGAGTACACAAATTAAGAAAGCCATTTGTTTTTTTAAAATCCGGTCACATCAAGAAATACAGTCCTTGTCTCAAGAAAATGTTCTCATATTCTCCATTTTATTGTCAAGCCTTACATTAAACTATATAGGTCCTGCTTTTATGTATGTTGTGCTTAAAAGTTCATCACCTAGATGGAAATAGGGAAAGATTCTCTATACACACGGTTTTTAAATGTCCTCAGTCCAGAGGAACATGCTGGTTTGCAAGAAATGTTGACAAGAACATAGCTGGATTATTTTGAATGAAGAGACAACAATAAAAAAAATCTCTTGTTGAAATGGAATCAGATAATTCAAACATCGCACCTCTGCCAGCAAAAAAGCAAAAATTAGAGAATAACTTCCAATCTAACTGGCTCTGGAAATGGTTGTGGTTAGAAAAGTCAGAGAAGGGAATGATGTGTAAACTGCGTGTGAAACACAGAAAAACAAACACTTTTTACTGTAATGCACAAACTATTGGACAAATACAATATACAGGCACATAAATTCGGCTGATCATGTGGCAGCAGTATGGGCAGAAGCCATGAAAAAGGATTTTGAGCAGGTAATTACTGGCCTGGCTAAATCTTGCTGTTTTTCTTGCTGTTGTTCAGTATTGGTATTGCTGAAGTCCATACCAATCTGAGTCGTTTATAAAGTTCTTTCAGAAAGTTTGTCTTCTTGTTTTTTATTGTTTTCTTGTGTTTTTTGGTTGAATTATAAAAAAAAATCATTTTTCCTTTGTAACTCTTTTAAACTTTCCTGTACACTTTATTACCTGCCATTCTTACCTGTACACTTTATTATACCCATGTGTGACATACATGAACACCATCAAAAAGGAACACATTCTGCAATTCATAAATATTTTTTAAATTGTGAATACAAGGTAAAAAATTCATTAGATACAATAAGTCATACAAAAACTCATTGCTTGCCAGTTTTGAGGATGCTGCAATCACTTGAAATATGTTCTTCTGTGTGACCCATATTTCAAAAGTAAGAGGGCCAAATTTGTCTCATTGAAAATAAAATTGGCCCACTTTTGGAAAAGGGATGGGGGAGTTGGCCCTATTTTGAAAAATCCTAGAAGCAACACTGCATATATGAAAAAAAAGCATATACTGAAATTAAGTGTACAGTGGCCTTGAGGGGTGTGCAGTAATAGTGAATATTTACTGTGTTATTCTCCCAGTGTTACAGTAAGCATGATATGAATTTAATATATTGATGCAACATGATATTGTTGTCAACTTTGAAAAAATGTTTTTATGAAACTATTATTTTCTTAAAATTTATATCAACTACGGTTTCCCACTGTACATACTTTCAATTAACAGGGACCAATTCACTAATATATGTGACTTTGGTAATCAGCTTCAGTCAAGTTAATTTTAGATTTGATTACTGAAGTAAGTAAAATAATTCTGTATGTTGGTAATAGAAAATTCCACCATAATCTTTATCCCATAGAAGCTACTAAGACTTTGATGTCAACGAACAAGCAGCATATTTGACCGTGTCTTTAGCCACATGGTTGAGAATGACCTTGGGAAAAATTCTGAAGCAGAATTGATGTTAAGATTGATGAGACGATTGCATTGTGCAGAATAGGTGATGCTAATGCCAAGTTTTCTGGTGAAACTACAAATCTCACCTACCATGTGAACAAGCATCATACGAAAAAATTGGTCAGCATGAGAAGACACTTGTCAGAGATTTCTGTTGATTAGAGTTCATTGTTTTACAGTAATTTCAGTGCTTCTGAAATGAAATTGTCACCACTAACCCAGTGGTGGGTGAACACTTAATATTCATTTTATGAAAATAAAAGAGCTTCATAATAACATTTTAGCAAAATTTTACTTCAGTCAAACACTATTAAATAGTAGTTAAATAAAGACTTTCCATATTGACTTGTTTTATTTCTGTTTTTAATTGGTATGACTGTCTGAAGTACGTGACAACAGAAACATCTTGCAGTTTTTATTTTTTATTGTCTCCATTTTAACTGATCATATGGAGTTCAGATTATCCACGGCAGATACCAGCAAGGACATTTGGCTTCTTTTTATTTAAATTCTTTTTTTTAGCAATCATTTTAATTATTTCAGTACCTCGACTATATAGAGTATTCAAGAGCTATTGTACTACCCACGACATTGGGGACCTCAAATAGAAAAGTTTATACAGGTGTACAGCCTTAGTGCATCATAAATCTTCTTTCTTCCTAGGTCCTGGGCAACAGTTTGGAGTGAGTTTCATACCACCTATCCCCTTGGGAGGTGGCTAACTTTGTACATTATTTGGTTAAGGTTTTGCATTTAGCTCAGGAGTTTTGCACCCCATATACATACATTTTAACTGCAATCATGAAACTTGGTGAGGGGATGCATCTTGATGAGTACTACACCTTTGTCACAAAGGTATGTCACTGTGACTCACATCATGCTTCACTGACTTCAGTTAAAGTTTGTTGTTTTAAGTTTATTTTTCAAGGACTGTTAAAGTTTTTGTTTCCTGTGTACATGCTATCCCAATGATAATCATGAAATTTGGTAAGTGGATGCATTTTGATGAGCTCTTTTCCTCATTGCAGAAGTAGGTCATTATGGCCCGTATTTTATACTTCACTGAATTGGGTTAAATTTTGTATTTGATGTTCATTTCTTAGACACTGTTCATGCTAGAATCCTGAAATTGAAATTGATAACAGTAACAGTCGCTCATCATAACCTATATTTTATCTTTTACTGGCTTTTGGTTAAGTTTTTGCATGTAGCTTTTTGACATGCTATATGCATACTAGCCTACCTAGAATTATGAAACATGATGAGGGGATGCATCTTGAGAAGTTCAATGCAGATATTGCAAAAAGGAGGTCTCCGAGACCTATATTTCATGCTTCTGTTACTTTGATGTAATTTTGTGTTTAAAGTTAATTTATTGGGTGCTGTTTATGCTCAAATCATGAAACTTGATAATTGGATGCATCTTCTTTACTACAGCCTTACAAACAAAGCAGGTCCATGTGACCTACATTTTATGCTTTATGAAGATTGGTTCATATTTTGTGATTAGCTCATGACCACATAGATTTTTCCATGCTATATGACCAGTGCAGTTGGAAGTAGGAATAAGTATGTTTATTCAGTGGTAATTAATCACTATACATTGTATATTGTGATAGGTTACCCTTAACAGGTTAACTTTCTATTGTACATATGAATGAGTACAGGAATTAGATGAGTAGACTGAGTGCTTTTTCATATGAAATCTCAGCTCTAGTGGCTGATCCAAGTAATTACTCATACATGAACTATGCATCTAACAGTGGTCATAATTGCTGTCTCTTCAAGGTTACTCAGAGCCTGTGACTTTTCACCCAGTAAAATCTGGCTTCTATGGGTGGACAATGATAATAGCTTTTGAAACAGATTTTAACAGTCATATAAAGAAGATCAAAAGTTAATGTGTCGTTTTCTCAACTCGTCATAGTACCATGTTCATAGTGTAAAAAGCCTGAAACAACATTTATGCTAGAGAAGGCTTATTCTTTGGACATGTGTTTCAATGTTCTTCTTCACAGATACAAAAAAATCAAGATGGGGAGGCAGGTGGATTATATACACAAATTAAATATAGTAAAAAAAACTTTTCTCAGGTCTACAACAAAATTTATTTGGAGCCATACAAGTATATACATTAGGAACATGTTTCAACATAAGAAAATTATTTTGTAAACATGAATCCTATATTATATTTAAGTAGCACATAACAGATATACAAAGTACTTCTATATTTCTTCTCAATGGGTTGATTTTTCAAGCACTATACTATTTACTATATACATTTCTAATAAACTCAGTATAATACATTCTGTGCATAAGCTAATGTAATGTTGATAACATTGTTAGATTTATATATACAACACTGAATTACATTAAATAATGAAGATTACAAAGCACTTCTATATTTCTTCTCATTAGGTTAATTTTCAAGCAGCTAGCCTATTTACTACACATTTCTAATAAGCTCCGTATAATATATTCTGCATATGTAACTAATGTATTTACTAGATATTGTTCGAAGTAAGACCACCCACTATATTTTGAAAACTAGTTGATCCTTTGAACTTGTCAGAGGAGAAAAATCATATTCTAAAATTAGAGCTAGGATGTCTGATCAACATGGCACTCTGACATAGACAGTTCTCCTAAAGGCATAATATATTGCATTTTTAACAAGATTTATTTCTTAAAAATTCTTTAAAAATTTTGGCATGTGATTCAAACAATATTGGGAATGAATTTTATTACATATTTGAATGTTCCAATTTCAGTACATACAGAAAATTGTATGTACCTAAATTCTTTAACAAACATTCAAATGTTTTGAAATTTCATGTCTTTGTCCAAAGTACTACCACATGTACTCACAAGTCGAGTCCAACTGCAAACTGCATGGACCCAGATCTGCTGCTGCATAATGCATCATCAGATCTGGGTCTGTGGAGTTTTTGTTAGGAGTAATCAATAGAACAAACAACATAGACCCAGATCTGCCTGGACATTATGCAACAGCAGATCTGGGTCTGTGCAGTTTGCAGTTGGACTAGACTTGTAAGCGAGTATAGACAGTAATAACAAATTATTAAGAAACATAGCATATTTATACAAATTACATAAAAAAAGAAACTCTAGAATCTTAGCTATCACCAATTATACCCCTTAAAAGGGGGGAAAATCAGTACTTTTAAAATTTTAAGGTACGAACATGTTATTCATTAAACAAACAACACTTGTCTCCATAATATTCAATGACATAGCACAAAAGTCAAGTAAAAAGTAAAGCCAAGCACAAATTTGAACACAAAAAACCCACAACAAAGAGAGATTACACTGTTGTCCAAGAGTAGAAGCACCAATCATCTTTTAATCTCTGAATTATTAAATAATTAAGCACTACAGTGTGAAATACATCTATAAATAAAATCAATTTGATATGAATGATCATTTCTAACAATAAAAAATTAGGCTAATACAAAATGTATGTCTATTAATGTAATCAGTATAACCAATTAACAATGCCACATATAATTAAACATCCATCATACAATAGTTGGTTCATACCGAGTAATTATTGCCATTTTCCAGAAAGATTCCTTTCTCTACAAGCAATGTCTTACACTGTGCGAGTGTTCTTGCACCTGTTACGTTTGTTGGCAAACCACTTCTTGACCTGCTCATTGGTGATGCCACCAGCTTGTGCAATGGCTTCCACTGCAATACTGTTTGGATATGGATGCTCATAATTCCTAGCATACCATTCTTCCATCATTTTCACAGCACGACGAGAAAGCATTGGTCTTTGGCGAGGTATATAGGGCATATATCTATTGCTACTGCTACCTTTTGCAGCTTCATCCAGTAATTTCAGACTTTTCTCAACACGATCCATGATTGTATGAAGCTCACTGTCAAAGCAAGAGTTAATTGAGTCACGATAGCTGCATGAGTGGTCACTTTCATGAAGTACCTTGAATCGTTCCGTCTCAATCAGCGCAGACTGATATCGAAAAAAACCAGACAGTTGATCAGTCTCCTGTGGATAGGCCTCCTGCAGCTGACCAAATTTTCTTTGAAGGGCACGCTCACGAGCATACACATCCATTGAAGAACCTGGTGTACATGTGTCTAGTAGGGTCTTAGGTAATACGTCCATCTTGCATTCATCCAATAGTGTGGCTTGTAAGTCCTTAAAGAATGGGTTATTAAGAAGTGCAATGTCTGATGGTGAATGGAGAAGTCCAGTGAAGGATGTGTTATGTCAACTTTCGCTGACTAGTGTGGTAGAAGCGGAGTCCAAAGATGGGTGGGTTCTCACTGTTGATGGAGTCAGCTCAGTCCCCTTTGGTGACACAACATGGTCTTGCAAATCATCCGAGTCATTAAAGGCACAGGCTTCCTCTAAATCTGAATCAAATGGCTCATTTTGTTTTGTCATCTCCGAGTCCTCTGTGATTCTGCTAGACTTGTCTACACTGGTGGAACACCATGAGTCTCTACTGGTCTCAAACTGGAAGAGCATCTTGGATTGGTCAGGGACTGTAAATGATGCCGTACTTATGTTGGAAGTCTCATCGACCAGAATAAACTTCATTATCAGAACGGTTTACAAAATCCATACTGGAGCTTGTTTCTTCTGAATCGAAAGTACCAATTGTAGCATCCACAATATCAGTCAGTGAAATCCTTCCAGATTCAGACAATTTCTCCTCAGTGGTAAAGAAAGGCGAGTCTGCAAAGGTGAAGGTAGGAAAGGCTGCCATGGTAACAATAAATTAGAAATGAAACTGCATCAAAGGTCCATAGAAAATATTTCAGTTCTTAAAAAAGATAACACAGAATATTCTCACAGAATTCTATATACTTTTGTTGTACCAGATTATTTCACAACACTAATCCAGATTACAGAATTACAAAGAGGCATACAGCACTTACTTTGCAATCTGAATGACTTACATTATACTGTAGTATATATGGGGGATATGGGAGTGGCCTAACTCTGTTGGAGTTGAGGAATAAATATGTAACACACTCTGATTGGCTAGTGAAGAGTCTAGCACAATACAGTTTGAAATCTGATTGGTTGCTTTTGTATGCAAGGGTAGTTAACTGTAAACTCTTATCACAATAATTTCCATCTGATTGGCTGAGGCAATTAATTAACTGTATCTCAATACTGGAGAAGCCCCTATTGTCTGGTATGCTTGAGGATCTGGGTCCCTGAAGGGACTGTCATTGAACCCAGCTTGCTGGGTGGATGTTAAAGATTAAAGGCTAGGGATAATCCCTCCTGATAAGTGTTCACATAAATTCATTGTTCTATTATTTTCTGTTAACAACTTGCTTTAATTAACTGGTAAAATTTTCCTTGTACAAACTTAATTGCTTATGTAGAGGACTCTAAATGGATTCACATTTTAATTGCAATCTACTGGATTGTTATGGATTTTGGAATAAATTCTAATCTAATTAAAATAGATCTTATGTTTCTTACTTTCTTATTTATTTATATAATTTATAGAAAGAAAAATTTTCATTTAGAATATAAAAGTACCTTGTATGAAAACTTGGATATTATTATTATTATCAGCTGTTTAAATTTATGATTATACAGTCATACTTATGTGATGCTATAATGAGAATAAAATAATTAACAAAAATGAAATTAAATAAGGCCAAAAATAGCAACAAGAACAACAACAATTATTATTATAATAATAATAATAATAATAATAATAATAATAATAATAATAATAATAATAATAATCATAGTAGCAAACTGAAGTCTACCATAGTAGTCTGTCTGAATCAAGTGACAACAGAAACATCTTGCATTTTTGTAGCTGACCACTATACAGTTGAGGAGAGTTATTGTACTACCCCCATAGTCCGCTTATGCATAGATAAAAGCATATACATGTGTACGGCCTTAGTGCATTTCAGCCATTCTTTCTTCCCAGGTCCTAGGCAGTAGTTTGGAGTGGGTTTCCTAGCATCTATTCTCTGGAGAGCTGGCAAAAGGGGCTAACTTTTACATGTACAATAGTTTTACATTCTTGTTTTTACATTAGCTCATTTTTGAATACACCTGCAAGAGCATATTATGCTATGGTGTTTTATATCTGTACGACTTGCCAATTTTGTTTTAGCACAGTAACTCAAATTCTTGACCATCTACAGTTCCCAAATTTTGTGGATGGCTTGCACTTGGAGTAAGAAAGATGCCTATCAATTTTGGGGTCAAAGGTGAATGTCACTGTGACTGAAAGAAAGAAAATGGTTCTGTTTGTTTGTTTGTATGTTTTTGTGGGGTTTAACGCCATTTTTCAGCACATGATAGGCTATACATGGCAGACAGTATATTTGCTGGAGGAAGTACCTTAGAAGAACCACCAACCCACGTCAAGCTACTGGCAGGCTTTCTCACATACCCACATTGGTCGATGTGTGAGTGATCTGTAAAGTTGAGCATCTTAGACTACTCAGTCACCCGGGGCCCCGAAAATGGTTGTGCACAATAACATTGGTTATACATCACATACCTTGACCAAACATTGTGCATGGCTTGCATTGGGGGTAAGAAAAAAGAAGCCGATTGATGTTGGGGTCAAAGGTGAAAGGTCAAGATCACTCTGACTGTTAAAAAAAAAAAAAATGGTTCCCACAAAATATAGATTGTACTACATCTCAGACCCAAACCAAACTTTGTGGATGGCTTGCACTTAGGATGATGATGAAGCCTGTTGATTTAGAGGTCAAAGGTCACTCTGACTGAAAGAAGACAAATTGTTTCCCTGCAAAAGCAGTAGTTCTACAGTTTAGACCTGGAGCAAGCTTTGTTGATGTCTTGCATTTTGGGCAAGAAATAAGCTTATAGATTTTTGGGTTCAAAAATTGAAGGTCAATTTCACTGAATGAGAGAAGAGAAATCACTCCTGCACAGAAGTTTCACTTCTGGAACATGTATGTGCATCAAAGGTTGTGGCTGTCTTATACGATGGGTAAGAAAGAAGCCTATTGATTGTGTGGTCAAATGTCAAGGTCACTGTGACTGAAAGAAGCAACATGGTTTTTGTATGGTGGCTTTATTTATAGACTACATGCCTTGACCAAAGTTTGTGGAGGGCATGTCCTTAAGGTATGGAAAGGGCCTTTTGATTTTGCTATGAAAAGGTCAGATGTCAGATTCTTCAAAGAAAACTTGGTTTTGCGGAATAACTTTTGTTCTAGATTAAGTTCCCTGACCAGACTTTGCGGATGCCTTGTACTTAATGTGATAAAGAAACCTATAAATTGTAGGGTCTAAGTTCATAAGTCATGATCATGGTAAGTCTAGTAATAAAAGAGAGGTTTCTGCACTGCATGTTTAGTTCAAAACCACATATCCTGACCAAAGGTCAAGGTCATTGAGACCCATTGGTCAGTTTGGTTTGGTGTTTTACAGCACATCAACACAAGTAGGTTATTTAGTGCACAGGCAATTGGAATAAAGTGCCTTGCCCAAGGACATACTTCGTTAGCTGAGTTGGGTTGATCTGATGGTAGGATTTGAATCTGCATCTTTTTTGGTCGCGAGTCCTGCACACTAAGCACTGAGCCTCTTATGACATGTACATCCCTGATTATGCAGGGGATCTATTGCTTAGTACTATTGCCTACAGAGAAGACTATTAAACACTGGGCGGGCATATAATGTGCCGTTCATGGCACTCTTCTTTCACACTGTATACATACTGTTATACCTGGAATCATGAAACTTGCTGAGAGGATGCATCTTGACAAGAGTAAATCACTATGATCCATATATCATACTTCACTGACTTTACAGAAATATAAAAATTACATTATTCCCTCATTTTTATCAACTAATAGTATCTCTATTATATCAAGAAAGGAATGTTCTTTTTTACTGGTTTTTTTTTGTTGTTTTATGCCCTGGTACAGTGAATATGTATGTATGTTTTTAATACTTGCTATATATGTACGTATGTTCTTTAAATTCTTGCTATATAGTGCCGATTAAAAGTTAAAATTGTACATTTTACAGAAGTTACAAGTTATAATGTAAAGATAACAAATTGCAAAAAAGACTGTTTAGAAAAGTGGCAGTATTTCGTTGTCAGGATCACTTTAATATGAATTTATTTTTCGGATGATGATTAATGTTTACAGTGGCTACTGGAGACTACTACAAGCTTCATAGATGTGAGCTGTGTAATCATTGATTACATGCTGGTTTTTAGCTCAATTGGTCATAGACCAGAAGGGCTTCTGGGTTGGTCTTTTCTTGTTCCGATATCCATCTGTCTGTAAGCACAAGTTTGTTATTGCTACTCCTTCTAAACTACTTGGAGGATTGTCATGAAGTTAAACTTTACATCACACATTCATTTCTAAGTCTAGTTGATCCTAAATGAAAATGGTGCTGCTCAGACATCCAATATGGCCACCACAGTAGCCATCTTGAAAATCTTGTTATTGCTACTCCTCCAGAATGGAGGATCATAGCAACATGGGGTTTTCACTGAAAGACTTATGATGTCTAGTTGGTCCTAAACGGTGCCGATCTGACATTCAATATGGCCACCATGGCAGCCATCTTGAAAATCTTATTGCTACTCATCCTGAATGGAAAGTCATATCAGCATGGAGTTTTTACCAGAAGACTTCTTATGTCTTAGATAAAACTTGTGCCAATCTGATATCCAATATGGCTGCCACAGTTGCCATCCTGAAAATCTTATCTCTACTCCTCCTAGATTAAAAGTCATATTGACATTGGGTTTTCACAAGAGGACTTCTTACAATGTCTAATAGTTTCAAAATGAAAATGGTGTGAAGCTGACCTCAAATATGGCCACCAGGAAAGCCATCTTGAAAATCTTGATGCCGCTACTCCTAAATGGAAAGTCATATCGGCATTTGGTTTTCATCAGAAGATATCGTATGGTGTCTAGTTGGTCTTGAGTGAAATTTATGATTTGACATACAATATGGTAACCATGGTGGTCATTTTGAAAATCTTGTTATCGTTACTCCTTCAGAATTGATAGTCATATCAACATAGAGTTTTCACAAGAAGACTAAGTATGACACCTAGTTGGTCCTGAATGAAAACAGTGCCAATCTGACCTCAAATATGGCCATCATGGCAGCCATCTTGAAAATCTTTATGTTGCCACTCCTAAATAGAAAGTCATATCCGCATGGAGTTTTTATCGGAAGACTTCTTACAGTGTCGAGTTGGTCCTGAATGAAAATAATGGCGATCTGACATACAATATGGCCACCATGGCAGCCTTCTTGAAAATCATGTTATTGCTACTCCTCCAAATTGGAAAGTCATATCAGCATTGGGTTTTCACCAGAAGACTAATTATGATATTTATTTGGTCCTGAATGAAAATAGTGCCAATCTGACCTCAAATGTGGCCACCATGGCAGTCATCTTTAAAATCTTCATGTTGCCACTCCTAAATAGAAAGTCATATCAGCATGGGGTTTTCATCAAAAGACTTCTTACAGTGTCTAGTCGGTCTTGAATGAAAATGATGGCAATCTGACATACAATATGGCCACCATGGCAGCCACCTTGAAATCTTCATGCTGTCATTCCTAAATGGAAAGTCATATCGGCATGTGGTTTTCATCAGAAGATATCGTATGGTGTCTAGTTGGTCCTGAGTGAAAATGATGATTTGACATACAATATGGTAACCATGGTGGTGCTGATCTTATATCCAGTATGGCTCCCACAGTGGCTAATTTGATAATCTTATTGGTCAAGAATATCAAGAGATGTTTTCAATGTTCAGCAGTTAAAAAGAAGAAATGGTTTTGTCTTGAATTCCTGGAAATTTTGGGACATTAGAGTGGCAGTCCCATCAAGGGACTTGTTTATGTAGTATTTTTTAATCTTTTCTTTACTTTAACAATCATCTCCTGGAATCGGTGTCTGCACAGATAAAAGTACATACATATGTTCATCCTCATTGAATGTCAATCATTCTTTTTTTGTAGCTCCAAGTTAACAGTTTTGAGTGGGTTTCATAGCACCTACTCTTGGGAACGCGGTGGAAGGGGGCTAAATTGGTACAAACATATACATTAGTTGTACATTCTTGTTTGTTTTTTTGTTAAGCTCAGGTTTTTTGCAGTGTATAAATACTGTTATAGCTGGAATCATGAAACTTGGTGAGGGGATGCATCATGATTAGTACTACACCCACATCACAGATATAGATTGATGTGACCTATATTTCACACTCCACTGACTTTTATTAAATATTGTTACGTTTATTTATCAAGCTCTGTTCATGATAAAGTCATCTAACTATATGATTGTATGTATCTTTGTTAGTGCCACACCCTTACCACAAAGGAAGATCACTTTGACCTACAGTTTATATTTTATTTACTTTTTTGTTTTGCGTTTATCACATGATGAAGTGGGCTTTAGCACCCAGTGTGTGTGTGTGTGTATATATATATATATATATATATATATATATATATATATATATATATATATTGTTATATCTAGATTGATGAAACTTGGTGAAGGATTGCAGCTTGATGAGTACTACACTCTTATCACAAAGGTAGGTCACTGTTCATGCTAGAATCATCAAACTGAATGTCTGCATCTCTCTTAGTACCACTGTGATACCACAAAAGGTCACTGTGACCTACTCTTCACATTTTACTGGCTTAGGTTAAATTCTTGCATTTGCTCATGACCAAATAGGGTGTTAGCACCCTGTAGACATATAGTGTTATTCAAGAGTCATGAAAGTGAAAAGATGCATCTTCATGAGTACTACACCCTTATCATAAAAATAGGTCACTGTGACCTATATTTCATGCTACACTTGCTTGAGTAAAATTGTGTTTTAAGTTTATTTCTCAAGCTCTGTTTATAGTAGAATCATCAAATGAGATGATTGTATTCACAGTTAGTACTACACCTTTTCCACGATAGAATGCTACCGCGTCCTATATTTTCACATTGTACTTACTTAGGTTAAGTTTTTGTGATTAGCTCATGATTAAATAGTTTGTAGCACCCAATATATATATATATATATATATATATATATATATATATATAGAGGTCACTAACATTTCATGTTTCTTATACTTTAGTAGTTCAATTGTGTTTTTTTCTCAAGTTTTGTTGATGCTAGAATCATCAAAATGGATGATTGTATGCATCTCTATTAATACTACGCCTTTACCGCAAAAGAATGTCACTGTGACCTACATTTCCCATTTTACTGGATTACATTAAATATATATAAAGTTATAAAGAATAAAAAATTGCAACAAAAATATTTAGAAAAGTGTCCATCACTTTAGGCAGAATTTATTTTTGGCATGAAAATTAATGTTTACAATTGCTTCTGGAAACTACTAAAACTTCATAGAGTCAAGCTGTCTAATCATTGAATACATTCTGGTTACTGTTTGGAATTATTTAATTTCAGTGAAATATAATAATATTTGTTCTGTTCTTAAATCACCATTCACCAATAATACTGCAATATTATGGGTCTATATGCATGTCTTGAATATAAAAGAGTTTTTTTCATCCAGTTTACAACAATTTTATTTGGAGCCATATACATTAAGAACATATTACATGTTTCAAGACAAGAAAATTATTTTCTTACCACAAATCCGATATTATATTTAAATAGCACTCCTATATATCTCCTCATTGGGTTAATTTTAAAGCACTACATTTCCATTAAACTACATTAATGCATTCTGTACATAGACTAATGTAAAGTTGCTATCAAATGGTTAGGTCAATATACACAACAGTGGATTACATTAATTAATGAAGATTACAAAACACATCTGTATTTCTTCTCATTAGGTTAATTTTCAAGCACTAACCTATTTACTACACATTTCTAATAAAACTAAATATAATACATTCTGTACATAGACTAATGTAATGTTGATAACAGATTGTTAGATCAGGGGTGTCCAACCTTTTTGTGTGAAGGGCCACATTGCAAATTTTTTTTCTCAGTCATGGGGCTATTTGTAAACATGGCCTATGTTTTCAACTACCAGTCAGCACAAGTTATGAAACATTGGCTGGGCTGGATAGAAACTTTTGGCAGGCTATATTTTGGACAACCTTGAGTTATATCAATATAAAACAGATTTATACTAGGTTTTCATATATACATTAATTAATGATGGTTATACATCAGTAATTATTTTCACACATAAAAATGATAACATCATATTAAAAGCATATGATTGTAATTACAACAAGATTTATCAAAGCATATGTACCACATACAAAGAAGCCCACTTTGCTGCTTCAAGAAAATCGATGTTAACATTGTAATTTATTAAATAGTTAACAAATTAAAAATCATGATGTAAAGATATTCAAAAATGCATAAAATTAAATGAAAAATGTTATTCCTTTACAACCATTTATCTATTTAAAGCAGATCATTATTATCAAAATGTCAAAAAAACCAGTGAGAGAAAGGATTAAACTGAAAATTAATTTAATCACTAAACTTTTTATGATATGAAAAATTAAATAACTTTACCACTAAACATACAATTATGGCAGGAAAAACCAGTTATCAATTTACACAATAAGGAACCAAGTAAAAGTAAAAGATAAATTCATCAAATCAACAATTAGTGAGTAAAAGCAATGATAAATATAAGATTTTTAAATAGAACTGTACGGTCCAAAAATCACAGTAAATCAAGAGCTTCACACATCTTTAATTGTATAAATGTTCACATAACACTGCACCAAGTACAATTTTCATCTCTCTCCCTCTCCCTTTCTCTCTATCTCTCGTTTTTTCATAAAGATTCATTGAGAATATCACAAATTATAGCTATAACAATTAGAAATAATAGCAAATTATTCTCTAACATCAAAAACACAAAAATGCTGATAGCAAAAGCAAGCAAATGACATTTTATCTGGTTTTTTAAAAAATGTAGCTACACCTATTCCTTGCTAACAACTGAAGGAAGCAGAATCTAACTTGTTAATGTGATTGAAAAAAAGTTTATTAGCTGTAATAATTTACCTTGAAACCAGTCAACCCCAATTGCTGTAAACCTTGTAAAATCTGTTAGAATATTTTAGTCCCCAAAATTACCTTAAAATCATTTTCAATAAAACAGTAATTAATTAATGTTTAAACTGAAACCAAAATTTAGATCATTATACCAATCCAATGGCTTAAAAATAGCATATTCTGCATAAATATATAGCACTGAACTGACTAAATAAAGTTGAGTTGAAAATACTGTTTTATGTATAAAATATAGCACAAAATCATATATCTTTTTTTAAAAAAATGAAGAAAAAAAATGTTAACTATCACATTATTCGCCTTGTCAAAAGGGGAAAAAAACAGAAATTTTAAGAATCGTACATGAAACAAAAAAGCGCTTTTCTCCATAATATTAGGTGACATAGCATTATACTTTCAAGTCAAACACAAATGTGAACACAAAAAACACATCAAAGACAGATTACACTGTTGTCCAAGATTATAAAATAATTAGGCACTACATTGTGAACTACACACACATCCATAATACAATAGCTGTTTTATTCCATGAAAATTGTTACCAATAAGCACTACATTGTGAAATAAACACACATCCATCGTACAATAGCTGTTATGTCCATGAAAATTATTACCAGTAAGCACTACATTGTGAAATACACACACATCCATCATAAAAAATCCATGACAGTTATTACCATTTTCCAGAAAGATTCCTTTCTCTACAAGCAATGTCTGACACTGTGTGAGTGTTCTTGCACCTGTTACGTTTGTTGGCAAACCACTTCTTGACCTGCTCATTGGTGATGCCACCAGCTTGTGCAATGGCTTCCACTGCAATACTGTTTGGATATGGATGCTCATAATTCCTAGCATACCATTCTTCCATCATTTTCACAGCGCGACGAGAAAGCATTGGTCTTTGGCGAGGTATATAGGGCATATATCTATTACTACTGCTACCTTTTGCAGCTTCATCCAGTAATTTCAGACTTTTCTCAACACGATCCATGATTGTATGAAGCTCACTGTCAAAGCGAGAGTTAATTGTGTCACGATAGCTGCATGAGTAGTTACTTTCATGAAGTACCTTGAATCGTTCCGTCTCAATCAGCGCAGACTGATATCGAAAAAAACCAGACAGTTGATCAGTCTCCTGTGGATAGGCCTCCTGCAGCTGACCAAATTTTCTTTGAAGGGCACGCTCACGAGCATACACATCCATTGAAGAACCTGGTGTACATGTGTCTAGTAGGGTCTTAGGTAATACATCTATCTTGCATTCATCCAATAGTGTGGCTTGTAAGTCCTTAAAGAATGGGTTATTAAGAAGTGCAATGTCTGATGGTGAATGGAGAAGTCCAGTGAAGGATGTGTTATGTCGACTTTCGCTGACGGGAGTGGTGGAAGCAGAATCCAAAGATGGGAGAGTTCTCACTGTTGATGGAGTCAGCTCAGTCCCCTTTGGTGGCACAACATGGTCCTGCAAATCATCCGAGTCATTAAAGGCACAGGCTTCCTCTAAATCTGAATCATATGGCTCATTTTGTTTTGTCATCTCCGAGTCCTCTGTGATTCTGCTAGACTTGTCTACACTGGTGGAACACCATGAGTCTCTACTGGTCTCAAACCGGAAGAGCATCTTGGATTGGTCAGGGACTGTAAATGATGCCGTACTTATGTTGGAAGTCTCATCGACAGAATAAACTTCATTATCAGAACGGTTTACAAAATCCATACTGGAGCTTGTTTCTTCTGAATCGAAAGTACCAATTGTAGCAGCCACAATATCAGTCAGTGAAATCCTTCCAGATTCAGACAATTTCTCCTCAGTGGTAAAGAAAGGCGAGTCTGCAAAGGTGAAGGTAGGAAAGGCTGCCATGGTAACAATAAATTAGAAATGAAACTGCATCAAAGGTCCATAGAAAATATTTCAGTTCTTAAAAAAAGATAACACAGAATATTCTCACAGAATTCTATATACTTTTGTTGTACCAGATTATTTCACAACACTAATCCAGATTACAGAATTACAAAGAGGCATACAGCACTTACTTTGCAATCTGAATGACTTACATTATACTGTAGTATATATGGGGGATAGGGGAGTGGCCTAACTCTATTGGAATAAATTTTAATCACTGTGATTGGCTGGTGAACAGTCTGTGACAATACAGATTAAAATCTGATTGGTTGCCTTTGTTTACATGGCTAGTTTACTGTAAACTCTTACAACAATAACTTCCATCTAATTGGCTGTTTTAATTAGCTGGCTGACTGTATACTCACAGTGCAGAAGCCCCTATTGTCTAATAAGCTTGGATATCTGGGTCCCTGAAGGGACTGTCATTGAACCCAGCTTGCTGGGTGGATGTTAAAGATTAAAGGAAAGGGATAATCCCTCCTGATAAGTGTTCACAGAAAATCAGTATTCTATTCTTTTCTGTTAACTTGCTTTAATTAACTGGTAACACTTTCCTTGTACAACCTTAATTGTTTATGTAGAAGACTTGAAATGGATTTACATTTTAAATGACATGTACTGGATTGTTTTAGATTTTAAAATAAAATCTAATCTAATCCAAATAGCATTAATCTTTAATATTTATTTGTTTACTTTCTGTCGTGGAGAAAAAAAACTTTTTTTATTTCAATAAAAAAATTTTTTAATGAATATAAAAGTAGATTCATTTACAATATAAAGTACCTAGTATGGAAACTATTATTAGTAGCATTAGTATTACCATTTCTTAAAATTTATAATTATAGTCATACTTCTTGAGATATATTTTAAAAAAAAATTATAATAAGAAAGATATGAAATAGTTTCAAAATAGCAACAAGAAAAATAGTAATAATAGTAGTAGTAGTTGTTAGCAGGTTTTTAATACACTCAATATAGCCATAAAAAGACAAACATATACATTATTACTAAAAACAAAATGCAGTGTTTTACATGTGTCAATTATTAAGACTAAAAACGGAATTGCTGAATGTAAAAAAATATGAATCATTAATACTGATTGAACTCTTGTGGTTATCAACAAGGCAAACTGCAGAGAGAGAGAAAAAAAGAAAGAGAGAGAGAAAATACTATTCTGAAATGGAATGGTTAAAATCTACTTTCAAAATTCATAACTCCATTATTCAAGAGTGATATGGTCATATGATAAAGGGATTATAATTTGTTAAATTCACTTCTTTAATCGGTTTTAATGGATGATAAAAATGATTTTAATCAAAGCATTGATTTTACAAACCTAAAGATCCATCCTGGACACACAATGAAATTAGATAACTTGTTAGACAAAGAAAGCATCTTTATAATGGAATGAAATTTACCCAAAACCCTCAAGAAGGCTTATTATACCATAAAAAAGGATTATCAGTAAAATACTTGAAACTAAATGTTTTCATAATCAAGAATTGACAGAACAAAATTGAATAAGTCTTCAGATAGCCCTGAGGAATGGTGGAAGGTTATTAAAGATATCCAGGTAAAGACTGAATAGATATCTTGGGAATCACGAATTGTAAATGGGACTATGGTAACTGATGATTGAGAGAAAGCTAAAATATATATTGATTTCTTTTGTGATCATCCAATATCACTGCTGTGTATTTTGTCCAATGTATTTGAAAAGTGTGTATATTATATTTTTCCGCATAATTAAATTGTACCAGATCCGTCAGGCTTTACACGAGGTGTCTCTACAACCTATCAGTGATTAGGTAATTATAATACTTTCAAAAGGTTAGAAAGACTGTTATCTGGGAGTGTGATATCAGTTATCTTTACATACGACAAAGATAATTATTTTCTCCAATGTGCATTCTGATCTCTCTGACCGATTATCAACCTGACTTTGACAGACATGTTCCAAAATCCTCACAGAGAATTGGCTGTAAATTAAGCAATCGTTCAGTAAGAGCTAAGTTTTCAAGTAAACAGCCTGGTTTTACAGGTAAATAATTCAAAAATAAAATACTAGATTGTGAGACAGTAATTGCACCTTTTGCATGAAAATGATAAATCTAAAATCATTAGAAGCACTGTAAAAACCTCAAATATACTTCCAGGTTTAGAGGCCATTGTACTAAACATAATGTTATTTACTTATTCACCTGTTATATTTGTGGCAAAACATACGTAGGCAAGACTACAATGGAATTCCAAGTGAGAATAATAGAACACCTTAGGAACATCCGCAATAAGAAGGAGACCTCGGTTTCTAAACACTTTAACCAACCTGACCACAAAATAAACTCTGTTTAGTATCAGATAATAGAAATCATTGTATCTGATCCAGAGCTCTCTAGTAGCAACATTAAATGGAAAGATAGAGAACTTTATTCGATACATCAATTATGTACTCTACATTCAGTAGGGATCAATATCTAATTGTAAATGTGAGCCCAGGCATTTTTAATTTCATTTCTGATCAGACTTGTTATGCTAGTTTATATCTTCAGATCACGGAGAAGTTCAATTATGAGCTACATTCATGCGTATTAATGAGGTGATCTTGCATCTTTTTGGTTGAGCTTGTGGACACTCTAGAGGTCATATTTTTTTTATCAGATTTTGATGAGCTTTGGTGTGTAAGCCTATATCAACAAGATGTTAGATGAGTTTGATTATGAACAACATTAGCACATGTTAATGAGGTGATTTTGCATCTGATTGGCTGAGCTTGTGAACATTCTAGAGGCCTAATTTCTGATCTGATTTTGACTGGTATACAAGCTTGTATCATTGAGAATTCAGATGCTTTCTAATATGAGCAAGACCCACCCATATTGATGTGGTTGTCTGACAGCTGTGGTTTGTGGTTATTCAGAGTTCTTCCCCTTGCAGGAAAAAAATTAAAAACAAAAAAGAGAATTTTATAATACAAGATTCATAAATATCAACAGAACAAGAATATAAAATAAAAATAAAACATGTTACGGATTATGATGAATGATTTAAACTGAATAAAAATATAAAATAGCAAATATAACATGTAACGCTTTAAGTTGATAATAGTTTGCTAATATAATTATATTTATAAAACTAGCTTGTAAAATACTAATGAATTATTAAAATGTTGTGAATGAAGAGATTCAGAGGCACAGTAGTTTGGTGGTTAGTTTGCTGGACCTGTACACAGGAGTACTAAGTTTGATTCCCAGATCAGGCTGACTTCCGTGTTGTGCCCTTAGACAAGACACTTTACTCTGAAACAAAAACTAACTAAAGCCACTAGGCAAAACACCATAAATGCTGGCTTGGCCCAACGAGACCAAAATGTTGTTCAACTCTGATGCACACCAATAACTTTTCACATAGGAAAAAGATGTGTGGGAATTGACTAATAATGCAATATAGCCTCTATGCTGAACAATCAGTAGTGTCTCTGATGCACACTAATAAAGGTAAAGGATCTAAGTATGAGAATTTCTTTACATATTTAATTATGTGCAAGAACAAGATCTTGCTTCAATAAGAACATATTTCTTGTAAATACCATGTCCAAGTTTATTAATGTATTTACCAAGAATTATTGCTATAAACCTAACCACATTTAAAATTCTTTAATATTTTGAATCAAGTTTTATGTTTGTTTAAACAGAGTTGTTTAAAATTGCTAGTATTGCCATGATAATGTCCCAGCATCCATGATTGTATAGCTCACTGTCATAGCAAGAGTTAATTGAGTCACGATAGCTGCATGAGTAGTTACTTTCATGAAGTACCTTGAATCTTTCCGTCTCAATCAGCGCAGACTGATATCGAAAAAAACCCAGACAGTTGATCAGTCTCCTGTGGATAGGCCTCCTGCAGCTGACCAAATTTTCTTTGAAGGGCACGCTCACGAGCATACACATCCATTGTAGAACTTGGTTTGATATGTTTGTTTAAACAGAGTTGTTTAAAATTGCTAGTATTGCCATGTTAATGTCCCACCAACATTTGTCATGTATATATGTTACCACATGTATTGCGCATTATTTTAAGGCATTTAATATATTCAGTCAATTACTCACAAATTATTTTAAATGTATATTTTGTATTTTTAGCATTTACTATTAGTATGATTACTCATTTTTTTCTCCATTAACTTTGCATATTTCTCCATACTGCACGGCTTCATACTGCACGACTTGTGTGTCTACAAATAGTATCGCGTGTTAGGAACTACTTTTTATTGTAAACAAACAATGTATGCAAATGTAGCAGACACCGGAGCTTTTGCTTTATTAGATTTGTCTGTGGATGAACTAAGCAAGCTGTTTGAGAGTACAGATGATAAAGCTGACGATGTGGATGAATTCATTGAGTCACAAAAGAAACTTTCGACCAAGCAAGTGACTGAACGTGATATTCACAATGTCCAGCAGTGGTTTTATGACAACAAACGTGAGACATGCAGTATTGAAAATATCATTCTGATAATTTAAACACTTATTTAGCCAATGGTTCAGATTATAAATCGTGTTCTCTAGAGTCTATAAAAAAAATAGCATAAAAAGGCATCTTAAGACCAAATGATATTCCATTTCTCTCAGAGACCCCCAATTCTACAAGTCCAAGCACTAAATTAGAAAAAATAGAACTAATGAAGGCGGATTTTGATATAAAAGCAACTGCCTCGGAGCCAATAAGCCACGATAATGAAGAAGCCTTATTTTCCGCTGACGAAATGGGCTCTCACACCCCAGCCGCTTTGCAATTTTGCCTGTTTTAATTTTTTTAGAAAATGTTTGGATGTGTGTTTGTGTGACCTTAAAAAATAATTTTTAAAAACCTGATACCGGTATATAGTAATCAGTCCCAACTGATAAAATGGTGGAATCAACCCTGAACCTTCTGGTCACAAGTCCAATGCCTTAAAGGTAAAATATGGAGGTTTCTGTTTAACTTATTTTTCAATCTTCCATACCTGAAAACCCCATATTCGTTGTTATTATAAATTTCTATTGCATCATTTACGAATAATTGCCTTTAAAAGTATAACCCTCAAATAAGTTGGTGCAGTTAGTACAAGTCCCTGATATGTATGCAGAAGGGATGTATTGCTAAGACCAAAAAACTCAATAACAGATTTTATTTTGTGGGGAATCTACATGTCTGATAGTTTATGTTTATGAAATGAACAGTGATCCAGTGGAAATTTAAGCAACTGAAATGACAAAAGCTATGGTCAGTATGGTCATCAGTAGATTGAGAGAGAGAGAAAAAAAAACAATTATTGGAAAGAATTACAAAAATACTGTGCATTGAAATGCAGAATCATGATTTTGGCATAATTTTTAACTTTTATATTTTTCCTCTTATTTTCTGTTTCTCTTTCGCTCTCTTGCTCTCTATTTCCCACTCACTCGCTCTCTATTTCCTTGATGATTGCCCAAATCCATTATTATTATGGTTTAGAAGGATTTGCAATGATTTGATTGCTTGTACCTACCAGTTCATGATGTGTCACACGAAAAACAAAATTTTTTACTCCCAAACCCATGACATGGTTGTGTTTATAAAAACACGATTTCCAGTAGATCTTACGACAAAAAAGAGAAAGAGAGACCTTTCTTAACACCACAGTATATGCTTGTAACCCGTACACTCTTAAACGGTAAATAGTCGTAATTCACAATATTTCACGTATAATTCTCATGGAAAACTATCACCACTGGGCAGTTTATACAGTTAATTGTCATAGAGGCGATTAAAGTTGGTCAGAGATAAACAACCACCATTCATAGATTACTTAATTAACTGACAGTAGATCAGATATTGAGTTTTGTTGCATACTCAGTATAGTTCTCATTCAGTAATGCATTGTAATCATGTTGAAACAGTCTTGTAAAACATTATTGTGTGTGTTTGATTAGTTAATTTTTGTGTTAAACTTCATTTCTTAGGCACCCATTCCTGATACTTAATAAAAAGACACTTCATTGACATGGCCATTTGTCAACATGACATCATGGTTAACAATATCAGATGGTCGATATGTGGTAGCTTAAGACAAATGAGCAATATTAGGCCCACTTGGGTATCTTTTTCACTTCTGCATATTTTTTTTGCTTGTAGGTCAAGTCAGTGTGATGATTTATCTTTTAACATGTTCAGTATCACTGGTTTAATTCAGTCCATTTTTTTAAATTACAGACCAGACTTTAACAACAACCCTGATGAGTACACTGCCGCATACACCATTCATGGTGCCCGCATTGGTCACACATCCCTCAAGGCTGTTACAGAGCCATCAGTGGGCAGAACAATTGCCAGTCAGCCACGCCCATTCGAGGTTAGTTTAGTTTAAACCATATATTATTCAGAATGTTCTTTCTTTGCAAATACAACAATAAATAATGTATATTTAGGAGCTAGCTCAGAACCATTTAATTGCTGTTTCCACAAATACAAATATTCATTACAACATATATTCAGCTTGCTAGCAGGAGTAGCTAGTAAAACTCAGACATTTGAGTTTTTATATAAATAGTCACTGTTCATATGTAATTCTTAAAAACTACGAAATATTATGATAAAACAACAAGGTTGTGATCTTTTAAAGAAACTGTTCCTTTTTTTTTAGCTCTACTGTTTATAGACCAGAGAAGAATATGGGATGTACTGTTGTCTGTTGTCTGTCTGTTCATCATCAATTTTCCATTAGCACAAGTTTGTTATCGCTTCTTCTAAACTACTTGGAGGATTGCCATGAATCTTTTCACATACATTCATCCCAAGGACTATTTGGTTCTAAAATAACATGATGCCGCTTGAACATCCATTATGGCCACCAGAGACCAACTTGAAAATCTTGTTATCACTACTCTACTTGAACGGATGGTCATATTGACATTAGATTTTCTATAAAAGACTTCTTATGATGTCTAGTTGCTCTTTAATGAAAATGATGCCAATCTGAATAAGAACTGGCTTAGAGAAATTTTCAACTGAAAAAAAATACATGTATTTAATAAACCAAGTGTAAGAAAGTAAATAATTAAGTTATCAGTTACACCAGTAAAGTATTAGTGGCAGGAAATCAGTCAGATAATTAATGCATCCTGCCGATTAGGAAGGAGTCCTGTTTTTTATCATTCGACTGTTGGAAATAAATTGTTCCTTTCTTTTTGGTTTTGTCGATTGTTTGAAAAAAGAATACATTAAAAAAATCAAAGTTTTATTTGAATTTATTTATATAAAATACTGACAAAATTGAATTTAATTCATAGTTGCAATCAATTATTTTTAGGAGTCATGGACCTATATGCTTTTGTCATAAACATCCCCATGAAAGTTTCTATGTTGTCCTGAATTTCGGACAAGCTTCAAGACACTTGTCCTGGACCTAGTCTGAACCATCTGAAACACTGCTAACCAATGTGGTAGATAGGAACATGCCTAATACATGTACATTCTGTAACAAGTCAGATCACAATTGAAGTGTCCAAAGAAAAATGGGACAGGGGTAAAGAATACTAATCCATTGGATCAATCCCATTTTGTTTGCTCTCAAGTCATCTACTTCCCAAATTGTCTTCTCCAAACTTGTTATCTCTGAACTCACCAACTTTGCCAATTTATTTCTCAATTTGACTACAATGTTAATTTGCCTTCTCCAAACTCATGTACTGGACTATAATTTCTTCCAAAAAAGCTACACCTTTCACTTATATTTGAAAAACACTCTTATTAAATTATACAACATGCAGATGTTTTGGTTTCATGCTCCACATGGTTAATTTATATGTGCATGTTAAATCAGCATCTTTATTATATCGCTAATTTTGCATGTATCTCGGTATTCAAATACGTAGCCTACACCGTCAACTCCCATGTTCATTTTTTTTTATCACAGATATTATTTCCAAGTCCAGGAGATTCCTATTTGTCTTGTATGTAGATAATCTTGTACTGATTGGTGCATTGCCTGTTTGATTTTGAATATTGTAAATACTTTTGTTCAAATTTTTCGAATTTTCCTGCTTAATTGTTTACTTGAAACCACAAAGATACAAGCATCAGTTTACCTCATAATTTTTACATGGGTGTAAATGTCAGCAATCCCAATTTAGGGTTTGAAAAATAAAACTGAAAACATAAAGAAATTTTGTTAAAGTTGACGATATAGTAGACCCATCGACACAGCAGGCAAATTAGGAGTAGACAAAATGGCACAGTAAACAAGTTGATACTTCACAAGTTGGCTGTAGAGGAGTTGGGAGTAGACAAAACAAAATAGGATGAAATCAAGCCACCTCAAAGGATGGAAGCTAATTAGTTTTTTTTGTGATGCCTGCAAAAGGCAAGATGTAAGTATCACTTTCCATGGCAACAATGGTGGCATCAACAGTAATGAGTTATTGATAAGTTATGGTGCTATGTTAAAGTTTCTGAAAGTAAAATATCTTCCAGTTGCTGTATGCAGCTTAAACTTTGAAATAATATGTGTCTAAAGATTGTAACCTGATATACTATGAGTTTCTGTCTTGCTTTGCATAATCAGAAAGTTGGTGGCATCAAAGTCAACATTTTTCAGTCATCAGGTTCATAGTTTTGTAAGTTATATGCTGTATCTTCAAAATCATTGGCTGTGTTCAGATGAAGCTTTGGGTTAATATTAATGTGCATACAATCTGTACCCTTATATGCTGGGAGTACCTGTCTGCATAAATAAAAAGCTATCTTGTATTTAGATACTCTATTGTTTAGTATACAGTAAATGGCACTGTCTTTGTTTCCATTGGAATCAAACATTTCATGGTTTGATAATTATCACAGATAATATTGTAAGCAGGAAGGAAGAAAATAGAGGATGGTTCATCATATTTAAGTATTTCTTGGTGAAAAAGACCATGGAAAATAAATGGTTTTGTCAACATACAAACGTTATTTTTACTTTTTCAGGTATTCCCTCCATTACAGCTAATCCCCAGAAACATCACTCTCATCATTGGAGCCCAGTTTCAGGTATTTCATTTTCAAGCTTCTCTCTCTCTCTCTCAATCGAGTCCTGAGAGACCAATTGTGTTGAGCTATAACTGACATTGCTCTGTCAATATTTTGACACATATTATAATGGAAATAACTGAAATCTTAATATTAATCTCTTCAAGAGGAGAGAATGCTAAAAACTTAGCAGGTTTGCTTATAAAACTATACAAATTTCCATGTTTCCCCATGATATTACTGTAAATCGTGGGGTTTTTTTTGTTCATCACTACACTTTTTCAAATGCAGGATATTAAAAATGTACAGTAAGTTCATTGGCAAAATACAACATAAAATTACATATTAGTTGTTAGCTTTACTGGTCATAGATGAGAAGAGCTTATGGATGGTTTCTTGTCTGTTGTCTTTCATCCATCTCTCATCTATCCGTTAGCAAGTTTTTTTTATCACTACTACAGCTAAACACCTTGAAGGATTTGCCATGAAACTTTACACATACATTCAACCCAAGATCTAGTTGGTCCTAAATGAAAATGGTGCCACTTGGACATCCAATATGGCCACTATAGTGGTCATCTGGAAAATCTTGTTATTGCTACTCCTCCTGAATGGATGGTCATATTAACATTGGATTTTCAATAAAAGATTACTTATGATGTCTAGTTTGGTCCTACATAAAAAAATCGTGCCAATCCAATATGGCCACCATGGCAGTTATCTTTAAAATCTTGTTATCACTACTCATCCTGAACAGAAAGTCATATCAACACGAGGTTTTCACTAGCAGACATCTTATTATGTTTAGTTGGTCCTAAATGAAACTAGTGCCAATATGAAAATCTTGTTATCGCTACTTCTTCTGGATGGATCGTCATATCAACATGGTTTTTCACCAAAAGACTTCCTATGCTATCTAGTTGGTCCTAAATGAAAATGGTGCTGAACTTATATCCAATAGAAGCTGCCACAACAGCCATCTTGAAAATCTTGTTATCGTTACTCCTCCTGAACGGATGGTTATATCAACAAATGGGGTTTTCACCAAAAGACATCATATGATGTCTTTTGGTCCTAAATGAACTTGTGCCAATCTTACATTCAGTATATCGTTTGAGAATATCAGAGAGAGTTTCAACACTCAGCAGTTAAAACAGTCTTATCATGGATTCAAGAAAATTCATTTCAGCCAGTAGAGTGCCAGGCTTTTTGATGGATTCTTGTTTTCAAAATGCAGATTTAGTTGCCTTGCTAAACTTATAAAATATTAAGGTTGTGGAATTTTGTTTCCATTTATCATACTTGTAAACACTGTGCTTCAAAATTTCCTTTGGTCAGAATGTCTTTTTGATACTTTGAATTTTCCATGTTCAGTATTTTTTATGTTACTATGGAAACAAAGTGTAGGATAAAAATTGGATGATTGGCCATAAGTTGGTAAAAAGATGAGGATGTTTGGCAATAGGATACAGTAAACACATTGTGGATTTTTCATTAACCACTCAATCATATGGGTATGGACACGGGGCAAGAGATTAAATAGAGTTGCATGTCCAGTACACAGTAAATCTGATGGGTGTCCATTAGATCTGGTGGGTATCCACTCAATATCACGAGGCTGCATCACGGATTTTAAGGCTGCTGTAAGTGCCTTTTATGGCAGCCCTTTCTGATTTTATTGCATCTGCCACAATAAGCAAACAGATGTGAGACACCCCGTTACTGTAAGCACAACCACAGCAGGTGTCAATTTCATAACTGTGTCTGTACAAACTATAGTAACATGTTTGTGGTATTTATCAGTGACCTAGTATAAGTATACATACAGACAAAGGTGTTTAACATAAAAAAAAATAAAAATACCATGTTTTAAATTTCTTGGACATCTCCGAACCCCTGCCCCATGTCAGCACATACATCAGAAAATGTCCTAGCTACATGTATGTCCCTGTTTATGCACACATGTAGAAATCTATGTTCTGTTGTGCATCAAGCAATATGTCGATGCTCTTTTAAAATAAATGATATTTCATAAAAGTTCTTGATGTACTGGCTCCTAATTTTTAAGTTTTCCTTTATTTTCCATAATATTTTGAGAGTGAAGATAATCATTAAGACTAATAATACAAATAATAGAAGTTATAAACATACACCGTGCCATTTATGGTGTACATGTATGATAAAATACATGAGGTATAAAGACATATAGACATGTATATCATAACTCTAAAGTTTTTTTGAATAAGCCTTGTATAATAAAAATGGTATCTTGAACTATTCTAGAAAATATTCTTTTACTACCTTATCCTTGCACTTCAAAAATTACACTGATTATTAAAGAGGATGACACTTTAAAAATGAGTGGCAAGTTATCATCATTTCAGAATTCTACTACACTGTATATTGACAGCTGTGCTCTATTAATGACCGTTCATGTCATTAAAAGTGATTTTCATGAAGAACAGCTTTCATGAAAAAGGTGACGTTTTGTAAATCTATCATCAGGCACCAGGTGTGATATTCTTACTTTGAAGTCTGTCAGCTTCCTGCCTTCATTCATGACCAGTCAGTCGGGAAATATATGTACACATAGTTCCTAACAGCCACTGGTTGGCACCTCTGACACTAAGCAATGACGATGTTTTTAGCGCTTATGTTACAAAACAAACATGAACTGATGGATGAAAATGTGTCCTGTTGTCACGGAAGCAAACACTATGAAACTAATAAGATATTTTTGTGTGAAAGATGAATGTGGACTTGTAATATAGACTGAGAAATGCAATGAGGTAAAGTTCAGATATTTTCACCTAGCATTGGTTTCATTTTCCTAATTAATTTTTCAACATAGTGCAGAGTAGAAGTATATCTCAGCTGCACATAGCTAAGACATGTTCAACTAAAACACTACAAACGGGCATTTTAAATGTATCTTCTATAACTTTGTAACAAAAAGAGCTGAATGTTTTGCAAATTTACATCTTGGACTATAATTACTCTAGACCCAGTTTACAGGAAATGGAAAGGGTTAAGAGAGATACTGTGCTGCATGCTGCTTACAGATCATAATACCATATATACTCGCGTATAGGCTGATTCCAACTGCAAACTGCATAGGCCCAGATCTGATGATGCATCATGCGCCTGCAGATCTGGGTCTATACAGTTTGTAAGGACTAATCAGTAGAACAAACAACATAGACCCTGATCTGCTGGCACATTATGCGACGGCAGATCAGAGTCTGTGTTGTTTCCATTTGGACACGGTTTATAGGTGTGTATATATGGTACTTCATAAAAATCAAAGTTACAGAGCAAGTGGTTATACTTGAAGTTAAGCATGACGCTTGTTTAACATATGACAGAGGTAAAAAAATGTTCTCTCTTACATTAAGTTGAATCATACAACCACTTGCAGATAGTATCAGATAAATCACAAAAACTATATAATGACGGCTTTAGTGATAGATTATATTGTGCTCACAAGCTTTGACGTCATTGCAGTGTCAATTTTATGTCCCTCACAACACTTACAACAAATATCCTTTCCTGATCCTCTACAAAATCTTGCTCATTGGTTTACACCATAATCTACATGTATGCAACAATGTATATATTTTTCACTAGTTTTGTTAGTATGGAAAAATAAAAGACTAAGTACATCATCAATGAAAAATTTCTTGAGATGCGACAGGTGTCCTCCAACATTTTGTACAGTTAGAACCATTACGGTTGTGCTTTAAAAAAGTCAGCTTTATAGATACATGTACCTGTGTTACCCATCCAAGAAAACCTGCTAGCAAACACACTCTCTCTCTCAAAACAGAAGTCAGACTAAGTACAGCATTGGTGAAAAATTTAAAGAGATATGACACATATCTTCCAACATTCTATACAGCTAAAACCATCCAGGAAAAATGGTTAGCAACCATCTCTCTTCTCTCCCTCTCTCTGGAAAAATAGAAGTCAGACTGTGTGTCATCAGTGAAAAGGATAGAAACATACCACATGCTTATTCAAACATTTTCTATTATATAAACCATTATGGTGGCTCTTTTAGAAGTCAACTGTTAATAATAAATGTATTACCCTTCCAAGAAAATAATAATAAATGTATTGCCCTTCCAAGAAAATAATAATAAAGGTATTACCCTTCCAAGAAAATAATAATAAATTTATTACCCTTCCAAGAAAATAATAATAAATGTATTACCCTTCCAAGAAAATAATAATAAATGTATTACCCTTCCAAGAAAATAATAAATGTATTACCCTTCCAAGAAAATAATAATAAATGTATTACCCTTCTAAGAAAATAATAATAAATGTATTACCCTTCCAAGAAAATAATAATAAATGTATTACCCTTCCAAGAAAATAATAATAAATATATTACCCTTCCAAGAAAATAATAAATGTATTACCCTTCCAAGAAAATAATAATAAATGTATTACCCTTCCAAGAAAATAATAATAAATGTATTACCCTTCCAAGAAAATAATAATAAATGTATTACCCTTCCAAGAAAAGCAGCTAGCAACTCTTTCTCTCTATACAATTTAGCTGTATATATCAGAACAGAATAACATTCTAGCAAGTAAGTTGATTTGACTGTTGTTAATAATTGAAAATATCATTAGCTTTAAAAGTAAACTTCAAAAAATTGTCCAGTACTGACTAACTGGTCCTACACCTTTTTTTTCTATACTGTGCACATGTAAATGTATAATACATTTAGGTATTTCCCATAGAATGTACATTGCTTTTAACTTGGTTTTGGAGTCCATAGTTTGTTATGCTGACTTTAAACTTAGTATAATTTCCCTAATATTCAACTCCTTTTTGGTGATTATAGACTCCGATTCAGTCATTTCATAGTTTTGGCTTAATTGCTAAACATAAGGACCCAACTTCAAATTATTTCCCAGTACTAATTAACTGGTCCTAAACCTTTTTGTTTCTATACTATGCACACGTACATGTATAATACCTTTTACCATACAATTTACATTGCTTTTAACTCAGCTTCGGAGTTCAGAGTTTGTTACAGTGACTTTAAAGTATAACTTCCCTAATATTTAACTCCGTTTTGATGATTATAGACTCCACAATTCAGTCACATCATAGTCTTGGATTAATTGCTAAACACTGTCTAAATACGCATTTGTACATGTTTTATCAGCGACAACTTTTGTTATCATGTGAACTTATCAGAAATGTTGGTCAGGTTAAAATGTAATAACATAGTGGTACACTAGCAATTTAACTGATAATAAAGCAATATTTGCTCAACATTTGAAAACAGTTTTGTGGTACGAGTCATATGGATTGGAAAAACACACCAAATGAAGTCATATCTGCATCAGGTTAAAATAAATTACCTCACTTTCGGCATTAAATTTAGCAGTATTAACCTCTTCAGTCGTCAGATTCCGAAACCAGCAATCAAATATATTTTTTGAGCTGTTAACAAAAGAATACAACAGCATGTGCTTAGCAGAGTATTCATATCAAAAGTAGGTCTACAGTAAGTCTAAACGCACGTCGTGTACTTTGGCCTTGGTGAAAATGTGTCACATACATGTGTATTTGGTGCAGAAGTGCTACACAGAGGCTGGACTAGAGGACGAAATAGACAGCCATGATGATCGCTATTCAAGGTCCGTGATGGACACAGCATGAATGGATTCAATGTCTGCCATAATGTAGTGGATTTTCCAAAATCTGCAATGCATGTACTGTACTAGCAGAAGTAGTATAAAAATTGAGTGTTGCACTATAGGGTACTTTCAGTAGGGGTCGTCACATAAATGGAGGACCTGTGGATATGTCATTTAGAGATGACTTGTTATGTGTCTACAAACATATATATGTCTAATGACAGGTGCAGCACAAGGGAGGCCCCAGTCCCCAGTGTACTGTGGAGTATAAGATTCATAATTCCAAGATTTCCACAGTGTCCAGCAGCGGTCTTTTGGACGCCCAGTCACTGGGAAGTACATCTGTTCTGGGACAAGCTGTGGGACAGGATCAGGAAACGGGGGAAATGGTGGTATACTCACAGGTATATATAACACTGTTTTCAGTCATTTGATTGCTAAAATCTCATTATCACAATGTTATGTTGGATTCCAAGTCATTGTGCAGTACCTCCACAGTGGAACACGCTTTTGGGATAGGACCAGGACATGGGAAATTGTGATGTACTTATATGTGTTTCACTGTGTTTTAAAAAACTCACAACCATACATCTTGCTTTTGTCCCATAATGTTCTGTTGAATGATTAATTACCGAGACCAGATCTCTGATGGATGGATGGATGTGTGTGTGTTGTAGCATTTTACGGCACCTCAGCACAATATTAACTATATGGTGTCGACTAAAAGTAAAGTTTGAAAAATGTAAAATTAAAGAATTGCACATAAACTTCAGGAAAATAAACCCTTCCTGATAAATGGAAACATGAAGTACAACAAGATAAAATATAAAACATAAAGATGTTACAATTCTGTATAGTGTATATAAAATAAAAGATAGAGTACCACATGTAAAATATTTAAAACATATGGTCAAGTTTTGTTAAGATCTTTGATTGAAGAAAACATGGATAGAACAAGAAAAGTAAGTACAGCATGGTTCTCACAAGAATTTCCATTTATTTCAGTAGTTTATAGTATTAAAATCGCCACTGTTTGCATCCACAGGACATTTAGAAAGTCAAAAACTTAGCAACACCACATTAGTAAGACCAGCTGTGGGGGAAACAGGACCCCAAACTCTGGAAGATGTTTTTTTTTTTTTTTTGTTGAGACCAGGTTGGTGGGACAAGGCATTCGTTAATAACTCTTCTGGCAGTGGCACCATGAGCATCAGCAGTTTGTTAAGGTTTTGGTTAAAGTTTTTCCTTGGCAAATTGAGTGGTTCTCCTCTTAAATGCTCCTTCCCCTGGAACAAGCAGCCACTCACTGTTAATTGCCATAGTCCATTTGCATTAGTGATTTTGTGTTAAAAATTACTTCTCTTGGACAGCAACCCCCTTTAACATTGTCCAGATATCCAGCAGCCAGCATATTAGTGCAAAAAATTTCAAATTTACCCCTTACAAGCAGACACCTATTGGGGTTTACAGATGGAAATCTCATGAATACTTTTTCTAAATTCTAAATTGACAATGACATTTGTTCCAACATGCCAATAAAGAACCTAACTTTAATCCATGCAAAGCAATTAACGTTAATCCATGCAAAGCAATTAACTTTAATCCATGCAAAGAGGCAAGCAATTAATCAGAGTATACTTATTGCCATGTGTTTCTTTGTTGTCAGGTTTTGTTACTTTGATAATTACCAGTCATTATTATTATTAAGATGACATAAGCTAACAGCTGAGAAGCACAGTATTGTTCAGCTCAGGTCGGCATGATATCGGTTCATCTCAGGTCAGCATGATATTGGTTCAGCTCAGGTCAGCATGATATCGGTTCAGCTCAGGTCAGCATGATATCGGTTCATCTCAGGTCAGCATGATATCGGTTCAGCTCAGGTCAGCATGATATTGGTTCAGCTCAGGTCAGCATATCAGTTCATCTCAGAGTAAAAATATATTGATAGCCTTCTTGGCTTCTCTTGCATAAATTATGAAATGTATTTAAAAGGGTACCAGATTATAACTAGTCAATTATGTCACAAGCGTACTTCCTTTCTAAATACAGAGCATTTTGTGTAAAGCTGCAAATTCGTTTGACAGTGGTGTAGTCGCCAATGAAGGAATATGTTATTGTAAAAGTGGAAATGTCGACAAAGAAGAGAGAATGTGTATGTTTGTGTGTGTGGTTTAATGCCATTTTTCAGCACATGCTAGGCTATACATGGCAGTCAGTATATTTGGTGGAGGAAGAACCCAGCAAGACCATGGGAAGAACCATTGACCCGTGGGAAGTTACTGGCAAGTTTTCTCACATACCCATGTTGGTCGAACCGAGACTCAAACTCACACAGACAGGTGAGATGTGTGAGTGATTTGTAAAGGCGAGCGTCTTAGACCACTCGGCTACCCAGGATAATTCAATTAAATGAAATGGTGGTGGGGTTCTTTGATCTTTCCTGAGAAACTTGACTTTGAAAAGATTAAAATAAACATCTCCAGAGATAAAGAAAACATTGTGATTGGATGGAGAAAGATAGTTACAGTCAGAAGTTTCTATGGTCATTTTTATGACAAGGTTTTGAATGGTTTTACACCGGTATTGTTCATTAGTCTTAATTAGTTTAAATGACATTAACAGAAGTTTTATGACATAGATTTCATAACATTTCAAAACATGCATGGGATTTTTAAATGAAAATATTACATATTTCAAAAATAGTTATGCCTTTTTTATATGTAATTATTAATCACAATAGTCTGATGCCCTTCTAGAAAGGTCACCCCTCTTAAATGACCACTTTCCTGCTGCAGAAGGGGTGGCCTTATAAGCGGGGGTCTGCTGTATTTCCTAAACCCCATGACAGATTCTCATCATACTTGGCATAAATCATTATCAAGCTAAGATAAGTCATTTTTTGTGTGTTCATTCACTCCTTTCACCTTGGGGTCAAGGTCTTAGTCATAAGTTTTGGTTAAAGGCTTTTCATTTGCTTATATTTCCTAAACCTCTCATGATACTTCACATTAATCATTATGAAGCTTAAGCATGTCTTTCTACAACATGCTTTTTCACCCCTTTGACCTTGGAGTCAAGGTCACAGTCACAGAAAATTTGCACTAAGGTTGAGGTTTAAGATTTTCTCATTTACATATATTTGCTCATTAGTGGATTTTCTAATTTACATATATTTGCTCATTAGTGGATTTTCTCATTTACATATATTTGCTCATTAGTGGATTTTCTCATTTACATATATTTGCTCATTAGTGGATTTTCTCATTTACATATATTTGCTCATTAGTGGATTTTCTCATTTACATATATTTGCTCATTAGTGGATTTTCTTCATACTCTGGATCAATCACTATGAAGCTAAGACGATTCATTCTAAGACATGCTCACTCAACCTTTTGACCCCAGGGTCAAGGTCACATGTTTTACAGCATTGTTGATTGGCCTTCCTGTTGAACAAGTATGTCACAAGACTATTGGTAGAATACTGTTTGTGCTCATAATAAACTTTCATATATGTGAGAAGATCTTGATTCGTTTGCTTGGTAAAATTTGTGTCATTTTACTCTTTTACCAACTTAAAATGAATCTAGTAAAATAGTATTTTTGTGAGATACCAGAATCCATGTTTGGAGAATTTTTAAGTTGGATATAATGCAAAATCTCCCTCATTCTGATCAAAATTATGAATTTCTTCTAAGTTACATCATTGCTTGTCATATATTTGTCACACCTCCATAAGCATGGTGAGATACAGTAGTCACTTCTGAGTTACATCATTGCTTGGATTATATTTCTCTCACCTGCATAAGGTTAAAGTTTTTGAAAGTCATATATCTTCTACATCAGTTGCATCATTCAAGTTAAAGTTTTAAATAAGTTGTATATCTTCGCTATTTGTTGCTACATTCAACTGAAACTTTGGGATAATATTACTATAGGTCTAAAGTTTATACACTGATACACTATGAGTTCCTGTCTTGCCTGCTTAAGCATCAAGCATATTTCATCATTGTACGATGTTCAAGTTTTTTGTTAAAATGTTTAAATGTCACATAACTTCAACATCATTTGCTGTATTCAAGTGAAAATTTGGGACAGTATTACTACAGCTCTCCCTCATTATAATGTAGTAGTCGGGGTCCATAACCACTGACCACCATATGTACTGAACCACGTTATACTGAGACCGCAATATGTACTGAACAAAGATATATTGAGAATAGCTTAATATACCAAACAGTGGTATAGTGAGCACTTTTAAAATGTTGTCAATTATGGTGTTTTGAAAAGGAAATGAAGATATAATACTTAAGTTTCACCTTGTTTTCTTTCAACCCATATTGTTATACATTGGTGTGATTTTGGCCATGGGGTACAAAGTAGTACCGCATTATATCCGGAATAGTGTTATAACGAGGCACATTATAATGGGGAAGAGTGTAAAGATCTAAAGTTTACACACTGATATGTGAGGAGTTCCTGTCTTGCTGACTCGTCTACATAAGCAGAAAATTTTGTTGCATCATGGTAAGGAATTTTAAACTGTTTTGTGTGAATGTCTATGAGAGTAAGATGCTGGAGTTATAGTAACAAACATACAGATGCAAGCAAGACACCAAATTTCATGGAACACTCATGTTGTTTGTTTTTTTTTTAATACTAAAACTGAGTTACATAGGTGAATTGCAGTAAAAATATTTTCAAATGGATAGTATGAATTAAAAATTAAATCGGTTTATTTTAGTCTTCTATTATTAGCATTGCTAGATATAACTACATGACTAAATGCCAAATACTTACAGATGCCTTGTAGTCTTGTATTAATTAGTGTCAGTAACTGCTTCACTGTCAAATACATTGAGATATTTTTGATATTCTCAGAGAATGGTTTTGTTTTTCCCCCAGGATGAAGTAACAGTCAATGTGGTCCGGCTGACAGGGATAAGAATCCATGCACCACTCACTCAGATCCAAACAGGGACTACTGTGAGTAAATGTTCTTAATCTGATGTATTCAGTTGTGTGATGTATAACATTTTTTCTTCAAGGTTATATATGTCCACCATCTGTTAACATTTTCATTTCCACACAGTAATTCCAGTTGCCCCCATCTACATCTACCAAACTTTGTGGATGGCTTGCACTTGGGATAAAGAAGAACCCTATTGATTTTGGAGTCAAAATGTTATAGGTCAGGGTCATTGTGACAATAAAGAAGAAAAATGGTTTCCACACAATAACTCATTCTCCACCATCTGCAGTTACGAAACACTGTAGCTGGCTTTCACTGGGGAGAGGTAAGAACCCTATTGATTTTGGGTGAAAAGGTCAAAGGTCATGGTCACTGCACAAAAGGAAAAATGGTGTTTGCATGATACCTTGGGTTCTCCACCATCTGCAGTTACCAGACTTTGGGGTCAACAGGTCAAAGTCACTACAACTAAAAAAAATAGTTTTCTGCACAAAAGGTCTATTTCACATACCTGGACCAGTCTTTGTGGATGGCTTGTACTTTTGGTAAGGAAGAAACTTAATGATTTTTGAGTAAAAAAAGGTCAGAGGTCAAAGAAAATGGTTTCTGCACACAATTTGCTGTTACTGACCATGTAACTTCACTAAAGTATTTAGATGACTTGCGTGTTGAATAAGAAAGAAACATATTGACTTTGCAGTCAAAAATTCAAAGGTCATGGTCACAATGGTAGAAAGACAGATTTTTTTTTTTTTGCATAATAACTTTAGTCATAGACCACGTATTTTTATCAAAGGTGGGGGGGGGGCTTGTACATAAAGTATGGAAGAGACCTATTGATTTTGGGATTAAAAGGTCAAAGGGCAAGATCATTGTGGTTCAGAGAAAAATTGGTTTTGCAGAATAACTTTTGTTCTTGAGTAAGTGCCTTGACCAAACTTTGTGATGGCTTACACTTAGGGTAATAAGGAGAACTATATAGTCTGGGGTCTAAAGGTCAGGGGTCATGGTCAGTATAATAAGAAAATTATGGTTTCTGCACATCAAGTTTAGTTTAAAACCAAAGTTCAAGGTCATTGGGAATTGTTGGTCAATAATCTCCAGAGTAAAATATACCCTACTAGTGCCTACATAGAGGACTATTAAACATGGGGCTGGTGTATAATGTGTCGTTCATGGTACTCTTGTTTTGGCATATTGTCCTGTTATAAATACAATATAGCACAGTGTGATATAATATCTAGCAGTATCACATAACATGATTGTGATATGCAAAGTCTGTGCAGTTATTTGCTCTATTAAATCTCAGACTCTTGTTCATTTTATATTTAATTTATGAGATGAGTTGAATAATAGTATATACCACAAGCTGCTGTATTATTCATCGTGTTTCATAAAGTTCATTTTAAATGAACACAAGTTTAAGATTCTGTTTATCACATAACATTAATGACCTTGCCTTACTCAATAATGTTGCTATTTGATGTTACTAAGTGTTAACACCACAGTGCATTTAGTGATTTGGGCTTGAAAGGATTTCATTCCCCTCAGTGTATGTTTCATAGTATCCAGTCTCTTTTACCAAGTACAGTTTGTATTACTTATAACAGCATGGTACGGCCTTAACAAAGTATCGATGCACTGGCCTTGCAGGTACATTTTTTTTTAATGTCAAGGGAGGCAATTCAGATTTAGGTAAATAATTATACCTTATATTAGTTATCTCCCTTGGATATTTTCCACTGATGGTAATAATTGAAATAATAGTAGATAATGCTTTTAAAAGAAAATCACCACAGTAATTCCTGAAACAATGTTGCAGATGTTAATATAAATTGTCTAGTGACATATAAAGAAAAGAAAATTTGGAATAATATAAAGCTTATTTAGAGCAGTTTTTTTTACAATGGTAAAAAAGATCACTAGCAGTGTCTCTGGATTTATGTTTTTCTGATTTTATGTAAATTAGTATCACTTCAGCCCATATGTGTTTTTAATACTTTGATTATGAGATGACATTACGATGCTAATGAAGTTGGGCATTAAGAGATAAAATGCAATATCAAAGCTGCAGCTCATTGCATTTCTTATTATTAAATTTGCTTAAGAAATACCATATTTCATATACCATCTATACTCGCTTATAAGTCAATACCAACTGCAAAGAACATAAAGCCTGATCTGCCATCACATAATGCACAACAGATCAGGGTCTGTGTTGTTTGTTCTACTGACTACTCCTAACAAACTGCATAGACCAAGATCTCCCAGTGCATTATGTGATGGCAGATCTGGGTCTGTGTAGTTCGTAGTTGGACTTCACTTATTAGCAAGTATATATGGTATACTTATCCATATGAATAACTTTGTTTAACATGTTTCTTAGGTTAAACTTACAGTTTTGGTTAGGGTTCATGATCAGACAGCATCTGTCTAATCACATGATTTTTGTGTGTAATAAATCAAGCTAAAAGCTTAATCTATGAATAAATTTAAAAAAACACAACCTTAACTGTTTTTATCATTTCTTCTTTTCATCAATAGATGCCACTGTTTGCTGTAGGACTGACAGAGCACGAGACACCATTCACATTTGCTAATGCTAATCCTGCACTAAATTTCAAATGGACAGTCAATAAGAAGGCTGTGGCACATCTGCAGTCTGTTTTCCACGAGGTCAGTGTACTTTTAATTACAGCCTGCCACACCGTTAATTATACTCAGTCAAGGAAAGTTTTGAGATGTAGTGGGATAGTTTTGTCTGTCAGGGTAGACTGGTGTCCACTTTTTCTGAAATACAATAACTTAAGCTGTAGTAGACACATTTTAAAAAATGTTTATTACTTGTGCAGAGATGCTGCCATTGCGCACGAGTGCGCGAATCACACAAAATTTGTACAAATTTTCGCACTTGGAAAGCAGTGATGCGCGAGAACTCCCACAAATTAGTTTAAATTCGCACATATACAAATATACTCTGCGCAGTATACAATTTTTATTTAACTGTTAACCCTTAAAGTGCTTTTTGCGGCATAAGTCGCACCGCCAGTAGGGGTCTTGTAGCGCTTGTCTTGTTATTTGTCTTTTTTCCGGTAGGCAACTGTTTACGCATTGACTATGATTCTTCGGCTTGAAAAGAAACTAAATTTGATTGGCACATTTGAGCCCTGGAACAAGCATTGTCGAGGTTGGACATTGCATTCATGAAGTAAGTTTTACAAATGCATGTTTCAAGTAAGGGCTCCTAGAAAATCCAAATGGCTGACTCACAACATGGTTCATCTTCTGATGACGATTTAGTTCGGCAGATACTTGCCGATGATGACAATGATTTTTAAAGTTTTGAATTATATGAGATTATTGGAGCCCGGAAAGTGTTACTGGAAATACTAGTGAGTAATTTTGAACCTGAAAATGATGTTGAATATGAGTCCGATGTACATGCTGGATGGAGAAAAACAGATGGCATGCCGGTCAACCCCCTATTAAGTGGTATTTCGAAATTAAATCTCAATAAGGCAAAAATCTAAGCTTAATTAAAATACAGGTAATTTAAAAGTAGACTGCAATTCTCATTTCTTTTCTCAAACAATTCTGCCTTGAGGGATCTTGTGCTAAAATACTATATACCACTCTAAAGGTTAAGATAAATTTAATAAATAAGAATCTAAACAGAAATTAAAAAGTAAGGATATTTATTTTGATCAAAATACCTATCTGAACAAGCTGACTTTGGCATTGATGGACTTAAAACCCTAATACAACATTGTGTAACAGATAGGAAATCTGGCATAGTAGTCACCAAAGCACTGATTCAAAGAAGTGAAACTTTGGCAGAGGTCTTGTTAGTAAAAATACTAAAATATTATTTTGAAGCAGAGATATCCAAGAGACAATACCTATGAGCTGTTAAAAATTATACATAACAACCATAAAGAATAGTTTTCCAACTTGTTCAAGCTGGCTTAGCTAGCTATGCATATGTGAAAGGGGGTTATCAGCACAGAACAATATTCATACACAGATAAAGAACAAATTAAGCTCAGAAATGATAAACAGATTAATGCTTATACAACTAGAGGAGACATCTTTTTAGGATTTTGATTTAAATAGAACAGGATGAAAGAGGCGCAGCATCTCTGCTTGTGTTCATAGTTTATTTTTTGGGATCAGTTTCTTGAATATCAAGGTCACAGTTGCATTATTTGTGGTTTCTTCATCACTCTATTCATTAATATTTTTCCAATCACTCAAATTTCACTATATGTTTGCCAAAGTTGAAATGAAACAAATCAAGATGGTCGTCATTGTTACCACCGTGAAACACACAGAATTCTCATTGTTCTCAGTCTTGTTAATGCTAGACACCATTCATTTCACTCATAATCACTTTATTTGAGGTTTACATAACTATTCAGTCAGTTGCTGAACATACAGTCTTATAGTGAGACCCTATACAACTCTTCTATGTTCTTGCTGAATTACTGACAGAAATTTATAACTGACAGTACCATTAGAAGGTAATTTAAAATGTGGAATAAACAGTAAGAGCTGTTCCAGTAGAATATACTTGGGACCCAGGGAAGGCACTTTTAATATGGAGTAGTCACCCATAGATGCAATTTAGAATTTTATATCGATGTCATATGAATTCTTTCAGTAATGAAAGTACCCTAGCCTTTTTTTTTTTTTTTTTAAAGTGCCTTCCCTGGGTACCATTTATGTTTAAATGGAACGTCCCTAAATTGAACTGAGTCTTTTTGTTGTGTATTAACCCGATTTCATGTGCTGTTGCAGTACTGTTGCTCCTAATAACTCAGCAAATATCAGTGTGGAGAGGAAACCATAAACAATGCACTTTTTTGTTAACCCATGTTTATAAATTATTTGTAGAATTTATATTGTAGGATAAAAGAAAATAATTTGATGTCGGTTTACATTATTTTCTGGTTTAAAAAAAAAAAAAAAATCTAATATTGCTTCTGCATATTAATAGTAGTTCATCAAAGATAAAAGCAACATAACTGAAACTACGAATTTAAAGTTCCATACACATATATGTCTTATTAGTACACATATCTGTGACAAAATATACAGCTTATCATTTTTTGTGCATTTACGTTTTTGCAGAGTGGAATCAGTCCTCATCAGGATGGGAATTTTGCCATGCAGATGGTTGCCATGGATTCAGGTCACGTATCAGTCAAGCTAGAGGTGTCAACAACAAGGGGAGACTACTCTCAGATTATCAGTGATGAAGTTCTCACAGATGAATTACAGGTTAAGGTATGAACTTGTAAAAAGCTTTTCGCTATATGCATTACTCTTGGTTAACAGTTTTGTTTACTACTCTAGTCAGAAAATTTGCCAGCCTGTCAAAATCTTGATATAGCAATATGAAATGTTACATAACATACAGTGTATTTAGTAACTTATTAGTAGTGAAGAGACAATGAAGCTGAAGCATTCAGCACTTTGGTAAATTATTCAAATACGGGCATGAAACTTTTCCTTTTTTTGGCAGATATCCCATTTTTTTCTTATCAAACGATGTCTGGAGATTTGCATAAATTTGCTCTCAAATGGGGGCGGGAGGGCATCATATTCCTGTTGGTGAGTGCCAGCATGTCACCAATAGAATACAGCCAGTAAATGGCTGGATATGTCAGCTGAATATGTTGTAGAACCAGTTTGCACCTGCAGGTAGTTGGAATAAGTTGGTTTTCATCACTCTTCATACACAAGAAACAGCATCAGTATGGCAGCAAACCGCATAGTTGAAAGGGGGGGATGTCAAAGATACCAACCAAGGTATTAAAAATGTATGGGACAGGTTGGAGCAGGAAATTGATGGCTCTGAAATTTTTTCCAAAAAGTCAACATTAATAGAAAAACACACTGCACCTTGTGTCAGAGGTATGTGAATTATGTTTCACATGGAAACAAGGCATTAGAGAGCTATGTGGTAATAAATATTCACAAGTAAAAACTAACTGTAGTCTGTCAGGTGAGTACGAACTTCAGATTAATACATGGTTTATTTATTTTTATTTTTATCAAGAAATTTTAAATTCTTTCTCATGTCGATAGTGGGATTAAATTGTGTACCCACACCTACTCTGGCCCCCAGTTTTCTCAGGGTGTATTAAGGGAGGAGGGAAAAGACAATGGGCTCTGCCTGTGAGGGCCACTGTGCCAGATTTTTTTAAAGGTTGGACTTAATTTTTTTTAAATCCTTTTTTCTCCAAGGTTGAGATTGTAAGAAAAAAAGAACAAAGTATTTACTATTGGCTAAAAAATGAATAGTAGGGAGAACAAAATAGCTGCCAGGAGAGCCAGTTTAAATGATTTCTATTTTCCCATGGACCCCCCCCCCCCCTCCAGTTTCAGATTTTTCTAGGATGGCTCTGGTCTCATGCCTGCAAATATATCTTTTACACTTTCCTTGTAGGTAAAAGGCTGTTTTAAGAACTTGGTTTTTTACACAGAAGTGTAAAAATGTCTGAAGTTTTTATTTGATCACAGAGTTTGTATTAATGCAAACTTTTGCATCCTGGACTTAAAATACATCAGTTTAGGCAGAAAAAGATCCTATGTTGTGCCCATCTGATACAAAATATTGGAGTATGAAGCAACAGGATGGCAAGTTGCATCAAAATGCCATAGTTTTGTATGTCAAAATTCTCCATGAAGTGGGAAATGTTTCCTAATGCCCAATACCAAAACAAGTTCTTATTTTGTTGTTTCTATATCAAATGTTGACTCAATTCCAGTCATTTGCACCTCCTATGGTAAGTGTACATGTTTATGTAGATTTTGGTCCTTTTATTGGTCAGTTAGTTGATCCTTGCCAAGATATATTTATTCAAAGTATCTATTGTAAGTAGAGGGTGGTAGGTAGAGCATCTTAACATTACTATGTATACTTACATTTGGCCTAAATAAAATGGTACATGTATCCTGAACTTGAGTAAAAGCTGGTAGGCAGTATACATGGAATATCATGTGTTATGTTCATTTGAGGAGCCAGTTCTGTCGAAATTTAACTAGATATGAGAGCTTGAGATATTTTCACCATTATTGTTGGGAGATGCAAATTTTTATTAACCTGTCAGTTACCAATAGTGTATGGTTAAACAAACTTGGAGACATGGAATGCAAAATGTTTAGTGTATGCATTCTAAGACATATGTACAAAAAAAGCTAGGTGACCCCTGTATCAGCAAACATTATTTAACTTTCTATCAAGATATGATGTTTTAGCCCACGCAGCTGTAAGACCATGTGCATCATATTGACCTGAATATCACAGCCATGTTGTATCATGATACGAATCAAGTTAATTGTCTTTGTTATGATTTGTATCGTGAAAGTATCAAATACATAAACAAACAGAACAATATACATGTGAGTTCATGTTAGCAAAACAAACATCACTTGTATCATTGCATAAATCCATTGTAGGATATGCTAAATTCTCAGAACGAATGAAAACCAAGTGTTTTCATTTTCTTTCCATCTTTCTTTTCAATATTCACTAAACATTGATCAGATGCACTAAAATGATTTAAAAACAAATTTATTTTCACATTATGCCAAATAAATGCACCTGGCACTTGACAGTATGTGAGGAGGGTGGCTCTATTTAAGATCCCAACAGCTAAAGTATCGTGTTTTCCCTGTGGATACTTTTAGGTATGCATACACTACAGTTCTCAGTTGTTGATGTGGTCCACTCAAGACAAAATAGAAACATCACTCAGTCTCTGGGAACTAAACACATCATCTGTTGATGTAATTTTCCTGCCAAAATATATGTGTATTTAGTAGAATTGCAAAGGGACAAGCTGGCATGGCACCTGCAAGGTCATGCTTTGTTTTGAATTCATCTCTCCTTGATATCTTGTGTATAAAATTGAACAGTTAAAGGATCAAAATTGTGCTTTCTTGATTTAATTCCTTTATCGGTTATATCTCAGTCAAGGATAGGCACTTCCTTTATAATATTCAAAGGCGAAGGGGATTTATTTAAGCAGAATATTGTATACTCTTTAGGGGCGGTAGATTGAAAAATAAGACCATATTATGGGGTAGGCATGCAAATGCAAACAATACTCAGATGGAAAAAATATTTAGCAGAATGAATCAAAGCATACATAGGATATTATTTGACGAATACGTTAAAGGATTAATAATTGCTATCTCATGATAGACTAAAATTCTTTGAATTTAGCAAGAGTGTGTGTAGAAGTTAATTATGTAGATATAGTAGGTGCAAAGAGACACTAGGTATACATGTTGTAAGCAGTTGTGTTGTTTTCTTCATTCAAAGAGATAGAAAGACGACAAGAACACGTTTATTTTTGGACAGTTTATATCATTTTGTTTATGTTTCATTTTACTATCATCTGGTATCATTAGAGTCTGTATCATAATACATGATAGCCAGAGTAAATATTGTTATTATTTTGATGCATCAACAATATTGCAAAAACTCTAGCATCGTCCATCAGTATTTGCTGTTTTAATTTCTTCTCAAAACCCAGCCAAATGTCCTAGTGTGTCCTGGCATGATAACAGAAATCTTTCGGGTTCCGGATTTTTGCTGTTGAAACATCTCTTTGATGTTAAATAATTTTGCAGTGTCCAACAATAAATGATGTGCTATGATTCATTAGAATATGCACAGTTGAATGTTTGGTGCCAAATAATATTATTTTTAATGAAATTATAGAAAATAATCTATTGTTGGATGCTGAAAAAGTCATTGTTTACAAGGTATCTGCAGTGTGTGGTTGTGTATGCTAACTCATGTCCCCATTTTGCAATTTAAACACAAACAAACACACACACACACACACAAGTTGCTTTATTCTGGCTTGATAGATAAGATCCTTCAAAACTTGAAGTTTAATTTCAATGTTTTTCTTTTTTAACATCTTGAAATATTTTAAATAAAACATGAGGAAATTCTTTTGTGTGTGTGTTTGTGATGTTGTTGTTGGTTGTTTTTTTGTTGTTATTGGTATGATTTATTGAAATTGACAAATATGTTGGGAAGTTATGAATTTTGGAGAAAAAAATCACAGTAGCACCTTTGTTAAACTTGGATTGTATTTTGCAGTAAACCTTGGACTTGAGACAGACTGTAAAAAATAAACTATTAACATACTGAATGTTTTTTTTTTTGTATAGTTACACCCCACTCCAAACCTTAAATTTTAAGTTGGGGGGGGGGGGGGGGGGGGGGCTGATCAAAATTCTACGAAAAAGTCTGGGCTACCAGTTAATAATTTTGGTAGCCCAGTGGGCTACCACAAGATTTCAAAATTTGTCGGACCCTGGAGGTCAAAATGTACAGTGTTAAAAACAGTCACTTTAAACAGATCTTTTTACTAATCAGTTTGAGCCATATGATATAGAATAAATACTAAATGAAGTTTATGAAGACTAACAAAATTTCTTAGCTTGCTTCAGCAAATTTGTTGCATGACTGTTTTGCCAAAGATTGTAACAACAGATATCATGGCACAAGTCCTCTCTTCCTACTTCTACAGGATGAAATAGAAAGCATCCTGGCATGAAAGGCTTTCAGTTTATGCAAATGATGCTGATCCACCATCAAACATGGCCACTGATACAAAGCAATAAAAAACCTTAAAAAAAATCTTTTCTGAAAAACTGCTTAACAGACTTTGACAAACTTTGACAGCGTTGTGGCATGAAGAGCTTTCATGTTAGCATAAATTATGCTGATCAACCATCAATAATGGCTGTTGTTACAAAAAAAGAAGCACCTTAAAAAAAACTTCTCAAAAACTGCCCTAGAGAATATGACCAACTTTGACAGAAAGCGTCAATGGAAAAAGGCCTTTCAATATTGGACAGATGGTGCTGTTATGCCATCAAATATGGATAAAGATATAAAAAAAAAAAACAGTGAAACCTTGAAACAATCTATTTCATAACATATGTAATCAGCAGCATCCTTCTGACCCCAACTTGCTCTTAAATTTAGCTATTAGGCAGATGTCAGACAGGTGAGAGATCTCAGGGCCGCTTGTTGAGTACATGTAGTTGGCTGCTGTTGTCCTGAATTACCTTTGTTACAGACATTGTTACTGTCGGTTTAAAACACTTTAACCGAGTTATATGAATGATTAGTATATTGTGTACCAAGCCATAGATTTCTAGATTCTTGTATTTTACAGTTGCAGATTCATTTATATCATGATAAAATATACTTCATCTTCTTTACAGGTATTCAAAAAATTGGCCGTGATAAGTCCTCAGGTATGTGATGGTCACGTGTTAATGACAACCAATACACAGGCTTCGCTCAAGACAAACAGGTAGTTATGACTGATACCACATTTAGCCATTTATGACACACTCCCATCTGCAAACAGCACAGACCCAGAACTGCCATCTTGTAAATCAGGCTCTACCCTTTTTCACTTAAATTCAGAAGTAGAATGACAGCGTAGAAACAGAGGGTCTGGTTCATGAGTTAACTTCAACCAGAGAAAATACTGTAAGATTTGCTTGCCTTTCTCCAACTACCAGTGGGTTCAATTCTGGAACAATTTCTCAATTAGGCATTCAGGAACATTTTCGTACATTGTTCACAGTTATACTCACTGTTAATATCCAGTGGTAGAGTTTTTGAAAGACATATATCCTGGGTTCATACAAAGTCTGGAAAAAGTAAGGGGAAAAAAGTATAGAAAATAAAGATTTTGCCCTAATGGTCTAGAAAAAGTATGGAATTTTGGGTTGCTGATTTTATTTTTGCTGAAGATGTGTGTTGCCTGGGCCACCATTTGGTCTAGGGAGAGCCCTGCTGGTTCAGTGCAGTTGGCAAGACACATAACCTATCACCCACTTGTGATTGGTGGATACTATTTTATAATATGCAGATACCACATGCTCATTTATTGTGACACAGCCCTCAAATACATGTGCCAGAGGGGTCTTGAAAAATTTGCAATCCAGTCTGGAAAAGGTCTGGAATTTGTTTTACTAACAGCTGTATGAACCCTGTATATCTTCTTCATCAGTTGTTGTATTATACTGAAACTTTTGTTCAACATTACTAAATGCCTAAAGTTTATGCCCTGATATGTTAGGAGTCCTGTCTTGCCTTCTTCAGGAGACAACTATGTCATCATCATGCCATTCACAGACTAGACACCGCATTCTGCAGAACACTTCATTTAAATATGGGATGTTATTATTGACAATATCTGAAAATGCAGCCAATATGTGTTATTAGTTGCTGTTTATTTTCAGCTTAATTTCATGTTGCCTGTAATCTAGGTTCCCACTTCAAAATTTCCAATAGTAGCCAAAATTACATCAAAGATCTAAATTTTGTTGTTAATCACAAGCAACAAGCACCTATCTCTTTTTTACAGAGGACAAAGAAGGAAAAATCTGTAGACAATATATATTATTACATAAAACTTAGTAGTCTTCTGGGAAAATTATTAACCAAGTGCCTTTTTTGATTTTCCACTTACGGGAACATGGGCAGAACATAACCTGCCAGATCACAATGTGTTGCATGAAAAGCACAATTTTTGACTCTCAAACCCCCTGACACAGTCATGTTTATAAAAACATGATTTCCAGTAAATCTTATGTAGAAAAAAGAGAGAAACCTCTGTTAACACTGCCATATATGCCCATAACTTGTAGCCTGTATAAACATTAAACAGTCAAGATTCGCATAGCTTCACACTTAATGCTCATAGAATACTATCGCCCATGGGCAGTACATATGTTTAATTGTCATTGTAGTGATCAAGAGGTAAAGGTGGTCAGAGGAAAACAACCACTACTCCACAGATTACTTAATAGCTAAGGTGATTTTATGTTTGTTAATCATCTGAGCACTGCTGTAGGAGGGCACTGGGGCTAATATGCATAGGTAAAGTACATGAAGTAGAACAATCCAATTCAGTTGAAGTTTGGTAAATCGGAGATGCGTGTTGAAGAAACAAAAGTTATTATGCTTTTTTGCATTGAATGACAATGTTTAAACCATCTTAAAGACTATTGCCTAGTTCGTGATTAGCAGCAAAATTTCTTTGAAGATGGATTTTACTCTATACAGAATATGCAAAATGTGATAGTTTCATGTCGAAGTGATCGTTTCGTGTCAAAGTGATTGTTTCGTGTTGAAGTGCAATTAATTTTTTTAAGGCAAAAATGTCAAAACACAGCTGCTATTTAGGAAAGAACAAGCCATCTGTGAAGTGAGCAAAGCCCAGCAAAACTAAATTTTACAACTCGTGGTTGACGGAGTTTGACTTTATGAAGCTCAGCAGCAAGGGGTGGAGCCATTTTATACTTTTCACATACTGCAAACTCTATATAAACATTAGTCATTCTGGACTATATGACATTTTCGTCAACATACTCTTTGCATCAAGGCAGATGCAGAAAGAGCATTTTCAGTGCTCAGAAGAATTCAACAAGATCTTCGGGGAAGTATGAAGAACTGTACCATCCTATCTCTAAAGAGTACAGAGATGGACAGTAATGACACTTGCATCACTTTCAAACCCTCCAATGAACTATTGAAAGCAGCAAAGTCAGTAACTACAAGTTAATACTCTATTCCATAGTCCAGTGGATTTGAAAGACAGAAACTTTGTGTATTTTATTTATGCAATTTTTGTGTGGTTGTGATTATGTGAGTATGTGCACATGTGTGTGTGTGTGTTAGTTTGGTAGTGTATTAAATTCTTTAAAGAAAACATTTTTTTTTTCCTATACTAAAATTTGAATTTTCAGTAATTTTCGATAGCCTTGTTCGAGTCAATAACTTATTTTAAATTGCATATTTGGATCACATACACTGACACACACACACCCACGAACCCCTTGGGACCACACAATACACTTTGTGAGTTTCAGTGAACCCAAACTGTCTGAAAGGCTTGCATGTATGAGACAAAGAAAATAATTCCCAATGAAACTGTTCGAAAACTTGAGAGTTGAGGTTGGGGCTTAGGTAGAGCAAGATTATGTACTATTTTTTATTCTGGAGTCAGCCGATTAACTATTGTGTTTGTGATGTAGATACAATGAAATCAAAATCTTTGTAGTCTAGGTGTCAATTGCTTTTGATCTCTTTTATGTAAGTGCTGTTGTTTGCAAGCTAGAAAATGTCATACAGACTGAATAAATATCAATCATTGCTTGTGCTTTAATGGACCATTGACAAAGTTCCATGCATTGTAAACACGAAGTGCAAGTAATATCGCTGTATGTTATTGTAAACAAGAAGTGCAAGTAATATTGCTGTGTGTTATTGTAAACATGAAGTGCAAGTAATATTGCTGTGTGTTATTGTAAACGTGAAGTGCAAGTATTATTGCGGTATGTTATTGTTAAAATTCAGATCTTTACTCTGACATATGTAAGAGTTGGTTCTTGTTCACTAGGGTGAACATTAGGCATGTTTATTCAGAAGGGTGAACATTAAGCATGTTTATTCAGCAGGGTGAACATTAAGCATGTTTAAGTATTGTGGTCAGAAGCTCTCTTTTTAACATTACAGAAGAAACAGCTTTCAATGAGAATTATATAAAACTAACATCATGTACCTAAATCTAAAAATAATACTTAATTTGACATTAGAATTGCATATAAAAGTTTAGAATGGCATGTGTATGTAATTGTAAATGTTTCATAATCTGCTAACCAAGATAATTTCTTTGATTCACAATATCAGTTACAAAATGGGCAAATAAATTCAGTGTATTCTTTTTAAAATTTATTTCGCGATTAAGATGGGGCATCAACACTGCAACTTGATGAGGGACCAACCATCTTAATGAGTCATGACACAGCTTATATAAGACTGATTCAAATGATTTTCAGCATATAATTAAATTGTATTAGGAATTATAGTTTATGCATACCCATCTTATCAGTTTATCGGGGTTTTTGTATTTTTAGTGAATGTTGTGCTTTATCTGATAACAACTTCTAACTAAGATTGATACAAAGCTGTCTTTTATCATGCCTATCAGTCGATGTCAGCTTGCAAGTAATAGCTATATAAAATGTAAAACTGACGAAAACTTGATTTTCAGAAATTTTTCCAATTGTTTATGCAAAACTGCAGTTAATAATCTGAAAATGGCAACTATTGATGGACTTTTAGAGACAGTATATGTTGTTGTTTTCATTTTTCAAATACCAAGTGCTGTATTAAATTACATTACCTTTCTGTTTATGAAATCTGTCAATGATTTTATTTCGAATTTGAAACTTAGTGTAAAAAAATAAAATGATGGACCATCACTGTCTGAAAACTGAGGGTGCATTTAAATATTGTTCTGAGAAAAAATTAGGAGTGTCTAAAGTCTTAGGTCAATGACAATACTCCATTGAGTATCAACATTTTGGTATTGTATTATCTTCAGTGATTGAATTCATATTCTGATAGAGCTTCTTGTTTCAGGCATATCATCTTTATTTTTATGTCTTTCTTACAGGGATGGTGCAGCCAAGTTGATTTTTGAGGTTATCTCCCCTGATAACACCCCTGCCATTGTACGTGTCGCGGAATCCATATTAGAGACTGGTTCAACAGCTGGTCAAGCTGCTCTACGTATTACTGCCCAGGAGGAGTTTGGAACCAATCAGACTATTGTTCTACTGATAAAGGTAGTCTTGTGGCTTGTTTACTGTTCTTCTGTCTGCAACATAACCATTTAAAGATCATATTTTTGCTGTAAAGTTTATACAAATTTATGATTTGGTTTTGACATCTGCAGTACTAAATCTCCAGAGCCCATTTAAATTCTTCTATTCCATCTAACACAAACTGACCATACCAGTCACTTATGTGCTTCATGTTTGCTCACATTATGAAATTTAATACACTGTTTTCAACTTTACCCATCAAGTGCTTCCATTTGAAATTTGGTACAAAACTTTGGTTTGGTTCAAGATTACATGAATTGTTGTTGTTTTACCTATGATAATCAGGGCACTACTATTTTTATACTCATGAAAATCACAGGGTCTCTGCCTGGTCACACTTTAATTCCTGTATCAATCACTGGTGCCAATGCCAAAGATTCTTGATGAATGGCTGGTGACCCATATCATGAACTGTGTCTTTAATTAGTCATAAATCATTTAGATATCATGTATCGGAGCTCTAGATAAGAATGTAATGAATTGGACATTTTATGCCCTGGATTGGGGTTAATTATATTTTTTTAAAAATATGATGGCATATTTTATGAACACTGCAAAACAGAAACTTGTGATACCAGAATGAATCTTAATCATCAGGATGTTAATCATGGTTTTTAGAATGCGTAAAATTGCTTAGTAACCAAGACTAGTTCAGGGTGCATTTGATTACATGGCTCTGTTTGAGTAAATGTTCTTACAGTCAGTCCTCAAGTACTGTCATTTCAAACATGCATGAAACATCAGGAACTTGTTCTGAAAGCATAGTTTATATTGATCAAATGTGCCATAATAAACATGGATTATGCTTACAGGAGGAGCAATACACTGACATCTTTGAACATGAGACGTTCTAAGTAAAAATGAATGAATAATTCTTCCTCATTTTATTCCTTAGTTTTTTCCTGTCAGAAATGTGGTTTTATGACAGAAATTTTGGTAAATATGAACAGTACACATAACTCATTGAGTTACACAAACACAAAGAAAATTTTCCTACTTTCCTCTATATTAGGTGAAGCCAGTGTCATACATGATGATAAACTCCAGAACACCTCTGAGAACCTCAGATGGCCAACTGAGTGCAGTACCAAGAGGTGCAACTCTGTATTTCACCATCACCTATCACGATGATGTAGGAGAACAGTTCTATGCTACCAATATTCAGATGAAGTACCAATGCAGCCGATATGATCTCATCCAAATATCACATGGAATTGAGAACAATACATTCATTGTTAAGACATCTCACATAGGCCAAACCATTCTCAAGGTTAGTAGATAGTAATTTTGGTATCTTTTACCTCAGGTGCTCCAAGTTAATCAGTATATAGGATTTAGGGCCTTACCAAAGGTTTTTTTCATTCAAACCATTTGATAATGATTGGGGGGGGGGGAACAAATCATTAAAGGCAAGATTCAATTTTCAGATTTTCACATATCAGAGTGCTGTAAAAATTGTCATGAAATCAGATAATTTGCCATTTATTCATGGAAAATCATTTCAAAGTTCGTCTTTGAATCTTTAAAACTTGGAGATGTTTTTTCCGTAGTTGGGAATGGGGAATGGGCCTGTCATTTTGGGACAAAATTTTATCTGTTGGGAATAAAATATTCAGGAGTGAGTGACTGAAATGGGGAATTCTGCATTATTTTGGCAGATTTTTCAATTAGATTAGGGCCCTTTTACATTGGCTTTGGGGTCTGATTTTGGTCCCAGAGGACCTCCTAAAAAATCCCTGAAAGTATTTGAATAGGCTTCAGTGGATTCTTTATTTTACATTATATTCAAATGAGAATGGAGACTGAAATTATGTTGCCAGATATTAGTTACTGTATATTAGAATATTGATAACTTTTGATAGCCCTACAAAATTATTTCATATGTGTTGGTTTATTTCTAGTTCTGAATCCTGATTAAATCTCTTATATATGACAGGTATGGGATCGACATAACCCATGGCTGATGGACTTTATTAATATACCAGTGGACAATGTCATAGAGCCAGCCAATTTCAAGCTTACGCTGGGAGATATTGTTTGCTTCCAAAGTCCAATTGTCTCGGAGGAAGGTAACATTTATAATAGCAGGGATGATGATTTGCAATTTGTTATTCATATATCTCAGAGTTGTATGTGTTGTGGTTGCTTGGCCATTGTTTGCTTCACCATGACAATGATAGGGGCATATCATGTTACTCATATCTGTTCGTTTGTCATTCACACCTTGGTTAGGTTTTGCATTTAGGTCAGTTTTCAGGTACTTTAGTGGCAGCATCCATGTTCCATGAAACATTTTTTATTTTTTTTTTTTTTTTTTTTTTTTTATCAAAGTCAGATGTCATACAAATATTTTCTTATAATGAAGTTGACACCTGATTTTAGGATACGTTTTTTTTGGTCCGATTTGTTTAAGCTCACTGAATCAAATGGACATTGCATATTGTAATTTTCAGAAACCTGGTACATTTTAATAAAAACTTTTCATGAACTTTTTTTATTTAAAGTTGTTTAGAGACTTGTAGATCATTTTGATAAAGGCACAACATATGAACATACATTCCCAATACCTGAAAATTTTGATGTAAAAGTTTATTAAATGCAAGCAGCTTTAACAAGGTCAAAGGTAAAGGAATAGGCGCAAAAACATACTCCTTACCAAGGACATGTCACTTTATTGAAAAAATGTGCTGTGTCATGCACTTGTATTTTATGATGTCACTTCATCCATTAGATCATATGTGGGGGAAAAAGTCAGATCAGCAGGAATAAATACTATCATTTGATTTTCAACTTGTTGGTTTTGCATTTTAATATTATGAATGGACAAGATGCACTTGTGAATAGCTCACACCCTCCCGTATATGCTCACATATAAATCGATACCAAATGCAAACTGCATAAACCCAGATCTGCCATCGCATAATGCGCCAGCAGATCTGGATCTATGCAGTTTGTAATGACTAATCAGTTGAACAAACAACATAGACCCTGATCTGCTGGCGCATTATGGGACGGCAGATCAGGGTCTTTGTTGTTTGCATTTGGACCTGGATTATAAGCAAGTATATAGGGTGATAAAAAAAATACAGTATATTTGTATTTTACAGGTTACAGGGGTCATTGGTCCAGTAGTAAGGGTCTGTCTATCCAGCAGGAATCTGGGATTGCTACTGTGACTGCCACAGGGACAGCTGTCGTCAAATACTATGTGAATGAAAAGATCTCCACGGAAACAGAGGTAATCATTAAGCTGTATATGTTCAGTTCTGCAAGTGGTAAAGTATGCACTGGTTTTTAATTTTATATCTGCCTGTATATGAGCACCTTTTGGCATAGTTGTCCTCATCAAATGAAGGCTCCCTCCTGTAATGAAAACTGAATGTGATGAAATTGGTATCCTCACTTAAGATAGATGAATTACCTAGAGAAAAAAAACTCTTTTAGGAGCAGGATGCAGTAACTTTTCTCCGAGGGTTTTTACTCTTGTCATAAGAGTGACTAATCGAGGCAGGAACTATGGTGGCTCAGTGGTTAGCATGCCACACATGACTGAAAGGATGCAGGGTTAAATTCTCCAGTTGGATCAGCCCAGGTCGGCTACCCCATGGTGTCCCCTTGGGCAAGACACTTTACTCCAATTGCATAGGCACTAAAAACCATACTTGTGTTGCTGTAATGTAAAACACCAAAAACTCTAAACCATTCTTCAAGGGTTGGTCACCTGGGATGGATCACAGAAGATTAGGATCACTGTTATTTCCACTTTTATGAAGAGAGACCTTGTGATCTTGCCTAATGTTGCATGTAAACAACATTTGTGTGCATGTAAGCAACTTTTATATATATGTAAGCAACATTTGTGTGCATGTAAGCATACCTACCTGCCTGGATAATGTGTATATGTTTGCACTGTGGTGTGTTGCCTAACAAAACATCACAGATATAATCGTAAAATTGTTGACTATGATTAAAATATGAAAGATCGGCACAACAGTTTTAATGTTTGCATTCATCTCTGGTGAACAAGGCTATGAATGGAAGTTACAGATGGAGGGGATAAATACCATGGCATATATGACTATGAATGGAAGTTACAGATGGAGGGGATAAATACCATGGCATATATGGCTATGAATGGAAGTTACAGATGGAGGGGATAAATACCATGGCATATATGACTATGAATGGAAGTTACAGATGGAGAGGATAAATACCATGGCATATATGGCTATGAATGGAAGTTACAGATGGAGGGGATAAAATCCATGGCATATATGGCTATGAATGGAAGTTACAGATGGAGGGGATAAATACCATGGCATATATGACTATGAATGGAAGTTACAGATGGAGGGGATAAATACCATGGCATATATGATTATAGATAGTACAAGCATAAGATATTTATCAGTACTGGACTGATTGAAACAGTTCACATTAAAAGTTTGATACATTATGAATGGTGATACACTCAAAGAGATTGAATAACTTAAAGAAAGCATACACCACAGCTATGGTGTCTTGCTTACAGTTCACAACCCAGTCTTTTGGACTAGAAAGTTATTTTGATAAGAATAATTCTGATCCAGTTTTTGATGAGCTCTTAGTGGGAACTGAGACATACCAGTCACTTTTCTGACAACGGTGGCTTCAACATTTAGAGTTTTGGTTAATGTTTTTAATTTGCATATATTTCTAAATCCTTTCATAGATTCTCATCATATTTGGTGTGAATCATTATGAAGCTAAGACAATTAATTTTGCAATACATTGGCATGCCTTTTTTACCTTGGGGTCAAAGTCTCAGTCTTAGAAAATTTGTGTTAATGTTTTGGTTAAAGTTTCTTCATTTGCTAATATTTTCTAAACCCCTTGGTAGATTTTCATCTTACTTGGGATAAATCATTACAAAGCTAAGACAATTCATTCAGTTGCTTACATGCTTGTCGCAGTCACAGTCATAGAAAATTTGCCTTAAAGTTTTGATTTAATTTGCCATTTGCGTGTATTTCCTAAACCCTTTGTTTCATTTTCTTCATAATTAGGATGACTCATTATGAAGCTAAGACAATTCATTTGGTGACATCCATACCAGCCTTTTTGGCCTTGTGGTCAAGGTCGCAGTCATAGAAAAAATTGTGTTAAAGTTTTGGTTAAAGTTTTTATGTTTGGATGTTTTCCATCTGTCATCTGTCTGTCTGTTACTAGTTAGTTTTCTGCACAATAACTCAAGTTGTCTACCATCTACAGTTGCCAAACTTTGTGGATGGTTTGCATTTGTGGCATGGAAGAATCCTATCAATTTAGGAGTCAAAAGATCAAAGGTCAAGGTCACTGATTGAAAGAACAAAGATGGTTTCCTCACAATAACATTATTTCTACATCACATACCTGGACCAGACTTTGTGGGTGGTGCACACTTATGCTAAGGAAGAAGTCTATTGTTTGCTCAGCCTTTTGACCTTGGTAAAGTGAAGGTCACATGTTTTTTTTGCAATGTTTTGATCTTTGGCTGAATGTATAGGTCTTGGCCTTCTTGTTGTAAAAGTAATATTTCTCCAAAGAATACATTACCTAATCACATTAATGATGTTAGGAAATACACCTAATCACATTAATGTTAGGAATTACACCTAATCACATTAATGTTAGGAATTACACTTAATCACATTAATGTTAGGAATTACACCTAATCACATTAATGTTAGGAAATTAACTTCTGCAACCCCCCATAAAATGAAGAAATTTGTATTTCCCATCTATATACCATATACCCCATAAAATGAAGAAATTTGTATTTCCCATCTATATACCATATACCCCATAAAATGAAGAAATTTGTATTTCCCATCTATATACCATATATACCATAATTGGAAAAACTATGGGAAGAAACTCTTCAAAGATACTGTTAAAATTACTACTCCTGATTCTTGTTAGATGGCTGCCCATATAGCTGATGTTATAAGCTTTCACTTAGTACATGTAACATTGTGTCTGTACATGTAACATTGTGTCTGTACATGTAACATTGTGTCTGTACATGTAACATTGTGTCTGTACATGTAACATTGTGTCTGTACATGTAACATTGTGTCTGTACATGTAACATTGTGTCTGTACATGTAACATTGTGTCTGTACATGTAACATTGTGTCTGTACATGTAACATTGTGTCAGTACATGTAACATTGTGTCTGTCACCTCCCATTGTCTGCAGTATTAGCCATCTGCTTACAAAGTCAGTATTGCTTTAATAATCTATCTTTACGTTGACCTTTTTTTTGTGTGTATTTTTTCCAACTTTGTAGACTTGCTCTCTGACTATACCATTTTTCATTTCATCATTCACATAACATAAAAAAAATCTCTGTGGCAGACTCTGTTTGAAATTTGTTTTAGTTTTGTATTTTTCTTTTCACTGTGCCTTAATTTGATATAGTTTGCACCTTTTATCTTTATCATAACACATGAGACTTGTCTTGGCACACATGAGACTTGTCTTGGATTTTAAAGTATACTTCCAGCAACCATTACAGCACTTGCGCATGCTGGTAAGAGGAGACATGGTATTATGCCTGCCATAACACGTCATGCAAAAAAAAAAATTATGTACCCCCTCCCCCCCCCCGAATAAAGCGTGTTTTGAAAAACATGATTTCAGTCATCTTAGAAACAAATGAAAAGAGAGAGAGACATCAATATATATACCATATATACTCGCATATAATCCGATACCAACTGCAAACTGCATACTGTATTTACTATGTGCATTTGGGCCTCATTATAACATTATTTTTCAGAAGTCAAGAAGCCAGTCTTTGAGTTATCTGAGACCTTGAAAATTGTATTTTTCAATATGTACAGCTGACAACTCCATACTGCTGACTGGTTATATTTTTCTCCCAGCCCCCCTCACCCAGATATGGTTTAATTGACCTATAAACATGCCATACAAATTTATTATTAAATATAAAATGAATAAGTTAAATCCATAAAACAAATTGTATGTTGTACACAGTTGTTTTGAAAGCGATGTTGGTTACAAAAATGCTTGCATGTAATAGGTCCTGGATCCATTTACTTCCAATTCAAGTTTGTTTATTTCATTGTCTGATGTGTGTTTTGTTGTAAAGGGTAATTAAACAGCACTGAATTCATTAAGACTTAACTGACAACAGCACAAAATGTGCTTTAAACTGAATCCAGGGTACATGGATACTTCACAGTTTATGTCATGTGACCACACCAATGTAAATATGGCAATCATCAGGGGAGCCATCGTTGATTGTGATATTGTCATTGAAGTGAACACTCCTTCACTATGTTGTTTTGATAACATCTGCAGGTTTTGATAACTTAATATTGGTGTCATTTGCTTGTTTAAAGTTCATAATTGTGTCATATTAATTGCAATTAATTAGCAAACAAAAGAAGTGAACCCAAGCATTTCATATGTAACCACTTTCATGGACACTGATGGACTAAGTAATTGAAAAGTTTTAATAAATTTTGACATATAGTATACAGCAGACTTTCTTAAATATCTGTTATTTGCTGGACATGACCACCAGTTCAAAGTTTGTAATGGCCTATACTCTGAGCAACTGGACATTGGTCATAGGATATCTCAAATATCATTATATCAAATTGTTTTTGATTTGTTTATGTATAGTTTACAGATTGTTTCTTCTTTGGACAGTCAATATTGGTGTTGCAGACTAAACTTAATTTAAAAGTAACAGGGTCTAGTTTACACATGGTTTCTTCATCGGCAATCAATAGCGGTGTCATCTGCCTGAAGGCTTTAGTGTTCACGGTTATCTGGTTAAATGGGGGATTGAGAAGGGCAGCTTAATAAGTAAAATTCATAGATCAGCTTCTCAATAAAGATGTTTGTTTGTTATCCTGAATTTTTTTTTTTTTTAATTGGTAGGTTTATATATGCCTAGATGTGACAGTTATAAGTATCAGTCCTGGTTTTACTGCTTGAGAGAACACTACTCACCATGTCAAAGCTTAAATACAATACAGTCCTACCCACTTATATCGACAAGCCGCCTATGTCGACAAAAAAGCAAAATCCCAGTCCCTTGGTCTACTATTACTACCAAATTTGTCATGCTTATGTCGACGTAGAGATAAAAAAATAAATGTACATGTCGACAGAAGCCCTTAGTCCCAGCTTGAACAAATCCTGTTTTCTAACCATTTATGTCGACAAGCTGCCAGTTCCGACCCATACTTTGTTCAATAATTAGTTGATCTTGCCGCCAAGCTTTAATTTTGCGCTGGATCATTTATGTCAACAAGCAGCCAGTTCCTACCCGTACTTTGTTCAGCAATTAGTTGATCTTGCCGCCAGGCTTTAATGTCTTGGTCAGATTAAAAAACAGGCTTTTGTTTGGTCCTATAAAGTTGGCCTCTCGCGGTGACTTAAATAACACATGTACCCTTCATCAAATCAAGCCGGTTACAATGTTCAATAAAAACAATCCACCCTTCATTAAAAAAATCATCACCAAACTTGAATAAAAGCAATGAAATCTGATCGATTGTTGCATTTTCCACAGTGATTGGTGATTAAAACAAGTTTATTGTGCTGTAAAAGTTTCCTTTTTAACTTTATGTTTATGATGGCTACCAACAGCAGCGTGAAACGCAGATTAAATTTACAGTCTCTGGAAACTAAATATCTGGCTGTTAAAGAAGTTGAAGGTGGGGCATCTCGCAAAGATGTCTGTGAAAACTTTTCACTTAAACATAACATTCTGTCAGGATGGATGATAAACCAACAAGTTGTTCTCCACCTTTTTTATTTTTTACTGGTGGTGGACCAGTTAAAAAAAAAAACAAATAAAGGTGGAGAACAACTTGTTGGTCTAGATGGATGAAAGCTGCTGAGTCTATAAAGAAAGGCTACGTTGAAGGTAAATTAATCATATCAGCCACATATCTCTTGTTCAATTCTATGCACTTTTCACGATGACTTACGTAAATAAATACATGTTTGCATTTCCCTGTGAATAGCCCCATCCCCTTGGTAGCCTCAGTAAGATGGGAACACATATTGTTTCAGGCTGACCAAAATCTAGGCCAATTTAAGTACATGTACACGTACTTGTATCATGTAAATAACAACTATGCAACCATGTGCTACTGGCGACAATGAATATCGTGGTGAATTGTGTTGACGTGTTAGATCAAATGAGGACAACCATTTTTTATACATGTGTTTCCTATCAGGATGTGACCGATGCATACATTTTCTAACATGAGACCCGTACATGAATTCATGGATTTTTCATATACATGCACTTAATGCATTGTGGATTTTATTGCACAAAGGTAACCAAAATGTAATTTGTCAATATAGAAGTGTATTTCACATTGGTTTTGTCTTCATGTACTCAATATTTCCGTTGTTTGTTTTCTCAAAGTGTAAATCCTACTCACTGATGACAGGTCACCCAATACAGATGAATTTAACTTGTATGCAGGTCCAAGAGAAATGTGCTTTTTTCCAGACCCCCCCAACACTTATCTCGACAACCACTTATGTCAACAATATTTCCTCGGGCCCAAGGATGTCGACATAAATGGGTAGGACTGTAATGATGAAAATGTTAACCCTTGGCTGGTGTTTGTAGACAAGTGATTTGCTGTACGTTACAGCGAAGCGACATGTTGATGGATTTTTTTTACATCACTGGAAGCTGTGTAGCTCAGAGATACACCCCATTTTGGGCTCCTCTGCAATGAGTTTCTTATAGCCACATGCAAAGTGATCACTTCAAAGGGATAGAATGGGATTGTTTGTATGTGACAATGACTTCCCAGCCAAAGCAGTACAGCGTATATAGATTATTCATGCAAACATACATGACAAATTCCTGCACCATGTAAATTCTAATGCATTCACAGTGTTTGAGCCTAACACTTTTCTTGCAAATGTTAGTGACATGCCACTGTTTGGTAACTATCACATGGACACTTTGATCGCTCATTATGGTCAGCCAAGAGAGAACAGTGATGCAGTCATCAGTGCCAATAGAGTAATGAGTTAGGAATTTTGAAGTAAATTGTGTACAATTATAGAGGACTGTCAGGAGCTGAATTACTGACAAAACTAGTTTCAATAAATGGACAACACATGAATGTGATTCATTTGATAAACATTTTACATGTACTTCCAGTGTCAAGCATGGAGTGTAAGTGCAGATTTTTGCACCAGAATTTGTCAAAACAAAGCTGTGGTGCAGGTTGAGTGTTGACACTCTTGATGAACTTATGAGAATAAATCTTGTTGGTGTTGATATAAAAGATTTTGATCCTGTGCCAGCAGTCAAGAATTGGAAGGGAAATTGAAACAGACATCAGTATCAACAAAACAAAGAGAATGTTTTTGCTAAACTGATGAACTCTTAAGTGAGTGGATTTACCATAGTGCAGATGTGGCAATGTTATGATTCATGACAGGACTACTGCGTAAATATGTTTTGTTCAAAAAAAAATTTTTTAAAAAGAAAATTGCGTGAAAATCTGTAGCAAATCATAAGGATAAACTTATGGTTTGCTGCATCCACCTGAGAAGACTTATGGAGGAGTCCCAAATACTTTTTTTTTCATGAATATATATTACAAACAGCAGATTCACAGTGTGTCTCTGAAGTCCATCAAAATGTCCAGGTGAAGAAAGTTACCATTTATTTGAAATAATAACTCCTTTTTAACCTTTTCTCTTCCAGATTACTTCGAAAGTCATGTCTGTACAGAGTTATATTGGATACCATGTTTCATAACTGCCAAATACAAAGTCGTGTAAAGATAAACTTGATCAGTGAATTCTGTTTTCAGGAAAGCATTTAGTATTTCCTGTTTTTTTCTTTCATTGTCCTGATGGATAATTATAAATTCTGATCTTTTGTAAAGAGGTGTTCTAACTCTTAATTTACTCAGTGCGTTTCATGTTACAGATAAAAGTTGACCCAATGACTGAAGTTAGTGTGGATAACAACCTGGAGTATTTCACTAATGGACCGTCAGCTGCTAGGGGATACAATGTGCCCATTTACCTTGGTGGTGATATTCCTCTAGCGGGTAGGTCATTCTTTGAACATGAAAAGTTTTCCAGGCTTAGTATTTTTTAAACTTTAAATTAAGCATATTAGTAATGGATCGAAAGTCAAAGTATTTTATGTAAAGTTACAATATATTGAAATTCTTTTTCATGCTTTAAAAACTTTTAAGAAAATTGAGCAAGATCTATGAAGCATTGTGTGATAAAATAGCAAATATATTAAAGTAAACATTTGAAAGATATTTGTTTGCATTCATTCTAAAGTTATGCTAATCAGTTCTTTTGTGATAATATATGATGTAAAAGTATTATGATTTATACACATTTTGCTCAGATCTTTGTTCAAAACATTTAGAGATGAAAGACAATATACTGTCAAGACACTATTTTTCATTGGGATACCAATTTTCATAGATTTCATGGTTTTCACCAACCATGAATTTAAAGACCCAGTGAGCAGTGATTTTTAGCTCTACTGGTCATAGACCAGAAGACCTTATGGGTGGACTTTTGTCTGTTGTCCATCCGTAAGTTAGCACAAGTTTGTTTTCGCTACTCCTAAACTATGTGGAGGATTGCCATGACACTTCACACACACATTCATCGCATCCAGTTGGACCTAAATGAAAATGGTGCTGCTCAGACATCCAGTATGGCTGCTACAGTGGCCATCTTGAAAATCTTGTTATCGATACTCCTCCTGAATGGATGGTCATATCAACATGAGATCTTCACTAAAAGACTACTTATGATGTCTAGTTGGTCCTAAATGAAAATGGTGCCAATCTGATGTCCAATATGGCCACCACATCAGCCATCTTTAAATTTTTTTATTGTTATCTCTACTCCTCCTGAATGGATGGCCGTATAAACGTGAGGTTTTCACTAAAACACTTCTTATGATGTCTGGTTGGTACTAATTGAAAATGATGTCAATCTGACATCCAATATGGCAACTACAGCAGCACTCTTAAAAATCTTATTGCTACTACTCCTGAATGGAAAGTCATATTGCATACCTGCCATAACACAATGTGTCATGCGAAAAACAAATTTTTTAACTCCCAAACCCACCGACACAGTCGTGTTTTGAAAAATAAGATTTTCAGTAATCTGAGAAAAAAAAAACAAAAAACAGAGAGATTTTTTTTATCACCTAAGTACATGTCCCTAGCATGTAGTCTGTATGAACAGTAGAAAGTCAAGCTTAGTCTGTATAAACAATAGACAGTCCTGCTTAGTCTGTATAAACAGTAAACAGTCCTGCTTAGTCTGTATAAACAGTAAACAGTCCTGCTTAGTCTGTATTAACAATAAACAGTCCTGCTTAGTCTGTATAAACAGTAAAAAGTCCTGCTTAGTCTGTATGAACAGTAAAAGACCTGCTTAGTCTGTATAAACAGTAAACAGTCCTGCTTAGTCTGTAAAAACAGTAAAAAGTCCTGCTTGGTCTGTATAAACAGTAAACAATCCTGCTTAGTCTGTATAAACAGTAGACAGTCCTGCTTAGTCTGTATAAACAGTACAGTCCTGCTTAGTTTGTATAAACAGTAAAAAGTCCTGCTTAGTCTGTATAAATAGTAAACAGTCCTGCTTAGTCTGTATAAACAGTAGACAGTCCTGCTTAGTCTGTATAAACAGTAGACAGTTCTGCTTAGTCTGTATAAACAGTAGACAGTTCTGCTTAGTCTGTATAAACAGTAGACAGTCCTGCTTGGTCTGTATAAACAGTAGACAGTCCTGCTTAGTCTGTATAAACAGTGAACAGTCCTGCTTAGAGCCCATGTAAAACTATCCTAGAGGCAGTTTATACAATAGATTATCATAGAGGCATTTAAAAGGCAAGGTGGTCACACATAAGCAAACACCATTTCACAGATTACTCAATTGCTTGAGGTTAGGGTTAAGCCATGTTAAATCCTTTGAAGACTGCTATGGGAGAACCCATTAGGCTAATTTGCATAGGTAAAGTCGAACAATGCAATTTGTTTGAAGTTATAGGTAAATGAAAGAGGTGCATGTTGAAGAACAAGTTATTACACATCATTGCCTTGAATGAGAATGTTCAAGCCATCTTTATTATAGATTATTAGCAAGTTTGTGATAAGCGGCAATGTTTCTTTGAACTCAGATTTCACTCTATATATAAAACACAAAACACTATTATTTCGGTATTCAGAAGAGTGTACAAGTGTGATTCATTTTGTAAGACAAAATGTCGAAATGCAGCTGTGATTCTGGTAAAGATGAGCCATCTGCAAAGCGAGTAGAGTCCAGCAAAACTAAATTTCAGAATTCCTAGCAACACCACCCAGCATATTTGACACTCCCTTACATCAATACAGATGCAGAAAGATCCTTTTCTATGCTGAGAAAATTCAACAAGATCTTTGGAGAAGTTTGAACAACAGTACCATCCAGTCTTCAGTGAGTGCAAAGATGAATGCAGATGATACTTGCATTACCTTCAACCCCCCCCCCCCCCCCCGAAACTATTGAGAGCAGCAAAGACTGCATCTAATTAAGAAAATATTCTGCTGTCCAACGAATATTAAAGACAGAAACTTGGTATATTTTAAATTTATTTAATGTCTGTCTGGGGTCATGATGTTCATGTTGGTATACGTATGTTGTGATGGTATTGGACAATGCTAAATATACCAGCAATTTTTTGTTTGTAAGTGTATTAAATGCGTCATGGAAAACAGATATGTTATTTTCTTTTTTTTTTAATCAAATTTTATTTTCCAGTATATTTCTATAAGCCTATATGAAAAGATAACTTATTCTCAATTGGACGATGTAGCTTTTTTGGGTCATATGCACTGACCCCACCCCCGGACGGTCTCCAAAATCCCCCAACGCTGTCTGGGAATATGGCAGATATGCATATTGACATTGGTTTTCACCAAAAGACTTCGTATGATGTCTAATTGGTCTAAAATGAAAATGGTGCCAATCTGAGGTCCAATACGGCCATCACAGAGGCCATCTTAAAACTCTTATCACTACTCCTTCTGAATGGAAAGTCATATTGACATGGTGTTTTCACCAAAAGACTTCTTATGATGTCTAGTTACCTTATTTTCCAGCCAATAAGTCAGTACTTTTTGGCCTGGAAGTCAAGGCTTTGTCTTATACTCCGAATCAACTTATATATGGATTATGTCCTTGAAATTGCTTGAAGTACTGGTAATACTGTGATTTTAAGATGTAATCAGCAAAATCGAAAATAGGTCGCATAGCTGTATCAATTCATGTTGAGTTACCATGTCAATAAATTGTTATAAACTAATATGACTGCTTTTATTTTGTAATTTTTATAATTATTTTGTATCCATTTGTATGCACTTGTATTTTCTGATTTCTCCAACATGGAACGAAAAAGAACAATGAAAGAGGTAACAATTCACAGGCAATACGGTCTATGCTCTATAGTGTACCATACTTATGCAAAGCATATCGTTAGTTCCTAAAAAGAAATAAAGGAACTGATTTTGCTTTCTTCTTTTCTTTTAAACCATACCTCATTCTTCCTGATCACATTTTAGGCATAGGTCCATTGATATTTGATTTATCATTATTTCGTTTGATGCACTTGAGCAATTACGGGTACATCTTTTTCATTGATATAATTGATTCTACAAAGGGATGTAATTATTGATATTAACAAATCGGATGTTCGATGAATATTTATAAAATACTGTAGATTAAGCACATAACTATCATATATTCACAATACTGTCATATATTCACTAAAGAATGCCCATAATATAGGTTAATATTCAGAATAGAGGTGTACTACTCGTAGATCATCAACAATCTGTTTTTAGTTTTGCAATATGCTGGTGATTTATCTGGAGGTGTGAAACATTTTATCCAATCAAAGAATAACTTACCTCCATGTCGAACTAAATGTGAACCCCATATGTCGGTGAATTTGAAACCACAAAGCATCAACTAGAGATATCAAAAATACAAATGTGGATCGAATTTTGCATTTACTCATGCTGAAATATCTCAGTATCACTTAGAAGTATATACAGCAGACATACTTGTGGAGTTTGACTCTTTAATTCTAAGCAACAAAATACCCTGCAAATGAAACGGGGGAAAAAGCATGATAGTGTCAGCGACTGCAATTTCCCAATTAACCTGGAAAAGCATACAGGGATACCATTAATAATCATGAAACCAGAAGTTACTAGCAAAAAAGACCAAGCCAAGGTGTTGGTCTGGCTTCGTCTTATACTCCACATCAACTTATATATCGATGAAGGATGGAAAATTTACAAAATTAGTGAATTCAACTTATACTCTACATCAACTTATAGGTCGGAAAACACGGTACTCCGAAATGAAAATGGGACCGATCTGATTCTAATATGGCTGACACAGTGGCCACCTTGAAAATCTTGTTATCACTACTTCTCCTGAATGAATGGTCATATCATCATGGGGTTTTCACTAAGAGACTTCTTATAATGTTTTGTTGACACTAAATTAAAATGGTGCTGATTTGACGTCCAATATGTGGCCATCTTGAAAATCATGTTTTTGCTACTCTTAAATGGAAAGTCATTTTGACATGTGATTTTCATCAGAAGAGTTCTTATGATTTTAAGTGTGTCCTAAATGAAAATGACTAACCTTCAATATGGCCACCATGGTGGCTATCTTGAAAATATTGTTATCTCTACTCCTCCCAAACAGATGGCTATATCAACATGGGGGTTTTTACCAGTAGACTTCTTATGATACCTAGTTGCTCCAAAATGAAAATGGTACCAGTCATACATCCAATATGACTGCTACAACAGCAGTCTTGAAAATCTTGTTATCACTACTACACTTGAATGTATGGTCATTATGACATGGGGTTTTCACCAAAAGACTTCTAATGATGTCTACTTTGTCTTCAATGTCAATAGTGCCAGTCTGACATCCAATATGTCCACCACAGCAACTAATTGGAAAATCTTGTTATTGCTGAAGAATATCAGAGATAGTTTAAACACTCAGCAGTTAAAAAGAAGAAATGGTCTTATCTTAAAATTTATACCCACAAAAATGAACGAATTCACAGTATTTTACTTTTTTTTCAGGAAATAATTGCAGTGCTGTTGTGATGGAGAAATCATATGAACCGAGTGAGATTCCATTTAAATGCTACCTCAGTATGACTGCTAACATTCAAGAAATTAGTGTCTCTGACCTTTTCATAGTGCAGGCTGTCTTCTTGCCCAGACAAGGTAAGATAACATGCATAATTTTGATTTTAGGTGGTTTCGACAGGGAAGGAATATACAGTATTTGCCGGCCTATAAGTCGATACTTTTTGACCTGGAAGTCTTATACTCCGAATCGACTTATAAATGGATTATGTCATTGAAATTGCTTTACCGTATGTTAATGTAATTTTTCGTACATGAAAATCGTTGCATACAATGTACCAATAAATAATACCTATAAATAATACATGTACAGACCATCTTAATAATTTTCCCAATTAATCTGGAATAGCATAGTGATACCATTAATATTCATGAAACCGGAAGTTACTAGTGAAAGTGACGAAGCCAAGGTGTTGATCTGGCTTCGTCTTATACTCCGCATCTACTTATATATGGATGATGTTATGTATGATGTTTATATAATATTATAAATATTTTAGGAAATTATAAATGTTTCTTCACTTTAATATTTGCTTAAATCTTAATGTTATCAGGAAAAACATGTTTAACTAGTGTCCTTGAATTAGGTTGTTTTGATCAATTTGTTTTCTCAATTTGAAGGTCAAGGTTGATTTTTGTTTACAAGTAAAAATTCCATTAAGATGACACACATTCTAGAACATTCTGTCATGTGATCAATCTAGAACATTCTGTCATGTGACCAATCTTTATATATATCATGTTTGGTGGACATTTTTTCAGTTTTGACATTACCATCAGTCTTGTAAAGAGCTATTACAGTTGTGAAAATTCATTCCAAATTCTAAGAGAGGAATTATTTTAAATATTCATTGGATTATAACAGTGCTCATAAACTTTTGGATTTTGGATTTTTAATTGATGATTTTGGAATTTAAGTGAACTTATTCAGATATTTTGGAATACTTCATTTTGACATCAGCACATCAAAGATTACTAGTACATCAGGACTTTGGAGACCATTGGCACATAATAACATTCAAGGACACAGCCGTGAATTCGGAACATTCTATATTTAGGACTTGTGATTAGAACAATCATTCTTATTGGATTATTAGGATTTCAAAACACATTACTGTAAGTGACTTTTTGATTTTTCATTTTAATTATCTAGTAATAAATTGCTTGTTGATTTTTACTTGATTTGTTGGTTTCACTTTCTTTCTGTTACATTTTTCTTAGACCATAGAGTCGTAACAGAAATTGGGGGCTCGTCTTCCGGGATTGAATTTCTTTAAAGCATATTAGAGATATTAAATTTATCTTTGAAATTCATATTGATTTTGTCTTGGAATTTTGTTTTTGTTTTTGGCTTTGGCAAAGATTTTTAAATAGAGAAATTTTTTTGTGTGAAACCAACAAGCATTTACAATGGCATCTAATGTTCAGAATTTCATTTCAAAACCTACCCAGGAGGGGTTAGAATGCATGAGAAAGGATGAGTTGCTCGAGCTTGCCAGAAAATACAGTCTATCTGAGGCAAAAGTATCATTGACAAAACAGGAGATAAAGATTATTTTAATTCAGTATTTAGTAGGAAAGGGAATTTTTGAAAAAAGTGCTTTAAGTTTGAAGAGAAAACCTGTATCTGGTTCTGACAGGAAATTAAGGGAATTAGAGTTAAAGAACCAGATGGATTTAGAATTGGCAAAGCTTCAGATTCAGAGAGAGAGAGAAAAAGAAGAGAGGCAGATGGAGAGAGAAAAAGAAGAGAGGCAGATGGAGAGAGAGAAAGAAGAGAGGCAGAGGCAGATGGAGAGAGAAAAAGAAGAGAGGAAGATGGAGAGAGAGAAAGAAGAGAGGCAGATACAGATGGAGAGAGAGAAAGAAGATAGGCGGATACAGATGGAGAGAGAGAAAGAAGAGAGGCAGATACAAATGCAGATGCAAAGAGAAGAAAGGGAAATGCAATTTAAGTTAAGAGAATTAGAACTGGCAAACAGAGCACACTCCACTCCTTTAAACACAAGTTCAGGTTTTGATGTTACTAGATATATTAGGTTAGTACCCCCTTTTCAGGAAAAAGAAGTAGATAAATACTTTCTTCATTTCGAGAAAATAGCTGAAAACTTGAAATGGCCCAGAGAGCATTGGACTTTGTTATTACAAAGTGTACTTATTGGCAAAGCTCGTGAAGTCTACACTTCACTGTCAGTACAACAAAGCACTGATTATGATGTGGTTAAGGAGTACATCTTGAAAGCTTATGAGTTGGTACCAGAGGCATATCGACAAAGGTTTAGGAATTGCAGAAAAGAAACTGGACAAACTCATGTCGAATTTGCAAGGGATAAAGAACAACTATTTGATAGGTGGTGCTCAGCCAAGAAAGTTGATCAAGGTTATGATAACCTCTGACAGCTCGTATTAATTGAAGAGTTCAAGAGGTGTATCCATAGTGATGTTAAAACCTATCTTGACGAGCAGAATGTGGAAACTTTGGAAAATGCTGCTCGTATGGCTGATGATTATTCCTTGACTCACAAAATTTCATTTGGCAATAAGTCGTCCTCTCAGCAGTTTTCTGGTAAAAAACCATTTCAATCTCATTCGAGTACTTCCAAATTTCACAACAGCACAACTGTTAGGAATCAAACATCTGATAAGACTGATCAGAAATCCTTATCTCTTCCTACGTGCACTTATTGTAAAAAGAAAGGGCACGTTATTTCTGATTGCTTCAAGTTGAAAAATAAGCAACAGAGTAAAGACAGAGCTTTTCCAAATGTTCTTATTTCTACGAGGTCAAGGTCACGGTCTTGTATTGAAAGCAATACATTTGTTGGGTCAAACAAACCCCAGTCTGATTCTATTTTGGAGGCTTATGAACCATTCATGTCAGAAGGTTCTATATCACTTATTGGTGATTCTGCCAAACCTATCCCAATTAAAATATTAAGGGACACTGGAGCTTCTCAGAGTCTTTTATTATCAGGTACTTTACCTTTGTCTGAGGAGTCTTCTTCAAGTGAAAGTGTTCTTGTTCAGGGAGTAGAGTGCGGCTTTGTAAATGTTCCTCTCCATTGTGTAAATTTGGCATCAGACTTAGTTTCTGGACCTGTGACTGTTGGGGCAGTGACTTCTTTACCCATAGAGGGTGTTCATTTATTACTAGGCAATGACCAAGCTGGAGATAAGGTTGTGGTTAATCCACTTGTAACTGACAAGCCTTGTTTGGATCAGAAAGTTGATCCTGTCGAAACTGAAATCCCTGATTTGTACCCTGCTTGTGCAGTTACTTTAGCTATGGCAAAAAGAGCTCTTGAGAGTGATGTTGATCAGGATATTATTCCTTTAGCTGACACATGTATTGGTCAGTTTTTTGATGAGGTCACTTTTTCCTCAGGTATTGATCAATCAAATGGTATTGATCACAGTGATCCTCTTTTGGCAACTCATTCTCTTTGTCCTACTCAGGGTGACAAACGACAATCCCTTGTCGTTAAACAGGAGCAAGATCCCGAGATATCTTGTTTGTTTCAGAGGGCTATTAGTGAAACTGAAGCCACACAAGTTCCAGTGTGTTACTTTGTGAAAAATGGGGTCCTTATGAGGAAATGGAGACCACCTGATGTACCCGCTGGTGACGAGTGGTCAGTGAGCTATCAAATTGTTGTTCCTAAGTCATATCGACAGGAAATTCTTAATTTAGCCCATGAAACTCCTTTGGCTGGTCATTTAGGAGTCCGTAAGACTTATCACAAGATCTTGAATCATTTTTATTGGCCGAAACTCAAAAGTGATGTTTCTAAATACTGCAGATCTTGTCACACTTGTCAAATGGTAGGAAAACCCAATCAAAAGATACCTAAGGCTCATCTGCAACCTATTCCTGCATTTGATGAACCATTTAGTAGAATAATGGTTGACTGTGTTGGTCCTTTACCTAAAACCAAGTCAGGCAACCAATACTTGTTGACCATCATGTGTGCATCTACAAGATTTCCAAAGGCAATTCCTCTGAGAAATATAAAAACTAAAACTATTGTGAAAGCTTTGGTGAAGTTTTTTACACTTGTTGGCCTTCCCAAATCTGTCCAGTCAGATCAAGGGTCAAATTTTATGTCTGGAATTTTCCAACAAGTTATGCATGAATTAGGCATCCAACAGTTTAAATCTTCTGCCTATCACCCTGAAAGTCAAGGTGCTTTGGAAAGATTTCATCAAACTTTGAAGAATATGATTTGATCATATTGCTTTGATACAGAAAAGGATTGGGATGAGGGTGTTCATTTGTTGTTGTTTGCTGTTAGGGAATCAGTTCAAGAGTCATTGGGTTTTAGTCCCTTTGAACTAGTTTTTGGTCATACTGTCCGTGGACCATTGAAATTATTGAAAGAGAAACTTCTTTCAAATGAAGATTCAAAGATTAATCTTCTTGATTATGTCTCTGATTTCAAATACAAGTTGTCAAAGGCCTGTGAAGTAGCAAGAACTAATCTTCACACTACTCAGTCAAAAATGAAATTAAGGTATGACAGAAATACACAGGAAAGGAGTTTTAAACCTGGTGACAAAGTTCTGGCTCTCTTTCCCGTACCTCAAAATCCTCTTCAGGCTAAATTTTATGGTCCTTATACCGTTGCAAAGAAAGTAAATGACTTAAATTATATCATTAACACTCCTGGGAGACGGAAACAGAAACAACTTTGTCATATAAATATGTTAAAGGAATATTTTGACAGAGATAGCTCAGCTAATTATTCTGTTAATTTTGTTGTACCTGTCCCACACAGTGAAGATATCAACGATGTAGTACAATCAGACTATAGTGACTCTGGTATAACCAATCTTCGGAATTCAGAAATATTGAACAACCTAGACCAGAAACTTTCACATCTACAACAACAGGAAAGAAATGAACTAAAACAGCTATTACATGAATATGAGCTCTTATTTCCTGATGTTCCAACACGAACAAGTAAAATTTATCATGACGTTGACATTGTAGATTCTGCGCCTGTGAAACAGCATCCTTATAGGATGAATCCTCTCAAACAGAACTATCTGAAGAAAGAAATTCAGTATTTACTGGAGAATGATTTCATAGAACCAAGTAAAAGTAACTGGAGTTCACCATGTATTCTTGTTCCCAAGCCAGATAATACATTCCGTATGTGTACTGACTATAGAAAAGTCAACAGTGTCACCAAAACTGATTCATTTCCAATCCCAAGAATGGACGATTGCATTGATAAAATTGGAAATGCGGAATATGTCACCAAGTTTGACCTTTTAAAAGGATTCTGGCAAATTCCACTGACGGAAAGGGCAAAAGAAATTTCAGCATTTGCAACTCCAGATGGACTTTATCAATATAAAGTCATGCCGTTTGGAATGAAAAATTCGCCTGCAACGTTTCAACTTCTGATGAACATGATAACATTTGGTCTTGATAATTGTGATGCTTATATCGATGACGTCATTATCTACAACAAAACCTGGGAAGATCATTTGGAAACCATTCGAAAATTCTTTGATCGACTCAGCGATGCGAATCTGACAATTAATTTGAGCAAAAGTGAGTTTTGCCATGCTTGTGTCACATTTTTAGGACATATTGTGGGACAAGGTCAAGTTAAACCTATAGAAGCTAAGGTCAAAGCTATCTCTGAATTTCAAGTTCCAATTTGTAAAAAGCAACTGATGCGATTTCTAGGTATGGCTGGATATTATCGGAAATTTTGTTCCAATTTTTCCAAAATTGCTGAACCTTTGACAAGTTTATTGAGTAAGAAAACCAAATTTCATTGGTCTGACAAGTGTCAGGAATCTTTTGACAAGTTAAAGGCCATGCTTAAGAATGCACCAGTTCTTTCTGCACCAAATTTTAGCCAATCATTTAAATTATCTATTGATGCAAGTGATGTAGGGGTTGGTGGAGTATTGATTCAGGAAGACAAAAGTGGTGTGGATCACCCTGTGTGTTATTTTTCTAAAAAACTAAACAAGCACCAGAAAAATTATTCCACAATTGAGAAGGAATGTTTGGCTTTGATATTGGCTTTACAGCATTTTGAAGTGTATGTTACCTCAGCTCTTTCTCCAATTATTGTGTACAGTGATCACAATCCCCTTACTTTCATCAACAAAATGAAAGACACAAATCGGAGATTGTTGAGATGGAGTTTGATATTGCAGGAATATAACATTGACATTAGACACATCAGGGGAAAAGACAATGTGATTGCAGATGCACTCTCACGTGCCTAGAAATGTAATATTGCTTGATGTAATTAAGTCCAGTATCATAAAACATGTTCTTATGTATTTTTGGTTATTGTAGTATTAGATGTATATTCAAAAGAAAGCTTTATTACATAAATCTTTCTTTTTCTTTATGAGGGGAGGTGTTATGTATGATGTTTATATAATATTATAAATATTTTAGGAAATTATAAATGTTTCTTCACTTTAATATTTGCTTAAATCTTAATGTTATCAGGAAAAACATGTTTAACTAGTGTCCTTGAATTAGGTTGTTTTGATCAATATGTTTTCTCAATTTGAAGGTCAAGGTTGATTTTTGTTTACAAGTAAAAATTCCATTAAGATGACACACATTCTAGAACATTCTGTCATGTGACCAATCTAGAACATTCTGTCATGTGACCAATCTTTATATATATCATGTTTGGTGGACATTTTTTCAGTTTTGACATTACCATCAGTCTTGTAAAGAGCTATTACAGTTGTGAAAATTCATTCCAAATTCTAAGAGAGGAATTATTTTAAATATTCATTGGATTATAACAGTGCTCATAAACTTTTGGATTTTGGATTTTTAATTGATGATTTTGGAATTTAAGTGAACTTATTCAGATATTTTGGAATACTTCATTTTGACATCAGCACATCAAAGATTACTAGTACATCAGGACTTTGGAGACCATTGGCACATAATAACATTCAAGGACACAGCCGTGAATTCGGAACATTCTATATTTAGGACTTGTGATTAGAACAATCATTCTTATTGGATTATTAGGATTTCAAAACACATTACTGTAAGTGACTTTTTGATTTTTCATTTTAATTATCTAGTAATAAATTGCTTGTTGATTTTTACTTGATTTGTTGGTTTCACTTTCTTTCTGTTACATTTTTCTTAGACCATAGAGTCGTAACAATGAAGGATTGAAAATTGACGAAATTAGCGAATTCGACTTATACTCCGCATCGACTTATAGGCCGGCAAATATGGTAATCAAAACACTTTGGGGTCAGTATTCAGCATTGTTAATGGAGAGGATAGGACAGAATTGAGTGCAAGGGCTTTTCACTTGTAGCTCTAGCTGGCCACTATAGGCAGAGTTATTTGTAGGCTTTTAGGGTTTTAGAATAGAGAACAGTATTACTTGAATTCGTTTATTTTTTGTGGCCGTAATTTTTTGTGGTTTCAGGAAAATTTCAATATGTTCAATTATTAATATGATATGCCTCCGATAGAAATGGCATTTGTGACAAATACATTTTACATTGGATATTTAAATTTGAGGTTGGTAGCAACCATGAAATCCATATAAAATTTTAAAGGAAATTCACAGCACTTGAATTTATCACTAAAATGATATGGGGTTTCAAATAGGCTACACCAATCTTTTTATCCCTCAGTATGTAATATGGAAAGCGACAGCATTATAGCTATCACTCGGTCTATCTGTCTGTCTGTGTATTTATAAACATTTATATTTTTGGAGCATAACTCGTAAACTATTCAAGGTATTTAAACCAAACTTGGTACACATGACAAGCAAGATGCATAAAGGTGCCTTTTCATGATTAGAATTTCCTGCATTCATTACTTTTTATGTTACTATGAAAACAAAGTGTAACATGTACCAGTTGCCACCTAACTACAGGAAGTGTACATGCACTTACAGATGAAGGGTAGTCTTCTTTGATGGGAATGTAGATGCCATTTTCCTTGCACAGAAAACAACGCAGGATGCTAAATGATCATTCTATGGATAGAAATATTGTGAATATTTAAATATAAATTACATGTCTTTGAGACGGAATAGTATATATTTGGTATAATTTGCATTTACTATTTTATTACTGTTTTCTCTTTGACAAAGGCTTTAGCTAAATGGGGACAGTAAGGTACAGGGAGCAAACAGGCATGAAGAAGGGCTGAAATCTCTCTCTCATTATCACATCAGGGTATATTTTATTTTGATCATGATGTGTAAAAATAAAATATGTTTTGATGGAATACCTGTGTCTTTGTCATAGTTACCCATTTTCAGACTTATCTATTTCAGTACAGATAAAATAATAATAATAATAATTATAATTCTTTATTTAATGAGGGTAGCTCAAGTAGAATACAAATGTATCTAGTCTCCCTTTAGGGTCTCAGCTACTTTGTAACAATCTACATGCATGTATCTTACTAATGAAGCATGTATAGGAAAAAATAAGTGATATGACTTTACATTACTCTGAAGATATCAATCATATTGAACCAAAAGGTATAGATTAGCATGCACAAAGACAAATCAGTTGGAATAGAAATGGGAATTGTACACAAATATAATAAAATGTAGAAATCAATCAAACTCAGGCTTTAAATGTTTGAGATTTTGTTTTCTTTAAAACTTTCAACAGAAGTGACTGATCTAACTGATGTGGGAAAGGAATTCCATACTCTTGTTCCATAATATTTAAAACTACAATGAAATTGTTCAGTATTGGGTTTTAGAAATTTCAAGTGTCCATGTGAGGTCAACCGTAAAGCATAGAGCCCATGATTTTCATCAAATAGTTGTCTCGCCTATACAGGCATATTACAGTTTATACATTTATAGACAAGTACTGTCTTTTGAAAATGTATTCTGTCATTTATTTGAAACCATTTCAGTTCATGGAAAAGAATACTAGATGGTGTGTCAAAAGGAGCATTCAGAATTAGGCGAGCCGCTCTCTTTTTTGTATCTTTTTTATTGTTTTTAACTGACTTTTGGGGCAGTTTCCCCATATTGTCAATAACTGGCAAAATGTAGACATTGTAGGACAATATTCTAGTTTGTATGGGTAGGTATTTCTTAATTTTATTTCACAAAGTTCATTTACTTGATAGACATCTACAGACATAGTCAATATGTTTGTCCCACTTTAAATCACTTTCAACCATCACTCCTCATTCTTCCTTAACGTTTCGATGAGTTGACCATTTATTGCAAAATTTACAAGTTTCTCAGAAGTCGAATGTTTCTTAGATGAGGCTATTACCATATATTTTGTTTTTGTTTCATTTATAACCATTTTATTTTGTTTTGACTACATCTCAATATTTCTTATATCGGAGTCTAGGAGAGCTTCCACAGCAATTACATCACTACCTGAAGCTGTTATAGTAGCATCATCTGCAAACAAGTCTGTGTTTGTGTGCTGTGTCCATAGAGAAAGGTCATTTATGAAAAAAAGAAAGAGCAATAAGCCAAAAATAAACCCCTGGGGAACACCATGTTTAATTTCCATTGAGCTGAATTGAACATTTCTAATAACGATTTTTTGCATCCTGTCAATGTCATAGATAGGATGAGAACCAGATTAAGGCATTAGTATAATATTTATGGCATTTTTAGTTAGATAATATAACCTCATGATCGACTCAATCAAAAGCCGTCTTCAAGTCTAGAAATAATATGCATATTAGGTTCCCCTTGTTAGTTGTCAGCAGCCAACAGTCTGTGCGTTTTCTTAAAGCTGTTTGGCATGAATGACCCTTGCAAAAACCTGATTGGTCTTTGTGAAAGAGTGGGTATGTTTTGAAATAATCACACACTTACTTAGCAATCAGTTTCTCAAAGATTTTTGATAATGTATGGAGAATTGATATAGGTCTATTGTTTCCTGGGTCCAACCTAGTACCAGTTTTGTATATTGCGGTTACTTTGGCTTGTTTCAATTTATGTGGAAAACACCAGACTGGATACTCTTATTAATGAGGTAAGCTATAGATTGCGATATCACAGATGCAGCAATTTTTAGGGCTGTTGGGCCTATTTCATCAAGCCCAGTGGATTTTTGAGCATTTAGTTTCATAAGCGTACAGTATACATCGTATTCACTTACAGTACTGATAGACATTTCAAAAGAAGGATCTGTTGGAACTTTAGCATTTATATATCTGAGAAGCTTTTTGTGATCACTAATCTTGGTGTTCTCCCTGACATAATTTTTTGTTATGTTCATAAAGTGTTGGTTGAAGATATCTGCTATTTCATGTACACTTTTTGTTGAGTCTCCATTGTAGTCTAATCGGGTAGGCATAAGATTTTTAGGGAGGGACTCAATTCTTTTAGATACAGTATTGCCATAGTATGCTTGTATTGGTAGAATTCTCAATAGCTTTTTATAATGGTTTTTCTTACCTTTATGTATTTAGGCTGCTTGCTATGTTTTGCCATTTTTAAAAGTTTTTCCAGTGCTTAGTTATATGAAACTTATCTCTTTTGTGTCTTCCTTTTTTATATCTCTTCTGTCATCCATTTGGCCTGAAGCTTATGATTAACACGTTTGGTTTTACAAGGAGCATGATTGTCTAATACATGGACAAAAAGTTTGTACCAGGCATCTAAAGCAGTTTTGATGTCTGGAATTTTTACAGTATCATTAAAAGGCATTAAATACAGATCATTATGGAAATCTTCTTCTTGAAAATTTAGAAAATTTCTGTATATTATTTCATGATGTTGGCTAATAGTATGTTTAGCCACATGTCTAGTGATACATACAGCATAGTGGTCACAAATTATTGCAAACACAGGTACACAGACTTCACTTAAATTTTCTAGTTTATTTGTGTATATATGGTCATTTAATCTTAAACCGTCTTTCGTGATTCTTGTTGGGCTGTCTATTGCTATGTCTATTTAATCAGATTCAAACAACATATTATAATATTGCATGCTGCTTTAGCGTTATTACGTCCAATGCATGTGAATTTAATCTTGACAATCATTTAGATATTTGGAGTATTCCTCAGTGACAGGTCCTTTATTTTTTCATACGCGATTTCTTGTCCAAAATGATAATACATTTTTGTACACATTATTTTTCATTCTTTGAAAAAAAATATGACTCTTTTTATGTACAAAAAATTACAAGAAATATGACAAGATTTGTTTTGCTGCAGGAAATGAATGACCTTATCTCACTTTTCATGCGCCTGGGCTTTCTAGTGAATTGGGAGAAGTCAGATCTTATTCACTCTCAGCACTTCATCCATCAGGGTATGGAATTTCGTACCCATCTCAATCTCATTCATCTCCCTCAGATACAAATTGCGTGGGTGATCGAGCTCTCAATATTTATCTTAAACAGGAAGTAGTGAAAGTATCTGCAACTCCTTGGATTACTAAACACAGAGGCGGATTTGATTCCTCTAGGTCAACTTTGTATGTGCCCATTGTGGCACTCCTGGCTCAATGGCACCCCTTTTCCAATCATCTGGATTAGCACATTTTGATCTCGACCAAAATTTAATAAATCCTTTGTCAGTGGCAAGACAAGAAATGACTTACAGCAAGAATTCCTCACAAGAAGCCCAAACTAGACATTATGGTTTATATGGAAGCCAGGTTCTTCAGCTGGGGGTTTACCTGTTGCCTTACTTCACTAAGGTAAGCAGCAACTGGAGCCCAGAGGAAAATGCACTTCACATAGATCTTTTAGAAATGAAAGCTATAATGAACACCTTTCGTTGTTGGAGAGATCATCTGTGCAGGAAAGTGATCCTTCCAATGTCAGACAATTCTGTAGTGTTTAGTTGCTTCTTCATACAAGGGGGGACCAAATTACCACATGATAACAATCCAGATCAGACACATTCCTGGTAGACTCAATGTTTTGACCAATTCTCTGTCAAGAACGGGCCAGACTCTGCACACTGAGTTGTCCCTTCACCAATAGATCTTTCAGCAGATTTGCTCGCTTTGAGTGCATCTGATGATAGATTTCTTTTTTAAAGGGTGGAATCACAAACTGCCCACCTTTGTCAATCCTTGGCCCTTGGATGCTATGGCAGTCAGTCAGGGTGGGATTTAGACTACACCTTCTCTACAACTGTTCTGATCCAGAGAGACATTTAGAAAATCAGGGAGCAGATTTGCAAAATGGTTCTGGTAGCTCCACTCAGATGGGACAAGTCATGGGGGAGCAATCTGCTCAACCCAGCCATAGACATCACCAGGAAAATCCTGGCAAAATTCAACCAGCTCAAACAACCCCATTTGCACGACTGACTTCTTCTTCACAGTTGGCTTTTATCAGGAGAGCCTTGCATGGAAGGAGTTTAAGCCTTCAATCATGGAGAGAACTTCTTAAGCAAGAAAGCCCTCCTCTTTGAAGGCAGATGATGGGAAGTGGCAGGTTTTCAGGGACTGGTGCAGAGACAGCAATATTGTCCCTTTGAATGCTGGGATCTCTCAGCTGGCTAACTTTTTTCTTTGGCTTTTCAAGGAGATTTTCGACACTTTCAGGCATCATGGTAGAACAAATATAGGCACAACAAGCATCTATAGGCACAACAAGGATCTTGCTGGCCAACTGAATAGGCCTAAATCACTCACCTTGTTTTCTAAGTGGAATCTTTCATGGTTTTTGGCTCAACTCATATTAAGTTCAAGGCCTTTGGCAGAACCTTGTTGAAGCTGCTATTTTACAAGACTTGCTTTTTGATAGCATTAGTCTTGGCATCCAAGGTGATACCTTATCTACTTGCGTATAAGCTGGGTCCAAACGCAAACAACATAGACCCTGATCTGCCATTGCATAATGCACTGGCAGATCAGGGTTGTTACTACTCTATGGTCTAGAAAAATGTAACTGAAAGAAAGTGAAACCAACAACTCAAGTAAAAATCAACAAGCAATTTATTTCTAGATAATTAAGATGAAAAATCAAAAAGACACTTCCAGTAATGTGTATTAAAATCCAAATAATCCAATAAGAATTAGTGTTCTAATCACAAGTCCTAAATATAGAATGTTCCGAATTCATGGCTGTATTCTTGAATGTTATGATGTGCCAATGGTCTTCAAAGTCCTGATGTACTAGTAGTTTTTAATGTGCTGATGTCAAAATGAAGTACTCCAAAATATCTCTGAATAAGTTCACATAAATTCCAAAATCATCAATTAAAAATCCAAAATCCAAAAGTCTATGAGCACTGTTATAATCCAATGAATATTTAAAATAATTCCTCTCTCAGAATTTTGAATTACTTTCCACAACTGTAATAGCTCTTTACAAGACTGATAGTAATGTCGAAACTGAAAAACTGTCCACTAAACATGGTATATATAAAGATTGGTCACATGACAGAATATTCTAGAATAATAAATGTACATGTGACCATTGACAGGTAACTCCTAAGGTATTTCCAGTTTTATCTGTAAACAAAATCAACCTTGACCTCAAATTTGGTAAACATTTTGTTGATCAAAACTATCCTTTAGCTCAAATCTGAAGTAAACAACCTAATTCAAGGACACTAGTTAAACATGTTTTTTTCTGATGAACAACGTTAAGATTTAAGCAAATATTAAAGTCAAGAAACATTTATAATTTCCTAAAATATCTATAATATTATATAAACATCATACATAACAGGGTCTATATTATTTGTTCTACTGTTTATCCCTTACAAACTCCATAGACCCAGATCTGCTGGCACATTATGCGATGGCAGATCTGGGTCTATGCAGTTTGCAGTTGGTATAAGCTTATACATGAGTACATACGATATTCTGCATGCCCTGTCAGTGGACACAAATGATCTCCAGTTCAGGTCAGATAGTTTCATGGTTCTAATGACACAATCATGTTTGATAGCTAGGGAAAAAAAAAAGTGGTCATCTCTCTCCTCCATCGACACATCAAGATGGGCAGTGAGTCATGTCTTTTTCTTCTGGTTAAGGCAGATAAAGAGGATATAACCTTTTAAACCCCTTATGTCATGGATAAAGTGGGTAAATTGCTAGACATATTCAAAATTATCAGATATGCCTCATGAACTTAGAGCTTCTTGGTGAGTTTCGCATTTTCAAAAACACAATGTTTTGATCCAAGATATAATAGTATCCATTAGCTGTTATGCACAGTTAATCTTCTAGAGATTTTGTCTCTGAGATCTAGCACCCAGAGACCCATTTGAGGTTGGCACAACCTCATGGGCATGGATTTAGTGCTTTTGCTGGATTTACCCAAACAATTTTTTGCTGTGTAAAGAAAAGTCAATCATTTCTCTTATCTGAATGTTGTTTTCATGTGTTACATGACTGTCAGTTGTGCTGTCTTCATTTTATTAGAATGGTTTATCCTTCTTAAGGGAAATTCAGCCATTCTTCCTTCGAATTTATGCCAATGCAAGAGGTTGGATGCTCATACATTTCCTCCTCTTAGCTATTTTCCTAACATTAATGTGATCAGAGAATGTATTTGAAAGAGAAAGTAAAATTTTAGTAAATTACGTTTCTCCAAGAATACTTACTCAATCACATTACTATTAAACCCTCCCACATATCACCGCAAATGCGAGCATCCTTGTTGATGTATCGCTTAGCTTAAACTGATAAACATGAGGTTGATGGGTATCCAAAGCAGTGGTAAGGTGAGGTAACAGGTAAGAGCTTCTTCCCTTTGTCTATATGATATATATATATATATATATATATATGGGAAAGACAACATTTTTGTCTTTTTGGGGATTGCTGGATTCAAGAGGTAGTGCAGCTTATTTCCTGACAGTACTTTCTTTCTCCAAAGTCAGCAAATTTACATTGCAGTATTGCGCCTGTCTGAACATAAACACTACGACTGTTGTGGGGTACAAACATAAACACTACGACTGTTGTGGGGTGCAAACATAAACACTGCGACTGTTGTGGGGTGCAAACATAAATACTACGACTGTTGTGGGGTGCAAACATAAACACTACGACTGTTGTGGGGTGCAAACATAAACACTACGACTGTTGTGGTGTGCAAACATAAACACTACGACTGTTGTGGGGTACAAACATAAACACTACGACTGTTGTGGGGTGCAAACATAAACACTACGACTGTTGTGGGGTACATCAAAAACTGAGTTAGCCTAACTAGATTAAGTTATACAGTGAGGTTTTTTTTTATTCAAAGAAATGTATATTTGATCAACCATCTTTGTTGTGGTCTTTTTATAATCACAAAATTTAGATTAATATTATGAACCAACTCTTTTCAGGAAAATATGCCTGCAACATTCAGGCATTAAATGGCAAACATGATCAGCAGTTAAGTGTCCTTGAAAGTGTCCTTGGCCTATATGTCAAGGTCAAGGCTAAGGAAGGTCAGACTGAGTTAGTATCGCCCCCTCACAATATGAAGTTCTTGCCATCCTTTTATATCCACAATGCAGAGCTCCACTTGTCTACTGTCAGCACTGTATCATCAATCCAGATATCCACAATTCCAGATCTTGTCCAGCATATTCAGGTATGTTCTTCTTCACATTGTGTGTTTTTGATTGCATGAATAAGAGAGTTTATGTCTGCATGCACATTCAAGTTTTAGATAAATATTTAAATGTAACAAAAGGAAATTGTATTCGTCACCAGCTAAGCAAAACAAATTTCTTGTTCTTGGTTCTCTTAATATCAAGAATGATGTGATTGCTTAGCTTCACTTATCCACAGTTAGTATACTACCCTCTGTCATGATGGCCACAATTCCAGATCTTATCCAGTATATCATGTCCCATAATAGTCAACCTTATAGTGTTCTTTATGGTCCCACTGCATGCAGCAGGATTGTCTTCATTTGGTTCTGTTCAGTCGTTATACCTGCCAGATCACAACGTGGTACACTAAAAACACGGTTTTGACTCACAAACCACCCGACACTGTCCTGTTTATAATAAACACAATTTCCAGTAAATCTCATGAAAAAACAAAAGAGAGAGAGACCTTTCTTGACACCGCAATATATGTCCATAGCCTGTAGTCTGTATAACCTGTAGCCTGTATAACCTGTGGTCTGTATAAACAGCTAACAGTCATGATTCACATAACTTCATGCTTAACTCCATGCTTACTGTATATACTTGTGTATAATCCGATACCAACTGCAAACTGTTAGACCCAGATCTGCCGCCACATAATGCGCCGGCAGATCTGGGTCTATGCAGTTTGAAAGGACTCATCAGTAGAACAAACAACATAGACCATAATCTGCTGCTGCATTATGCGATGGCAGATCAGGGTCTATGTTGTTTGCATTTGGACCCGCTTATACGTGAGTATATACTGTAATTCTCTTGGAATACTATCTTCCCTGGGCAGTTTATATGGTTAATTGTCATAGAGGCCATTAAAAGGGAAAGGCTGTCAGAGATGAACAACCACCACTCCACAGATTATTTAATTGATTGACTATAGCTAAGGTGATTTTGTGTTTGCTGTGCTTTGAGCACTGCTGTGGTAGAGCCCATTAGGCTAATTATCATATGTAAAGTACATGAAGTGGAACAGCACAATCATACCTGCCATTCTCATAGACAGTGCTTACTGTTTTTTAAGACTCAAAAAGTGTTTTAGATCCGAAGGGGGATCTGTGCTCGTGACCCAAAAGGTGGTGTCATACAATTGAAAATAAGTTGTCTACTCATATGAACCTATAGATGATGACTGGAAATTCAAATTTGAACAAAATGAAATAAAATAAAGTGTGTTTTCTTTGAAACATTTAATGCACTTTCAAACAATATATTTGGTAGACTTCATATTGTCCAATATCATCACCAGAGGCACACATATTTGCACACACGTAATTGATCAATTTTGGATATCAAACTACATAATTAATTGCTGACGCTCAGGCATATATATATATATATATATATATATATATATAGATGCATTATTATTGACCTGAGTGAAAAATCACATTAGTTTTGCTCATCAGTCGAGCTTCATGCTATATCAATGACTAGCATGTGAAATTTATCATCAACAAATAATATCGTGTGCTTTGATTGGTTAAAACTATTACATATTAAGTAAATATATAAGATCATACTCACGTGCACTTAGCACAGTTCGAAAAGTTGAGTCAAGCCTGAGAGTTCATAGAGTAATTTTGAAAACCCATCCCATCCCCTTTTCTTCAGCTACAACTCATTTCTGTTTTATTTGTGAGCATGTATTTATATTAAAACTATGTTAAATTTATAATGTAAATCCTGTTGGTTCATAATTAATTGGATATCAATGATGTTGTCTGTCAAATTGTTGATGAATTTCACCATTGTTTCCTTTTATGTTAACATTAGAATCAGGCCTGAGTGATTTCAAATATATTTATAATATATTTGTGAAATGTTTCTTTATATTTTCATGCATTGAATGAATTTACATAATTGCTACATACATTAACTTGTCCTGAGTTGTTGAATTGTATCACTATTATATAATTCCGAGTGAATAGTCATTCTGTAATTGATGTTCTTAAAGTAACTCTCCGGCAATGACATTTGAATGCCAATACAATTTGAATACTCACTTCTTCTTTTTGTTGTAATTTAATATTATTATCATTACATCATACGTGTACTTGCTTTCTATCTTAAGTATTATTGTCATTATTTTATATTCTCTCAAATATCTTTCAATCTTTTGCGAAGGAGGAGATCAATTACAACCACACAGACGTTAAATAAAAAATACACCCAGTTTCTGTCTTTAAAATCCATTGGACAGTGGAATACAGTCTTAACTAGATGCAGTCATTGCTGCTTAATAATTCAAGGGGGGGGGGGGCTGGTGATGCAAGTGTCACTAGAATTCATCTTTGCACTGATCAGAGACTGGATGGTACTGTTGTTCAAACTCCCCCTGAAGATCTTGTTGAATTTTTCTCAATTTTGTGTTTAAAATTCATTGGACAGTGGAATACAGTCTTAACTTGATGTAGTCTTTGCTACTCAATAGTTGGGGGGGGGGGGTAGAGGTTTGAAGGTGATTCAAGTGTGTTTAGAGTTCATCTTTGCACTTATCAGGAACAGGATGGTACTGTTGTTCAAACTTACCCAAAGATCTTGTTGAATTTTTCTCAGCATAGAGAATGATCTTTCAGCATCTGCATTGCTATGAGTGAGTGTCAAACATGCAATGGCCGCACTAGTTATAATGTTTAAAAAGGTTAGTTACTTTTAGGATTCAGTTCTGCATTCATGAATTGTCCCAATGATTGGTGGTGTTACTATGTCAATGGATGTCATACACTACAGAATGACTAATGTCAATGGATGTCATACACTACAGAATGACTAATGTCAATGGATGTCATACACTACAGAATGACTAATGTCAATGGATGTCATACACTACAGAATGACTAATGTCAATGGATGTCATACACTACAGAATGACTAATGTCAATATAGTATTAGCAGTATGTGCAAAAAATAAAATGCTCCCTCTTGCTGCTGTGCTTCGCAAAGTCAAATTCTGTTAACCAGGAGTTCTAAAATTTAGTTTAGCTGGGCTTTGCTGATGGCTCAGCCTTCCCTGAATGTATTATAAAAACACAAATCTGGTGTTTGGGGTGTTAGGTTAAAGCACACCTTGCCCAAAAGTCATGTAAGTTTCCATAATAGGGTTGTTGTTTTATTCATCTTGTGTTTGTAACAGTTAACATTTACTTTTATTTTCAAAACCAAACAGTTTTGATATTTGTTATCAAAGATAACTTTTTTTTTCTCCTGGAAGTAAATGGCTAGCAGACCTTGATTTATTTCATCCTCTTTTGGAATCTTGTTGTTCCAATCTTTTTTATAATAGCTGTATACTTTAGGCTGATTTTGTTTTCCTCATTTCAAATTTAACATTTTTAATTTCCTAGGTGATAGTGGGTGACTCCGTCATCCTTGAAGCTCTGGCTCCAGAGAAAGATCCTCAAGCCAGATCAGTGGTCCTTTATCAAATCAGATTGATTGACTCTCTCACACTATGGGAGAGAGATCAGCTGAATGTCTCAGTGGAGGTGATTTGTCAGAAAATAGGTCAAAAGGTTAAGATACCTGTGTACATCAAACTGATTGGTCAAAGACCAGAGGGTAAGGAATTCAGTGTGTAATGATAAATTAGTTATTTCATCATTGATGCTACCAATAAAATTCAGTTCATTTGTTTTTTGCCATTTCACAATTCTTAAAGATAAAGGAGTACCGTATATACTCGATTATAAGTCGACTCGACTATAAGTTGCCCCCCCCCCTCCCCCCTTTTTTTTAGGGCTTCAAAAAGTGAATTTCTCTATGACCCTCCTATAAGTCGGGGTGTATTTTGCACTTTGGAAATATAAACAAGCCAAACTAGATAGATAAGAAAAATAAAGACAAAACCAGTGTAAAATACAATTAAATTATTGAGTGAAATATGTCACAAATAAATTGACAACTTACAGTTTGTGTAATAAAGTCCATTGAAATCCATAATGCTTGACATTTTTAACCCATTTATATGATAAATCCACGAATTCAATTATAGGTCACATACCGGTATAAGAATAGAAGTTCAGAATGATCCGATTCACAATATCCCGTAATATGTTAATTCCACACGTCGTACAAATAAATAATGAAAGTTAAGTCCACTTTTTTGCGATTGATGGTATCCTATAAATGTCACTATCTAATGTCATCTGGTACAAAGTCCAAGAATTAATCCTCATTGTCTGATAAAGTTCTGAAATCCTACATCGTCGTCTAGTCATTATAAATCGTCGTCATCTAGTCATCGTAAATCTCGTCCTACTCCAATTCTCGGCTTTACTGTCATATACGGGTGCTTATTCAGAGACTGAGCTTGGGTTCTGTGAGTAACACTTTGATCATAAAGTCAAAAATCTATTAAAGGATGCAACTGAACACATGTCAGTTGTGCGGCAAGATCACAGGGAGTTCAAATAGCCACCCTCTGTTACTTCACACTGAACAAGAATCATACTCGCGGCTGATCAAAGGGTTATCACATGGGAAAACAAAGAGTGTGTTGCCTTTACAAGCAAAGGGATTAAGGTAATAGTATATGCACAGGAAGTTGTAGAACTCTACTTGGCACTGAACAAGTATAGATTGGCAGCTCGATCAAAAGGATTGTCAACTTGAAAACAAAGTTAGTCCCTTTACAAGCCAAAGGCTTATCAGCCCATGTGCACTGGCAGATAACTTGGGAAATATCACTTGGGAATTAAATCTGACTTGTGGAAAAGGAAAATACAAATTAAATCAAAACTTTAATTGCATCAAGCACAGTCTTTTTACAGCAAAACACAAATATTAATACAAATACAGGATGTTCGGACTGGCACGAAAATGGAGGCAATATACTTACTAGTAAACACCCACGGTAAACATTGACGGACACTTCATTTTGCGGTTGGTAGTATTTAATTTACCGGTAATTATTTTCAAATTATTAAAATCCAAATAACTGTAGATACATGTATTGTGTAATGCATACCATCATGAAATGGATAAACACAGTGCATACCATATATGCATTACTGCATAGGAATAGTGGCATGAAAACGTAAAAATATATGAATTGACAGTATTTTTATGTACTGCAAACATCTAGAGTTTCCAACATTACCCCAAGATTTTTGTTTTTAATATCACACTTATAAGACGACCCCTACTCTGCATGAATCAAATTCTAAGTAAAAAACGTTGACTTATAAGCGAGTATATATGGTATGTTTTTAAGAACTTTAGGTAATTTCTATTTCTCTAATAGTCTTGGATCACTATAATACATTATACTTTCTTCTATAAATAAACTTGGTCTCCTTTTATTTTTTTTATCAGCTTTTCAAATATCAGACATTTCTTCCTAATTTTCCAGAGGGTTTTCAAATTTTTTTTAAAATTTCTTTCTAACATGCAAAATCTTTGAGCAAAATAATGGAACAATTTCTTGTGTTTAAAAAAGAATGTAATTTATGTAACCTCTACCCCACAAGAGTCTTTGACAAACTTTAATATGTTTCTGACATGGTAAATTATGAAACTGAATATTGGGAAATTTGTGTTATTTGAAAGAAAGATGAAGAAGTTCTCACCTCCTGATACACAATTCAAGATAGAGACTTGAAACCTTGCTATATGATTGGCGAGGGGGGGGGGGGAGCTGGGCTGGGGAAACACTTTTGCAGGTGTGTGAGTGAAACATAAATAAGAACTTTGGGATAATGCACCGCCTGAGAAAATCGTGGACTTTTACATATATAAAAAACTACCATATGTTTTAAGGTTTTTACATGTTTTACCTTTATCTTTTATTTTATTTACCTTTTTACAGATTATTTACAATGTTACCTCTTATATTTAATCTTGCTCGTCATGTTGACATTTATTTGGAAGAGTTTATCTTCCTAAGTTTTGTGCATTCTTCACTTTTACATTTTTGGAGCTTTGTTTTTAATTGGCACCATATAGCCATTATTGTGCTGAGGGGCTGTCGAACACTAATACCGACATACATGTATATTTAGATACATGCTGCATATATACATACATACATACATCTGTTAAACATACTAATGTGTATTGCCTTCAAGGTTTAATCTGTTTATAAAGTAATGGATTCTAGGCAAATAATACAGTCTTTTGCATGTGTTCTAGGTTTTCTGACATAGATAATACAGTCTTTTGCATGTGTTCTAGGTTTTCTGACATAGATAATACAGTCTTTTGCATGTGTTCTAGGTTTTCTGACATAGATAATACAGTCTTTTGCACGTGTTCTAGGTTTTCTGACATAGATAATACAGTCTTTTGCACGTGTTCTAGGTTTTCTGACATAGATAATACAGTCTTTTGCATGTGTTCTAGGTTTTCTGACATAGATAATAGTCTTTTGCATGTGTTCTAGGTTTTCTGACATAGATAATACAGTCTTTTGCATGTGTTCTAGGTTTTCTGACATAGATAATACAGTCTTTTGCATGTGTTCTAGGTTTTCTGACATAGATAATACAGTCTTTTGCATGTGTTCTAGGTTTTCTGACATAGATAATACAGTCTTTTGCATGTGTTCTAGGTTTTCTGACATAGATACTTAATACCTCCAGCAATTTGTTTGTTTTAAATTTGCAGAATGGGTTTGCATTGTTCAAAGTTTTAAAACAGTGTAATATTGTTGTAAATTATTACCATGAAACCAATCAATAAAGGACAATCAAGGAACATATACATTTTATCCTTGTTAAAAGTTGTCCCACATATTGAGGTTATGTATGAAATTGAAAATAAATAAAAGAGTTAGAAATTGAGTCCTTTATGAGCAGGTTTTCACTAAGATGGGTTTACTATATGTAATAAACATTTTTATAACAAACCTCTTGATGTCTCAAAAATTACTTTGTTTTATCCATAATTTGTTATATCCTGATTATAATGTGTATGTAATGCTTCATGACATATGTAAATTTACTTTATACTGATCATATATTTGTTGTATCCATTTTTTAGCTCTAAGAGCTTATGGGATGGTCTGTTGACCAGTGTCCGTCCATCGTCTGTCATTCGTCCATCCGTTAGCACAAGTTTGTTATCGCTACTCCTCCTAAACTACTTGGAGGATTGCCATGAAACTTTACACACGCATTCATCCCATGGTCTAGTTGGTCCTAAATAAAAATGGTGCCACTCGGACATTCAATGTGGCCACCACAGTGGCCATTTTGAAAATCTTGTTATCGCTACTCCTCCTGAATGGATGGTCATATCAACATGGGATTTTGACAAAGAGTCTTCCTATGATGTCTAATTGATCTTAGTTGAAAATTGTGTCAATCTGATGTCAAGATGGCCAACAGAGTGGCCATCTTGAAAATCTTGTTATCACTACTCCTCCGGAATGGAAAGTAATATTGCCATGGGGTTTTCACCAGAAGACTTCTTATGAGGTATAGTTGGTCCAGAATGAACATGGTATCGATCTGATGTCCAATATGGCCACAAGTGGCCATCTTGAAAATATTGTTATCACTACTGCTCCTGAATGGATGGTCATATCAACATGGGTTTTTACTAAACAACGTCTTATGATGTCTAGTTGGTCCTAATGATGCCATTGAGACATTCAGTATGCCAGCTACAGTGGCCATCTTGAAAATCTTGTTTTCACTATTTCTCCTGAATGAATGGTCATATCAACATGGGGTTTTCACTGAAAGGCTTTTTATGATGTCTAGTTGGTCTTAAATGAAAATCGGGCTGATCTGACTTATAATATGACTGACACAATGGCCATGTTGAAAATCTTGTTATCACTACTTTTCCTAGATGGCTGGTCATATCGACAAAGTGCTTTGACCAAAAGACCATTTTTGAGGTCTAGTTGGTACTAAATAGAAATTGTGCCAGTTTGATATCGAATATGGCCACCATGGCATCCATCTTGAAAATCTTATTGTTGCCTCCAAAACGGAAAGTCATTTCAGGATTGGGTTTCCACCAGAAGACTTCTTATGATGCCTTGTTGGTCCTAAATGAAAATGGTATAAAGTTGACATCCAGCATGTCCACCACAGCAGTTAATTTGAAAATCTTGTTATCCCTGAAGAATATCAAATATGGTTTCAACATTCCGCAGTTAAAAGGAAGAAATGGTCTTATCTTGAATTCCTGGAAATTCTTTTCAGCCAGTAGAGCATTAGTCCCCCTTAGGGATTCTTGTATACTTGCTGTGTTACTGTACATCTACAATATACACTATGTCTATAAAGTTACAATAATACATACAAATATCTTTTAGGTTTTGTCTACGGTAGAGGAGAAGTGGGATGGAGGACCCTGCTGAGCAATATGTTTAATTATTACCAATACTGGTTTATGCTAATTGTCATCATCATCATCACTGCTCTTACAGTTCTGTTTGGTAAGTATTTTCTAGAGCTGTGTATTGCCACTTATGTTGCAATATGATCTGTATCACACTATAGTAATCCTGATACAGTATGTATTGCAGTACAGTGATGCCAATATGTTTCACCTTACAATGATCCCAATATGTTTTACACATCTGTACCACTACATATTGATCACAATATGATATGTATCACAATCAGTACAGTGATCCCAATATAATACACATCACAATACAGTGATCCCACTGTGATACATATCACAATATGGTGATTCCAGTATGATGCATATATCACATTACAGTGATCCTGATATAAAATCTATTACAATATAATGATCCTGGTATGATGTGTATCACAATACAGTGATCTCAATATGATATATATCACAATACAGTGTTCCTGATATGTATTACAACAGAGTGATCCTGATATATATATATATATATATATATATATATATATATATATATATATATATATATATATATATATATATATATATATATATATATATATATGACACTGATCCTAATATGACAGCTATCATAATACAATGATCCTGATATATGTATCCAATATAGTGATCCCAATATATGTATCACATTACAAAATTTGTCCCAATATATGTATCACATTACAAAACTTGTCCCAATACCATATGTATCGCAATACAACGATCTTGATATATGCATTACAACATAGTGATCCTGATATGATATCTATCATAATACACTGATCCCAATATGACATGTATCATAATGTAGTAACTCAATACAATATGTATCACAATCCATTGATCCCAATATATATCACAGTACACTGATCCTGATATGCTATGTATCACAATACAATGATCCTGATATGTATCACAATAGAGTGATCCTAATATGATATCTATCATAATACACTGATTACGATATGTATCATAATACAGTGATCCCACACCTGCCATTGCACGTGTTATGCGAAAAGCACGATTTTAGACTCCTAAATCCCTGGACATGGTCATGTTTAGAAAAAAAACAATTTTCAGTCATGTTAGCAAAAATAAAGATTTTTTTTTTTGCAAATCATGAGAGAGAGAGATATATATTTTTGACCACCACTATATATGCCTTTAGCATGTAGTCTGTATAACACATTAAACAATCTGCTGTGAGCCCATGTAAAACTATCTTTGTGGCAGTTTTTACAATAGATCATCATAGAGACAATTAAACAGTAAGGCAGTCAGAGATAAGCAACAACCATTTCACAGATTAATTAATTGACAGAATAACTAGGGCAATACCGTGTTAAATTCTTTTAAGACTGCTGTGGGAGAGCCCATTAGGCTAATTTGCATATGTAAAGTACACAAAGTGGAACAAAACAACCCACTTCGTTTGAAGTTAGATAAATCAAAGAGGTACATGTTGAAGAACAATCGTTATTACACATTGTTGCCTTGAATAAGAATGTTTAAGCCATCTTGATTAAAGATTATTGGCTAGTTTGTGATCACTGGAGTGCATGATATCCATTGACATAGCAACACCACCCAGCATGTTTGACACTCCCTCACAGCAATGCAGATGCAGAAAGATCATTTTCTCTGTTGGGAAAAATTCAAAATCTTTGGGGAAGTTTGAACAACAGTACCACTCAGTCTCTAATGAGTACAAAGATGAACACAAATGACACTGTTTCACTTGCTTTCATGAAAATTAATATGTAGATGCATAACTCGGCTATAGCAAAATTAAGTAAACATGATCCAATTTTATTCTTCAGTGGTTATAATATTTTCAGCTGTTCATTTGCTACACCCTCGATATCCCTGGACCCTTATTATATGTGCATATATATTGTATCTCTTTGCAAGGCTCTTAACTTAAATTGCTTGGGCATCAATCCTCCATAGTAGTCATTACATTGTAGCTACTGCAGATGTACTTCCTGTTGGATTCATGTTCAGAAGTAAACACCTTGATATGCCACACAATGACATTGGTAGGGGCATATAGTGTGAACTTTACCTGTTTGTCCATCCATCGCAAGGTTAAGGTTTGAGTTTAGGTCATTTCAGGCACTGTTCAATGAACACATTTTTAGTTTTTGTCTTTTATTATTTTCCTGCTATAGCTTTACTGATTCAGCATATTTAACCTTTCTGTTGACAGGTTACCACAAAGTGTATGGTCCCCAGTACAGGGCAGCAGCCAACACCAGTGGCTTCATGTCACCTGCAGGGGCAGCTCCCATCCAATATGCACCAGGTAACAGACTCAGATTTGTTCTTCTTGTTGTTTTGTTCTTGCTGTTGTATTATTTATATACTGGCTGCTAGTTCTTTTGGCTTCCTATCTCTCTTACCTGTTCAGGCCAGGTAAGTTGTGTGTCACAGTCATGCCAAAGGTACTTGTGAAGTATGCAGCTAGCCCCTGTTCCCATTTCAAAATCAAGTCCTGTCTAGAAATAGTTTCTGTAATGTCACATTCCTCAAGATTTTTTAATAGAATAAATTAAAGACTTCTGTGATGTTCAGGGCATAATTTCTAAAGTTTCTTTTGAAAATATTATTTAATAAACATGAATTAGCTAAACAAACAGCAATTACCACAGTTTTGTGCATTCATAAATACATGTTTGGATGAATCTGATTTGAATTTAATCTAAATTTAGATCATAGTTCAGTTAAACTGTCTTAGGAGTCATGGCTATTGGTTTTCTTTAAGATAATGAATCCATTTCATTTCTTTTTACCATAATTGTTAATATAGGAAGAAAAAATGACCATGTTAAAGCAAACACCACATCTTCTGTTGATTTGATATTTATCTTCTTTTTTTAAATATAGAATTTTTTTTTTACAATGCTTGGATTGTTGAATTTTGAAACATTTACAGGCTTGCAACATTATTTTGGTTCAGATCCACAAATTGAAATAGTACGGGTAAAATGATAAGCAAATATCATACAAGGGGTTTGAGAGGGATTTTTTAAAGATATTTCCAGTTTGCATACTTTCATATAGATCTGTAAAATATGATGATATACAATTTTATGTCATGGCAGGAACTTACTGATTGTCATTCTAATTGTTCTTTGTTACAATAAGCCATTTTCCTTTTTTGCTACTGCAAACAACCTTTTTCAGTAATTTTTAATTTTTACTTCTGTTGCACATAAGTGAAAGATGTATGAAGTAAAAAATCATTTGAGTTTTTAGCTCACATGGCTAAGTGATTAGATCATCCCTTTCTTCTTTAAACAATGCCAATCCATCATCAGATATGGTCACCATTACCATAAACAGAAAATCTTTAAACAATGCCAATCCATCATCAGATATGGTCACCATTACCATAAACAGAAAATCTTTAAACAATGCCAATCCATCATCAGATATGGTCACCATTACCATAAACAGAAAATCTTTAAACAATGCCAATCCATCATCAGATATGGTCACCATTACCATAAACAGAAAATCTTTAAACAACTTCTCAAAAACTGCTGATCTGTATTTGATGATGTTTGACAGAAGGCATTCTGGCATGAATGCCTTTGAGTTTTGAGCTCTACTGGTCATAGACCAGAAGAGCATATGGGATGGTCTGTTGTTCGTTTTCTGACATCCGTTGTCTTTCATCCATCTGTCCATTGGCACAAGTATGTTATTGCTATTCCTTCTAAACTACGTGGTGAATTGCCTTGAAACTTTACACACACATTCATCCCATGGTCTAGTTGGTCCTAAATGAAAATGGTGCTGCTCGGACATCTAATATGACCACCATAGTGACCATCTTGAAAATCTTGTTGTCACTGCAACTCCTGAATGGATGGTCATATCAGCATGGGGTTTTCACTAAAAGACTTCTTGTGATGTCTTGCTGTTCCTAAATGAAAATGGTGCCGATATAACATCCATATGTCTGCCATGGCAGCCATATTGAAAATCTTGTTATAGATACTCCTCCTGAATGAATGGTTGTATCAACATGGGGTTTTCACTACAAGACTTACAATCTCTGGCTGGTCCTAAATAAAAATGGTGCCGATCTGACATCCAATATGGCCACCATGACAGCCATCTTACAGCTCTTATCACAGCTTTACTTGAACAGAAAGTCATATTGACATGGGGTTTTCACCAGAAGACTTTTTATGATGTCCAGTTGGTCATAAATGAAAACAGTGCCGATCTGATGTCCTATATGGCTGCCAAAGCAGCCGTCTTGAAATCTTGTTATTTCTACTCCTCTCCAAATGGTTTGATATATATCAACATTGACTTTTCACCAATAGACTTCTTATGAAACCTAGTTGGTCCTAAATGAAAATGGTGCCAGTCATAAGTCAAATATGGCTGCCACGATGACTGTCTTAAAAATCTTCTTGTCACTACATCCCCTGAATAGATGATCATTATGACGTGGGATTTCCACCAAAAGACTTATAATGATGTCTTGTTTGTCCTAAATGAAAATGGTGACAAGCTGACAGCCAATATGTGTATCACAGCAGCAAATTTGAAAATCTTTATAATGCTGAAGAATATCAGAGATGGTTTCAACAATCAACAATTAAAAGGAAGAAATCATCTTATCTTGAACTCCTGGAAATTCTTTTCATCCAGTAGTGCATCAGTTCCTTTGAGGGAATCTTGTTTTTATGAATGATGTTGATATTCCATCAAATATCGCCACAGTACTAAATAAGTGACTTTTCATAAACCCTTCAGCAGAATTTTAGCAAATCTGACAGGAAGAATCGTTGCATGAAGACCTTTAAATTTTATACAAATGAATTTAGCTGCTGTTACTAAAAATAGAAAGGGTTTTAAATGACTTCTTGAAATCTGGTCAACAGAGTTGACCAAATTTCACATATAGCATCCTGGCATCAGTTCTTTCAAGTTTGCACCAATGATGATGCTCTGCTATCCAAAAAATCCAATATGGTTGCCATTATTAAGAAGAAAGAAAAAAAATGTAAATGTGGAAAACATCATACTAATCCAGATTTCTTTGCCAACTGCCCTGGGATTTGACTTTGAGGTATATGTCTGCAAGAGGAGAGTGAGCTCAGGCCCACTTTGGCCTCTTGTTGCCACCGGGCCCCCCTCCCCCCCCCCCCAAGAAGACGGAGGGACATAGTATCAACATTTCCATCTGTCACACTTTTATTTCTGCTCTATAACTTTAAAGGCATTTGAGATTAAGGAATGAAACTAGATGCATTTATGCATCATCATTCAAAGGTGTGTTACATAGCACATAAGGGTCCTATCTTCAAGGTCAAGGTCACAGTTCAATATTTTCTGTTTTCTGTCACCATTTACCTTTTGCTCTATAACTTTAAAGGCATTTGAGATTAAGGAATGAAACTAGATGCATTTATGCTTCATCATTCAAAGGTGTGTTACATAGCACATTTGGGTCCTATCTTCAAGGTCACAGTTCAGTATTTTCTGTTTTCTGTCACCATTTACCTTTTGCTCTATAACTTTAAAGACATTTGAGATTAAGGAATGAAACTAGATGCATTTATGCATCATCATTCAAAGGTGTGTTACATAGCACATTAGGGTCCTATCTTCAAGGTCAAGGTCACAGTTCAATATTTTCTGTTTTCTATCACCATTTACCTTTTGTTCTATAACTTTAAAGCCATTTGAGATTAAGGGATGAAACTTGAAGTAACTGTACATCACTAGTAGGTGTGTTGCTTACCACATTGGGAGTCATATCTTCAAGGTCAAGGTCACAGCTCAGTATTTTTAAAGTTCATCACCCTTTCCCTTCTACTCAATAACTTTATATCCATTTGAGATTAAGGAATGAAACTTGTAAGAAGAAGGCTATCAATTTGGATGTTGAAAGGTCAAAGGTCACTGAGTGAAAGAGGAAAAGTGATTTCTGTACAAAAACATTAGTTCTACACCTGGACCAAACTTTGTGGATATCTTGCACTTGTGGAAAGGAAGAAGCCTGTCCATTTCAGGGTCAAGGTCATTGTGACTGAAAGAAGAAAAATGGTTTCTGCACAATACCATCAGTACTACATCACATGCCTGGACCAAGCTTTGTGGTAGCTTGCACTTGTGACTTTGGTGTCAGAAGATGAATGGTCACTGTAACTAAGAGAAGAACAATGATTTCTGCACAATAACATTAGTTCTACGTCACAGACCTGTACCAGAATTTGTGGATAGATTGCACTTAAAGTAAGGAAGAAGTGCATCAATTTGGAGTCAAAAGGTGAAAGGTCAAAGTAACTGACTGAATGAAAAGAAAATGACTTCTGCACAAAAATGTCAGTTCTTGACCATGCACTTTCAGCAAAGTTTGTGGATCACTTGCAGTTGGATAAGAAAGAAGTGTATTCATGTGGGGTCCAAAAGTTCAAGGTCACTGACTTAAAGAAGAAAAATGTTTTTTGCATAATAACTTCAGTTCTAGACCAGGTACCTTGACCAACGTTTGTGGAGTACTTGCGCTTACATTATGGAAGAGGCCTATTGATGTTGTGGTCCTTTTAGTGGTTGGAAATGATAAGTGTAGATGTGATATTTTGTCCAAAGCAATTCAGTATTTTAGGTTCCAAGAAATTTCTAAATAAGATGGTAGTCCAGTAGAAAAAGAATCTAGTTGTGTAGCTTAAATCCAATATTCCAAAGAAGGCAGAGAAAGCAGTTTAAATATGAAACTGGTATCTGCAAGACTATACTTTTACCTTCTGTATGTCATTATCAATTATTATCCTTTTTAATGTACCGTATTTGCCGGCCTATAAGTCGATACTTTTTGACCTGGAAGTCTGGGCTTCGTCTTAAAAAAATAATTATCATTTTTGGGAAGAGATCGTGTGCAAAAAAATATAGGACCCGACATGGAGAAGGATTCCAAAATATTTACGTGATTGTCAGTATTAAATTCACGTGCATCAGACATAATTGCGCTAAAGCAGCATGCACTAGTAATATATGTTGTTTAAGTTTGCTTACATATGTGTGTAGTAGAATAGACAAGTTAGAAAATGGATAACCATGACATGGACATGGGTATTCCATTGCACATTTTTCTTATTGCATGTTGTGATCGAAATAAAAGAGAGACAGATTTCAGCCCTTCTTCATGCTATTTTGCTTAATGTACCTTACTGACCCCTTTTAGCTGAAGCTTTTATCAAAGAGAGAAAACAGTAATGAAATAGTCAATGGAAATTAGAACAATACATACCATACTCCTTCAGTTTCAAAGATATATAATTTATATTTAAATATTCACAATATTTATATTCATATATACTCCATTTAGTTTAAATCCCAAGATGACCATTTAGCATGCTGTGTTGTTTTCTTTGCAAATACAATGAACTCAATATTCCCACGAAATAAAATTATCCTTTATCAGTAAGTGCATGTACACTTCCTGTAGTTAGGTGGCATTTTGGTTTGATCTTTGCTCATGAATTCAAAGCTCTGACGCTTCTGTCGGCGAGATCAAAAGATGTCACTGGTTGAGAAACTTACATGAGCAAGCACCTGGCATTACAGGTCATTACACAGTCCTGCATACATTAACATGCTTTACAGGATCGATTACAATACCCTATGGGTAGCCTCATTTCCCTATTGGTAGCCTCACTAATTTGATCACATCTACTGCAGGTGTCAACTGAATTAGACTTATACTCCGCATCGACTTATAGGCCGACAAATACGGTACTGTTAATTGACTTTCTTTCATGGGTATCAATTTTTCGCAAAAGCTGACAGTTTCATTGGAACTTAAATTTATGGATTGGGACAGGGGTTTTATTACTTCCATAGATGGATCTTTGTTTTTGGAGTCTCAAAATTTGTGGTACCGCATGACAAATAGTGAATTCACAGTATTTTTGTCTGCATGTTTTATATATATATATATATATATATATATATATATATATATATATATATATATAAAACAATGCATAATGTTACTTAGTAATACATAGTAGCCCAATAGGCTACCTGACTTAATTTACGGTAGCCCAGATCCACCATTCTGATAGCCCCAGAACTCGGGGCAAGATTTGATAGACCCTGCTTATGAACATAATGTATGAAAAAGGAGAAGATAATGGTTTGCGTAGAATATGCATCCAGCTGCAAACAGCGTAGAAACAGAACTGTCGTCGCATAATGCACTAGCACATCAGTGTCCACCTAAGATTCCATGCAGACAGCATAGAACCTGATCTGCAATTTCTTAAATGGTTTGTTGTGAACTTTTTAATTTTGCGTCCTAGTTCAAGTCTAATGCATATGTGTTTACAAACCCATCCTGAGTCTATTTGCACCTGAATCCAGTAAAAAGGTGAAAATATCAGCTTTGCTTTACATGATTGCTAGATGCACCTGAACATTAATGAACCACCCGGTCACATGATGCAAGAACATCAGAGAAGGGATTCCAGAAAAATCCTGTTAGTACATATGTTTTGTGTTTTTATAATTAACATTAAAAATTGGAGTTTATTAATATTTATCGTAAAAATTTAATCATCCAGCAATCTAGATATACCAATGCTTACATTATTTCAGGGGTTGGTGATACTAATATGTAGTGTAGAGTATATATTGTGTAAAAGTGATGTGGTAACTAAGTGAAGTACATCACTCTGAGTGATCCTGCACTACAACACTCTTTAAGGGAGTCATAAAAATGTAGTTGTTATAGGAGAGGTTGCCTTGTACTGAGGTACATTATCCATGGTATTATTTTAACATAATGTAATGGAATTAATGACCATGCCCACCTTATACAAGGGACCATGTTATACTGAGGTACATTATCCATGCAATTATTTTAACATAATGTAATGGAATTAATGACCATGCCCACCTTCTACAAGGGACCATGTTATACTGAAGTACATTATCCATGGTATTATTTTAACATAATGTAATGGAATTAATGACCATGCCCACCTTCTACAAGGGACCATGTTATACTGAAGTACATTATCCATGGTATTATTTTAACATAATGGAATCAATGACCATGCCCACCTTCTACAAGGGACCATGTTATAGTGAGGTTCATTATAGTGGGGACCACTGCTGAGATGCTGCTAGGATGTTGAATCATGGGATTCTCACAAAAACAATAGAGTCTCTCACAACTTTTAAAACCCAATAGGGAATAAATCGTGCAAATTACTTGTGGTTTCCTTGAATTTTTTTATCACAGATTTTCTTTTTTTTTAATTCAAAATAAATGTTTATAAAATCATCATGTTTATGTATTTTGTCCATAATTTAAGTTGATATATATTTAGGTTGACATAGTGTTTGCATACAAGTAAATTTCAGTTGATCCATATTTATGTAGAGATTGTGTTTGCATGCAGACACTTGTATGATCAAGATATGGGGTGGTTTATGCAGAATCTAATGATGGGTTATGATTTGTTTCTTAGAGATGTATAGCAAATTGATCCATTGATGAACCATGAAGGAAATTTCTAGAGCTTGAGAGGTCATTAATAACTGTGAGTCATATTGAAATGTGAACAGAAATATCATCTGCTCAGGATGACACAATGGAAGAGGATCAGATGGTCTGAAAAATAACCCCCCAAAAAGTGTAGAAAAAGCAGTAATTATTTTACAGGTATAGATAGTACAAGTTAACATTGAAAAAAATCAGATATATTTCAGTTGAAAATGACCTCCAACTAATTTGCCTTGTTCATTTCAGGCACAACTCCACCGCCTCACATGCCTTACAGCCCGTATAGCTCTTACAATCCCCAATCCCCCCAAACTCCAATGTTGTGGTCGACAAGAAGCTACAACCCAATTGATGGAAGTTCTCCAACAAGGCGACGCTCCCCTTTACACAGGATCAGCCCATCTTGAAGTTGAAGAAAGGGAATTACAAGCAAAAGATGAAATGTTTTTTCCACTTTGCATAGCTGGCATAATAAACCAATGCATGCACACGCACTTGTGACAAAGCAAAACATTCATTGTAGCACTTTTGCTATGTCTGTGCTCAAATATTGGAATTTCATGTGCCTTGTGAGTGCAGGTATTTTGTAGTGTTCAAAACTCCTTTTTGAAGATTTTTGGCATATAATTTATATACTTGGTAATTAATATCATATATAAAGATAGATCATGCACAATTGCTATGTTAGCTGTACTCAAACAGTGGAATTTCATGTGCTGTTTCAGTACATCTAATTTATATACTTAGTAATTAATGATGTGAGATGAATGATCATGCACATTTGCTGTGTCAACTATACCCAAACATTATAATTTTGTGTGCTGTTTAAGCACTAGTGCGATATATTGGCCCCCAAATTTGTACTGATACTGATAGACAGTTTGGGTCTGATCTCACCTCTTCATAAAATAATGTCATTGATGCAGACAAATCTGTCCTCCCCCCCCCCCCCCCAGTCTTGCATGGAATTCAAACATTGATCTATGACAAAATGACTAAATATGATACTACTTCTGTGTGCAAATTTTCAATGGAATTATTATGGATTCACTCTTACGGATTCAGTTAGATCTGTTGGTGAATACACATGTTGGTACTTTAACTATTCATGCTATATGTTAGACATGTGTATATATGTATATATGTACCAATGCATTGTTCTCTGAACAAAGTAAAATATTATAGATACAATCTGTGTGGTTTCACTATTTCGCATTTAATATACTTGTGCCAGTGACACACATAGTTTTGTGGACCCCAATCATCATGCTATAGCAGAGTTTCACTGTACCTGCAAACAGCATAAATCTAGATATGCTGTCACATCATGCCATGGCAGAACAGGGACAGATGACATCATCATTGCTACTGTACACATCTGTCATATTCACCTGTGTGAAGTACGTACCTACCTGTAAACAGCATAAACCCAGATATGCTGTCACAACAGGTTCTGTCGTGGTCATTTTTAAACTTAATTGTAGAACTTGTGATTTATGGAGCAGCGTTGTGTGCTCAGATACTACACAAATAGATGGGTGATGAACAGTGTATCAAATGCAATGTTTTAATAGATGGGTGATGAACAGTGTATCAAATGCAATGTTTTAATATAAATTTAGTTAATTAAGTTAGAAAAACATAGGCAGGCATGTCTTGAATATATTTAATTTTTTTTGTTTTTTCATTTGTAATCAAGTCTGGAAGAGAAAGTTTTGAAAAAATATAAATTCTTGTTTTGTTCAAGGAAAAAATCTTTAGCAAAGACTGTTGTTCTAGTGTCTACCTAATATACTGAATATAAGGTTACAGAAGTATAGCCTAACAATATGGATTCTATGAAATGGTAAATATATTTATGTAACATGCTTGCATGAGTGCTCATTTATAATCATTTAAAATTCTTTCTGAAATTATTCATTACACTTGAATGTATATATGTACAGTACAGCTCACGTGATTTTTCGGAACTCCACGCATCGCGGTGGGGGTGGAGAGTGAGTGGAGAGGATTAAGAAAAACCCCTCCACCATCACTCCACGTGTCCTGACGGAGTTGTCGCGGAGAATAGCCCTGCACACCACGCTTTCTCACGGAGTCGCATCCGATCACCACCGCGGAGTGGACGTGGTCTCGATAAGATGGGCGTGGTTTACTGTTTATCACCCATGCAAGCAGAGGTTGAGAGAGAGACGGGGGGGGGGGGGGGGCACCGATTTATCTACATCGTTATCCCTCTGGGGAGCAATTTCCTAACTTTTTTATACTAAAATAAACGTAGTAATTCAGTTAATTATAAATATTTCCTTGTTCTAACGAAGATAATGTATGATACATAGTGCCAAATCATATTTAAGATGATGATAACGTAATGAGAATGCCTCGTAAACTGTATTAATACTACATTTTGCGCAATGAATCTAATTTCTTTTTCTTCAATACTATGTTATCGGAATCTAAACATGCATTCATATCCCTATTTCTTTTTCAGTAAACGCAATACAAAATTGTAATGATCATATGAAAGTCAGTGATATTGTACTACCTGCAATGAAAAGAACGATAAACATCGAACAAATTAATAGCAAAGCTGCAGTCATACCTGACTGAAGTGAAACAAAATCGCACAAGTTCCGATGGTTACTCCATGCATGAGTACTCATTCACATATTGTACGTTTTTTTCTGACATCCAATCGCTTAAATAAAGCATTATTAAGATTTCACATCATTATTTTATTTTAAAATGTACTATTTTGCATCACAAATGGTCGCAAAAGGTCATCCTAGATACATGTAGTTGACACGTGCAAGTAACCTAGCACAATAGAAGCCATCAGCACTGCGTGTTTTCTTTGATATTGATGTGTTAATTTCATGTGCTAACTGTTAACCTAAAAGTACAACAGCAATGCTTCTGCGGGTTTGTTTTCTTTGCCATTGATTTGACAAACTTGCGCATCAGATGAAATTAATGTTTAACTTTTTCTTTTCTGTTCGTTTTCCTACTGCATAATACAGAAAAATAAGATGAATAATTTTAGATCATTAACTCTTCTTAGTAAAGTCCCCCCCCCCCTCTCTCTCTCTCTCTCTCATAAAATATGGAATCCAAATCACTACTGCACAAGTTATCGTAAACTGAAATCTGGAAAAGTTTGCAAGTGGTAAGAAACAGAAACACGCTCAATAACCAAAGGCTGTAACAGTCACAAACAGGAAACTGCATTCTTTAATATTTGCATAAAAATAATTAAAAAAGTATATTTTATTTTTATATTTTCGCCGTAGGAAAATGAGCAAATAATAGGATACACGTGGAGACAATACATCCATGCAAAATGCTCTAAACTTGTTGGAAATTAAAATCTCTGAACATCTCAGATTTTAGAATTTTCCATATTATTTTTCATTTCGGTAATAAGCCAAGTTCAGATTAATTACTAACAATTATCAAACTTCCGTTGTTAATGGCGGGACCATAATTGTGGCTGTAAAGTACAACGCGCCAAGTCAGATGGCTTCGTGTGATAAAAACACACTGTTCCCAAGTTGAAACTTACATCATCCTTTGATGCAAACCCTTGTTAATATTTTACAACAGTGTTCACAATGGTCATTGCCTTGATTTCTGTAGAACATCCGCTGAAGTCAAGCCTTTATTAGGGAGAGACAATTGAATTTTCCAACCGTTGGGGGGGGGTAAATGCATGAAAGCAATTGTCTTTCTCTGATTTTTGTAGCAGACGTTAATCCGTTCCATATTTCACTTAAAATAAATAATTACTGTGATGAAAGAACAAAAAATATCCCGGTCGAAAAAAACAAAACAACATATAAACCCCGTATAGTAAATGGTCAGTCCCTTATAGTATACATGCAGTCATAATATTCAGCCTCATGACTGCTATTACTGCTTAAAGACTAAGCACGCGGTTTGCATTTCAGTGTAAATTCAGTGTTTTAGGTTTGTTGTGGGGGGGGGGGGGTAAGCAGAAGCAGATGTCAATTTGGATTTTAATTGTCCATATCTCAGAGAATTACTTTCCTTTGGAACAAAATGATAAATTTATTGTGCTTGAGAGGCTCAGCAATGTGTGCTTCTCGTCAAGTCAGTACATAAGTTTGTTCATATTTCTTTGAAATAAATCAAAATCATAAACTTATTGCAAAAGAAGTCTATCAACCTTTTATAAACAGTAATGTGTACTGAATATACAAGCCTTTTGAAATTATTTTTTTATTGTCCAAATATATGATCGAAATAAAAACGACTGATTCTTCAGATGGTATCCGGTTGTAAATCACTCTTGACGTCTCAGTCTTTCCATAGGTGGTCTTCATTCATTTGCTGTTCAGATGTCAATCAGTAATGTCGACTAGCTCCTCCACGGTGGAGTTTACATCGGCATGGCTTCCGAAACGCGGTGGTGATTTGTAGGTATTTATGCCAATTTATGCCTCCACCGCGGAGTACTATCGTGGAGCTAAAGTGGAGGGGATTAAGTACCCCACCGCGATGTGTGGAGTTCCGAAAAATCATGTGAGCTGTACTGTAAGTAAGAAGACGTGCAAGCTTGAACAATCTCAGGTACTGTATTGTTGACTAGTACTTATTGTAGTTCATAGTTGCATATTTTGGTCATGTATATAATTTTTTTTAACTGTATGAGTTTGTGTGACAAACTACAGTGGTCCTTTCCTATATTTGACATTTATATTAGAACTGTTTTGATGGAACAACTTGTACATGTTATGTGAACTTTTGGGACTACCTAAGTGACGCATAGAAAGCACATTGATGTATTTAAAACATTTTTGTTATATATATGGTAGAACTTTGTAAACTGAGAATGGTGTAGGTCAAACATTTTTGATTAACTTTTGAGTCTGGACAGGATCAATTTACATAAATAACACTGTAAACCCCTCTGTAGAGTATGGTGGGGGCTTAAAAGTGTTTAAGTAGATTGATATATTGATCATGCATTTGTATTCCATAAATCAAATACACTGAAACGTCTCATGGAAATCCACTTGAAGTAAAATAGTTTCCCTTCTTTTATGAAAATGAACTAAAGTAAACTGAAAAATTCTCAAGAAAATAAACTTTTAGTTTTGGTCCTGAGGGGTTTCAATGTTGAGAGGTTTCATGATACATTTAGAAGTTATTCTTCACTACCATGTGTCAGACTCCACTACTGTGTTGTAGACTCCACTACTGTGTTGTAGACTCCACTACCATGTGTCAGACTCCACTACTGTGTGTCAGACTCCACTACTGTGTGTCAGACTCCACTACCATGTGTCAGACTCCACTACCATGTGTCAGACTCCACTACTATGTGTCAGACTCCACTACTGTGTGTCAGACTCTCATTATGTATAGTTTTATATATTGATTTAGTGTACAGCAAAGAATAAAAGTTTGCTTGAATGTAATCCAGTGTATTTTGCAAGCCATTCCATGTAAATACCTGTAAAATGTCACATTTTTTTCCTAGAAATCAAAGCAACTTACACCTAAGGATGTTGAGTTTTTTAACATGAATAAAACAACATCAGCAGAATGATCCATATCTTTAGTGACTACTTTTAGCACGCCTCTATATCCACATATTCAGTGACTACTTTTAGCTCGCCTCTATAAAGAAAATTTTCCATTGAGAAAATCATGGGTTATCCCAGACGACATAGACTTTTAGAGGACAGAAACGGTACTACCCCAGGCATCCATGTTGGCATTGGTGTAAATACATATAAGAGCATAATCATATGTACAGCTTAACTGCATCTCAACGATTCTCTCTTCATAGGTCTTAGGCAACCGATGTGAGTGGGTTTCATAGTACCTACCCCTTGGGGAGGGGGTTAAGAGGGCAAACATTTTTTTTACATACATCTACATTATTTGTACATTTTTGCTCAAGTGTTTGCATTTAGCTTATGACAATGTACGTCTTTTAAAGCCATTATACATTATGTTATACCTGGAATTATGAAACTTAGTGAGGGGGTGCATCTTGTGGAGAATTACACCCTCCTTACCAAGGGGCCCTGGGTGGCCAAGTGGTTTGAGGTGCTTGCCTTTACAGATCACTGACGTCTCACTGCTGTCTGCGTGGGTTCAAGTCTCTGCTCAGTCGCCATGGGTATGTGAGAAAGCTTGCCAGTAGCTTCCTGTGGGTTGGTGGTTCTTTCTGCAGTTTTCCTGGGTTCTTCCCTCACCAAATATACTGGCTGCCACGTATAGCCTATTGTGTGCTGAAAAATTGCATTAAACCCACAAAACCAAACCAAACCAACCTTACCAAAGTGGATAACTTTCCCATATTTCATGCTTCACTGACTTTGGTTAAAGTTTGTTTTAAGTTTATGTCTCAAGATTTGTTCATACCAGAATCATCAAGCTAAATGATTGTATATATCTCTATTAATACCACACCTATACAGCAAAAGGTCACTGTTACCTACATTTCACATTTACTGGCTTAAGTTAAGTTTTTGTATTAGCTCATGACTAAATAGGTGTTTTGCACCTGTATACAAACTTATACTTGGAATGGTGATGCATCTTGATGAATATTGCACCTTCATCACAAAAGTAGGTCACTGTGACCCATATTTCATGTTTCACTGACTAGTTACATTTTGAGTTTTAAGTTTATTGTGAGAGCACTGTTCATGCCAGAATCATTAAACTATATTATCGTATGCGTCTCTGTTAGTACCACACCCGTACAACAAAAGGTCACTGTGACCTACATTTCCCATTTTACTGGCCTAGCTTAAGTTTTTGTATTTAGCTTTTTTTTGCATGCTTTGTATATACTGTCCTATCTAGAATCGTAAAACTTTGTGAGGGGATGCATCTTGACAAGCACTTCACCATCACTGCAAAAGTAGGTTATTATGGCCTATTTAGACTTGGGTTAAATTTTGCATTTGATGTTATTTTAAGGCCATGTTCATGCTACAATCATCATGATATTCATCTCTGTTAGTACCACACTCATACAGCAAAAGAAGCTCACCTTGACCTATATTTAATCTTTTACTGTCTTGGGTAAAGTGTTTGCATTTAGCTCATGACCACATGAGATGTTGGCTTGCTGTATGCATACTATGCTACACAGAATCAGGAAACTTGGTGGGGGAGGTGCATTTTTTTTTTATGTATTACACACTTATTGCAAAAGAGACCAATATTTCATGATCCAGTGACATTGTCGACATTTGCATTTGGAGTTCATTTCATGGGTGCTGTTTGTGTTAGAATAATAGAACTTTATAATTATATCACTCAGTCACCCTCAAAACATTATGCTGATGTAGCATCAAATATGGATGAAGATGCAAAAAGGAGAAAAACCTTGAAACAGTTGTTGTCATAACATATGCAATCAACAGCATTGGAAGAAATTTCTACAGAAAGCTTTGTACTGACCCATATTTCTTAGCCAACTGCTCTTGTATTTGATTATTATGCAGATGCCACCCAGGTAGTCTTATAGGCTGGTCCTGCATACATCATTCATTATCCACCCATCAACAATTGCTATTTTAAACTTCTCAAAAACCACCAGACAAATTTTGACCAATTTGTCGGAGTGTATTCTGCCATGAATGCCTTTAAGATTTGTACAAATGATACCAATCCACCATCAAATATGCCCACTGATAATACAAATCTTTAAACAATGTCTCAAAAACTGCTGAACAGAATTTAACTAAATTTGACAATTCTTGAAAGAAGGCTTTCATGTTTGTGCAAATGATATCAATCCACCATCAGTTAATGCTGCCATTACTAAAAATAGAAAACCTTTTCACGACTTCTGAACAAAGATCACTAAACAGAATTTGTCCAATTTGACAGAAAGCATCCAGGCAAAAGCAGTTTTCAGTTTTGTAGAAATGATGCCAGTCCACCATTTAAATATGGCTGCCATTGCTACAAAAATAGTTAAGCCTATATATATGGCTTCTTTCATAAACCACTCAACCAGATTCAACGAAAGTTAACAGAAAGCATCCTAGAATGGAGGGTTTTCAAAATTGTATAAATGATGCTGATCCAACATTAGATATGGCCAGTGTTACTTGGTATAAAAAAAAGTTTTTATTAAAGGCATCTCAAACACCACTTGTAAGAATTTCATCAAAGTTGATAAAAAGCATCCTGGTATGAAGGGCTTTCAAATTTGTATAAATGATGCTGCTTTGCTGATCCATCATCAGATATGGCTGCCATTACTGAAATAGAAAAACTTTAAGCAGTAACTTTTCAAAAACTGCTTAACAGAATTTGACCAAATTTGATAAAAAGAATCCTGGAATAAAGGGCTTTCAGATTTGTGCAAGCGATTCTGATCTGCAGTCAAATACAGCTACCATGACTTAAAATAGATAAACCTTTAGATGACTTCTGAAAAAATGCTCTGCAAAATTTGACCAGAAGCATCCTGTCTAAAAGGGCTTTGAAGATTACACAGATAATCATGACCTACCATCAAATATGGCTGCCATTACCAAAAATAAAAAAGTCACTTCTCAAAAATTGTTTCACAGAATTTGACCAAATTTGACAGAAGGCATCCTGGTGTAAAGGAATTCCAAGTTTATACAAATGATTCTGGTTCACCATAAAATGTGGCTGCTCTTACAAAAATAGAAAAACCTTTAAATGACTTGTCTCAAAACTGCTCGAAAGAATTTGACCAAATTGACAGAAAGCATCCTGGCAAAAAGAACTTTCAATTTTGTACATATCTCTCCCATCAAATACAGTAAAACATTGATTATCTGGATGTCAGTTATAGGGATTATTAGTTTGTGTGAACTACTACCATGTCCCCCAAAATTCATATTTATTATTTGTACATGACACCAACCTAGAACAAAGTAATAGAAATCAGAGACAAAAACAACCAAATATAGTTGCATACAATTGTAATTACAGTGCTATTATGAATAACTAAATTAACCAATTAAAGTGAAAATAAATTTGATTGGGAGGGAGACGGGGAGAGTCAGAGAGAAAAGGTGTGTTCTTATTGTCACAAAGTGAGAGCCACTAGGCAGGGTTCCCACGCTACAGGGAAATCAAGAAAGTTGGGAGAAATGATAGATTTTTTGGAATAGTTCTTAAATTTTGCAAATATTGATGAAGGTCGGGGGAAAAATCGGGAATTTTCAGATACCACTTGATGACAGAAAAAAATACGTAATTGAGTAGTAATTGAACTGATTGTGAGTTAAATTTATTGACCTCTTACTAGAATTTTCAGAAGTTGCAGTATGGATCATTTGGGTTTTCCATAAACATGTTTGTAAAGTCAATCCAAGCACTGTGTCGATCAGATTCGGCTAGTAGACTGGTTATTCCACTTACAGCTCAATATCGGTATCTCTTCATACATAAAAGATATGAAGACCAGTTTAGTGTCACAACTAGCCAACATATCTGTGACATGTGATCTCAGTAAGTTTAAGAGATAAATAATACAACTTATCTTCACCTGTCTCTGTTTTGATATCTAAAGGTATCGAAAATGTATTGTGATAAAGCTTATTATTTGGTAGTTAGCAAAAGGAACACGACGTTAAACATTATTGTCAATAGTAACCTTGGCCACAACTCACCTTTGCAGTGAATTTTACTATCAAACATTGATAAATATGTGGAAATCTGCAAGTGCTGGGTTAATTTTCAGTTTTGAATCTGATGCTCTGGGCGTAATTGACAATGATTGCATTCACAGGGACTCGTATAATTGCTTAAAATGTACCCATAAATAATATATATGCTATATAAAATACAAGGGATGACACTTCTCTCATTTCTCCTGTGACCTATTTAAGGATCAACACTGATATTTCAAGCTACACGTCGCATAGTGTAATGAATTTAGCAACGATGCTACAGTCAGCCCAGAATGCCAGGCAAAAGTGCCTAGCCCATTTAGAAACTAAAAATACAGAGAAAGAAAGAAACAAGAAATATATGAAGAGAAAACTAGTGGAAGAAGAGATTGGAACAATGAGAAAAAAGATCAGAATGTTAGAGTCTGACATTAAGTTGTTGTTTACATATGCAGATAAAGCTGAAGAATTATGTAGCTTTGCTCACATAAGAAAAGCCAATACACTGTGTAGAAGAGCTAAAGACAAAGAGGAGGAACTTTAGGTTGTTAAGAAGGATTTCAATGAAAAAGTGCATTTGCTAAATAATATGTATATAACTGTTTGGTCATATTCCTGGCAGAGTTCTACCTTGGTCATGTTGAAAATGAACTTGAGGGAATTACTTCCTACTGAAGATGCATGCATGTTTTCAGAAGTCTAGTCTCTCAACATTTTCCACTAAATCTCAATCAGCCAAAATGAGTATACAACTGATATTGATTTTAGATGACAACCTAATATTTTGCATCTGTTGGTTTTTTTATACTGTGAAAGGAAATGTTGATTTTGTATATCATGCATATAGATTTCAAGTGATACATGTTCCAATTCCTTGTATTTGGTTTTGAATTTGATGACACAGTAACATTCATATTCTGTCATTATATGCTGTATCAGTTAATAGATGTACTCGAGACATTGCTATCTTGATTTACAACTGATTATTCAGATTTCTAAAAATTCAAAGTTTGAAAAGAAAAAGAAAACTAATTTCAGTTGTTCATTTTTCTGTTATTTCCTCAATCCAACATATGCAGTTCAGCAGAGTTAAGTTAAAATATTTATTCTGTAAATTAACATGACTTAACATGCAAATTTATATGAATTTGAATAGTTACACTTGTTTCTTGTGATAGATTTTATGGTTTAGTACATGGTTTTATGTCTAATTCAGATGTGATGGGAGAGTCTCGAAATAGAAACAACATTTGATTTGAAAAATGCACGTTTTCTAAGCTAAAATGTTCCTTAATTCCATTCAGTAATGGTCATAAATGAACCTTGAAAAAATTAATTTCATCCTGGAAAACTGGAAAAAAAACTGAAAAAGACATGGAAATTTTTCTTTCAAAAAGCGTGGGAACCATGCATTAGGGCAATATTTAATTTCGTCCTATTGAAATCCCAAGCTAATCAAGCATAATTAAAGACTCAACAATCTGATCAGGGTTTTCTGTAGTCCAATCAACAATCAATGATGACTTAACAGCTGATAAAAGTTAATCACCTACCTTGAATCAGAGCCCTTGGATACTTCTGTTCACAAGACACATAAAATGACCTTTCATCACATCTGTGTTATCATTCCATCATCAATACTGTGGTTTCATTTGTTTTCATGGGTATCAATTTTACCTGGTTTTGTGAAGAAAACAAAGATATTTTGTGGGTACTAAAATTCGTTGATTTGTCTGTGCCAAAGTTTCCATATTTTATAGGTATATAATCTCGTGGTTTAACTTACATAAAAGCCCAAAATAAAGAATACAAAAGAACAAAAATAAGTGGATAACAAAGCTTGTTCACTTAAATGTTCAAAACAGTACTACCACCAGTATGAGCACAAATCAAATGCGTATGAAGATCAATGCCTTACACTGTTGTTTTATTAGAGTGCTCAACGTCAAGCAGAGTCAAGGCAGCCAACCACACCGAACCAATTGGTTATTGAGGTGCATCTATATACATGTATGAGCTTTTATTTAAACCACTATCCATAACTTTGTACCATCAGTATGTTCAGACGATCAAATTGTTAAGAGTGAGTGAATTCAAGTTAGATCAGCCACGAAAAAATGTCTTGGGGATCGAACCTAATTATCTCTGGCTTTGATAAAGCTAGACTTGTGTAATTCTGGAATTTCAAGATTATTTCCATGGCAAAAGTTTGCATGTACTAGGAGACTCAATTGTTAAAATAATGTTTTGGATGACCAATTCCATTACCTCTTTGAGTGAATTCTTTAGAGAGGCTGGACTAAATTTGATTAAGAAATATTACATACGTCAAAATATTTTGAAATATCAAGATTTAATGTCAAATACAATGAATAGTGAAAAATTTAAGAATATTTGTTAGCAAAATTATGAATGAATTAGAAACTGAATATAGGTCTTCATAGCTCATATGCTGATTAAACATGTCAACTAATCATGACTAGATTATATATTTAGTGAAATATATCAAAAAATTTTAATTGAAATTATTTATATTAGTTTTGTAAAGAAATCACACCGAGCATTTTGAAAGGTGATGTTTACTTTGGATACCCCTTGGACTTGTAATATTTCGATAATCCATGTTCTCTCTTTCTTTCTGATTTTCTGTCTTTTTCTTTTTTCTTTTTTTTTTTCTTCATTTCTCTATCTTATTTATATTGCATCATGATAACTTCTTATATAATAGAATTTTGATTGTACTTGACTTGTATGCCATTTATATATGGCCTGAATATGACTTTTGTCCGATAAAGTTTTGTTCTTGTCTGTTCTGTTTAGTGACATTTGAGCTTTAATACTGGGCTGTAATTAGTGTAACAGTATATATACATAGTATTTAATTAGTACATGTGCTTCAGGTAATAGTCATAGTATTTTAGAGTCTTTTTACTTTTGATTAAAAATGCATGGATAAAATGAGACGTGTTTCAGGAGAATTTAAATGTTAACAGTAAAGTTTCGTACCTGTACTTGGAAGTATTAATGCTTGCAATTATCTATGTTTTATTTCGATTATTCATTCAGCTGGATTACTACTGTGTGTAAATCTTAAATCATAGAGAATAAAGTAAGTTAAATTTTTTCATACCACTATTTTAAACTGCAGTTTCATTTGAATAAAGGATCAATGTAAATAAGTATTAAATCTAATTTTCCTCGATTATTTCATTCTCCTTTCTTTAATTTTCAGTAATACTAGCACTTATATACTTTACACTCGTTCTTTTTTCTCTCTAACTTTACCAGTCTTATGTATTGATTTAAGGCAGTGAGTGGAAACAGCAGCTACTGGATACATGTGCATTCAAACAAAACAAAAAATGCTTTATAATTATTTTTATTTTTTGAAAAAGGTTCAAATAAAACAAATACATGGAGAAAAAAAATATTTTATTACAGTAATGAAGTTGAATTATCTAATGACAGAGCTATGTTGATTGCAAGGAATGTAGCTGTAAGAAAATGTGGGAGGGGTTTTTCTGCATTACATGTGACTTATTTTTCATTGGGTCTTTAAATTTATGGTTCAGAGCAACCACAAAATCCATGAAAACTGGTACCCCACAAAAAAAGTGAAACCACAATAGTCTGAATAGATCTCCAATGGTGCAAAGCACAAACTAAAGTCTTGTCATGAATTTTAATATTTAAATAAAGTATCCTAATAATAATTGTATTCTTCCTCCTTTTTTTGTGTTCTTAAACTTGTCAGATGTCTACTAAATGTTAATACTTACATAGTTAATGATATTAATAGACGTACAATTATCTGACCAATTTAATCCAGATACATCCATTCACAGCTCTACATTTTTACTGAAATTCAGTCATCTGGACAACTGATTACCAGGAAAAAACCTGTGTCTCTTGATGGATCTGGATACTCAACATTTCACTGTATGGCTACCATTACTAAAAAAAAGAAAAACCTTTAAATGACATTTCTAAAACCACTCAACAGAATTCGACCAACTGTGATAGAAAGCATCCTGGCATAAAGTCCTTTCAGTGTTGGACAAATGATGCTGATGTGCCATCAAATATGAATGAAGATACAAAATACACAGAAACATTGAAACATTTGTTTTCATAAGTTATGCAGTCTACATCATTGGAAGAAATTTATACATAAAGCATCAATCTAACCTAGGTTTCTTGGCTAACTGCTCTTGCATTTGGCTATTAGACAGATGTTGGCTGGGCGAATGATCTCAGGTCGACATGTGCCTCTTGCTTTTTACATTATAACATGATCCTTGTTATTTATTTGAGTGAGCAAGTATATATGCACTCTTTCGTAGTTTGAATTTTGACCAAAATAAAAGTGAAAAATTATTATAAATTAGTTATTTGTGTTGTTATTTGTTGTCAACAGTATCATTTTCACAATTGGAAGTGATAATTTTTAACTCGCCTGGCTATAAGGCTTCATTCGTTGTGCATTATCCATCCTCTTCCATCAACAACTGCTATTTTCAACTTCTCAAAAACCACCTGACCAATTTTAACCAAACCCAGCACAGAGCATCATGGCATAAAGACCTTTCAAGTTGGTACAAAACAATGCCAATCTGCCATCACATATGGATACTATTACTTAAAAAAGAAGATAAAAAAATCTTTAAATTGGCTTCTTCTCCAAAACTGCTGAAGAGATTTTCATCAAAATTGACCGAAAGCATCCTGACATGAAGATCTTACAGATTTTCACAAATGATGCAAATCTGCCATCAAAAATGGCTGCCATTATCAAAAATATTTTTTAAAAACTCGGTCATCCTTCAACAATTGCTGTTTTCAATTTATTCTCAAAAAAACATTAACCTATTTCAACTAAACTTGGCAAAGAGCATCCTAGTATAAAGACCTTTCAAATTTTTACTGAAAATGCCAATCTGTTTTCAAATATGGCCACTGACTAAAAATATAAAACCTTTAAATGACTTCTCCAAAACCGCTGAATGAAATGTGACCAAACTGGACAAAAGGCATCCTAGCATGGAGACCTTTTAAATTTTAAACAAGGATGCTGATTTTGATCAAACTTCAAATATTGGCTTATATGATCAAGATCTCACACAAATTTGATAATGGGAACCATACATTTTAATGAGATCTTGAAAGTGATTGGCTGAGCTAGATTCCACTCGAGAGCAGGGGTGGCCAGACTTTAGTGACATGGGATCTAGTTTTTACCGAGTCATACCAACATGGTTGACCAGCATGCCCCCTGCCTTCACGAGAGATTGAAACATGTTGCAAAATATTGAATTTCTTTTAATAATCAAATAATGTGGCTATGGATACATCAAACACTCTTACATACTTTTTTACAAAGTCTGTTAATAAAAGTACATGTGTCAGGGTGGCCAGACTTGAGTGACATGGGATTTACTTTTTATAGAGTCATACCAACATGGTGCAGTCTACCAGAAACTACTTTGCGATTGACTGGTCGACCATGATCAATATATTGGCCACCCCAGCTCTAGAATCTATTTCTAATCCAATTTTCTGATCAGATTTTGATCAAACTTGTTAACTAGTATTGTATTATCAAGGTGTTGGATGAATTTGATTATGTGTCATGTATCTGATTGGCTCTGCTTGTTACCACCCTGGATAATGAATTCCAATCAGATTTTGCTCTTACTTACTAAATATTATGTTTGCATATAGACAGGTTTTATAATAACCAATATCTGTGCATATTAGGAAGATACCATGCAGATGATTAGCTGAGCTTGTTTCATATCTAGATCTAGAGTATATTTCTCATCCAGTTTCTATAAAATGTGGTAAATGGATTTATATCATCAAGATCTTGGATGACTTCGATGATGAGTAAGACACTATGCATATTTAATTATGCCTTTATCTTTGGACAGAATTTTGATTCGTATATAGTAAAATAGATCAAATCAACATGATAAAAAGCTTGGGGGATAATTTGCATCGGTTGTATTCTTACAATAGTACCTAAGCCTCCTTAATGTAATGGTCAACTGTTAAATGTACGGCAAGTGAGTGATATCAGATCCTCTTGGGCCTCGTGTTACGACTAGGGGTAATGTAACAAAAGAAAAGACTCGAACAAGCTTTCAAGATTTAAAACACAAATATTTAATTTCCTGAAATATTAAAATATTTCAACAAACAATCAAAGTGAAAGAATTAAAAAATAACTTGCAGTATAGAATATCCTTAAAAGTCCTAAATTGTTCTAAAGTTCACTGATCCGGAAGTTAATCCAAATTATTCCGAATGAAGAATATTCCGAATGAAAACACCACTGTGCTGATGTACTAACAATAATCAATTATAGCCAAATATTATTAATTCCAAGTAATCCTTGTGAATATGGAATATCACACAAGTTCTAGAAATGTTTCCGATAATTCCAATGGAGCTGGATAATTCTTAAAGTTTAAGTAGCAGTACTAAATCCAAACTGTACTGTAAAATAATATTATCTCTGAAGCAGAATATCACACAAAATGAACCAATCTCATTTATGATCTCTCAATCAGAACGTACTATGAAAGAATGACAAACACTGCGATCACATCTTATTATATAGCTTTCTTTACTGCGTCATTGAAACAAACAAAACCCATTTCTTATTCCGTCTCAAATCAACATCTTACTATTACGATCTTATTCTAACTTCTGGTCACCAAAAATGAATCATCCAGGTCAGGTCAAAGGTACAAACTCGCGAGCTGAATCACGTGACATGACTTGTGCTTAAACCGACGATACTAATTTTCCCAGGACCAATGTACTGGGTCACATTGAAATTACCATATATGTGCACTCTGCAAAACGACACCTATTAGACTATTATACAGAGGTCATAAACTAATAAAACTATACCATTATTGAAAAGAAATGATACATAATTCCATAACACATGTTTTTGATTGGATTTTAGAAGTTAAAGAATGTTGGTAACTTCAGAATCAAAATCGTGTATTCTTTAGCAAGTTTTATTTAAAAATTTAATCAACAAACACAAACTCAGCATCTCATTTGCTGATTTGCTGGTTTGGAATATATATATATATATATATATATATATATATATATATATATATATATATATATATATATATATATATATATATATATATATTTTTATATATCGGGATCGCAAATTCTAACGGAAATTTATTTAAGTCACTAGAGATCATGTTTGTTAGGAAGAAGATTGCATCTTGAACCAAGTGACAAAATACAGTGCAGAACTAATTTGAAACTGGCCCTAACACTTTCAGGAGCTATGTATTTCTTATGTAAAGGCAAACACACAAGAAACACAAACACAATAAACAGAAAACAGGAGAATTTTTTTAAATTCTTCATAATTTTTGCTTTCATATATATATATATATATATATATATATATATATATATATATATATATATATATATATATATATATATATATATATATATATATATACATATATACAGATGCTTAAACCAAAGGAAAGATAATATTATTTTGAATAACACTTTTTCTCTGTTATTTGATCAGATCATAACAAAGTATATGGTCAGTTGTTGTAAGGAATGTCAGACAAGTGTTATCAGGCCCACTTTGGTCTCTTGTTCTCTTGCTGGCTGACCTGGCCATAGGACCAAGTGAGCCTATGGCATGGCTCAGTGTCCATCTTCTCATCTGTCGTGCATCATTACATGGGGAAACAGTTCCCATTTTAACCTAGCATCCCAGCAAGGATGAGGCAAGTAAGAAAAATGATCTCGAAATCCAAATGTCTGTTCTTTTTCATTTATACAATTGAGCTGCATACATTTAATTTTACTTGCCTAACAATGATTTTTAGTTTTCCAGGCTAGATGAGCAAGGGAATCGGCATACTTTGAAATCATGTGTCTTCCATTAATATCTGCTTTTTTTTCAATGTCTCTACAAAATAATTCTTTTGAATTTATTTTTTAACACTTACAACCAAATCTGTCAGATAGCTAGCTTAGATCAAGAGCTTTCGATGCTGAACAATTTATGCTGATCTACTTCAAAGTATAGTTGCCACTGGTAAGAGTACATGACAAAACAACAAGTCCAAATTAACTCAACTTTAAATAATTTGACCAAATTTGACAGAAAACATCCAGGTATAAATTTCTTTGAAGTTATACAAATGAGGCCAATGCAGTTTAAAATATAATTGCCTTTACTAAAATAAAATAAAGTACAAAAGAATAAATAACTTCTCAAAGCCACTTAAGAGAATTTAACCAAACTCAATCTTCTCTTCCTCCTGTTTTGTTTTCAGGATTGGGAGTGGGGTTACACCGTGACTGTAAAAATATTAAAAGTGATTTATAATAACATTGAGTGCAAAAATAAATAAATTTACCTGGATTTTGAGAGGTTATTAATCAACGTGTTATTATTCTGGAACATTTACATAGTGAATTTAATTGTTGGTCTGGGGGCAAAGGGGATTGAACATAATGTTGGAAACTAACCCACACTCACACATACTGGCCAACATGGTCTTATTGACTAACACCCACATGTAGTAGCCATCACCCACACTTACTGGCCACCACCAGCATATACTGACCAACACCCACATATACTAAGCATCACCCACATTTACTGACTAGCACCCACATGTTCTGACCAACACACAGTCTTACTGACCAGCACCCACACCTTCTCACCAGCAATGCACACCTGCTAACAGAGGTGTAAGGGTAGAATGTCACATAAAGGGAGATAAATAGAAACCAAACCAATAAACAAAAATAAAAACCTACATCCATACAATCCCATACAACCCCTGTAAAAAAAATAAAAAAAAGTATGACCCTACATAGACAAAGTGGAGTGTAAGGGGGAAGAGAGAGTAGGGGTGGTCTCACACAGTCACACAAATGTATCATCGCTCACACATATACTATCAGACATGAAAATGACAAAAGATTGTGGAGGAGACTTTATGTTTTGTATTAAAGATAAAACATTTGACAAAAGACAAACACAAAACACACCATATTTGGCAAGAGTGGAGTAGTATCTGTTTCTGAGAGATCTGGGTGGCTCTAAAAAGGGCCATTGGGATTAACCCTGAGAGGGGCTTTATTTTGGCCAGACCTTTGTGTCCACACACCTCAGGCCTGGCTCCATAGGATGCACATCTCTGTCTCAATTGTTACAACTCTAAGGCTTGATGGAAATGCGAGCATAAAATGAGGCGACTCAGCATTCAAGTCCCAGTTCTGCTTCCCTCTGTCGTAGCCTCTGCTGAACCGTTTCCCATGCTTGGGATCATCGTCACCACTACTGCAGCTTTTCTCTTCAGCCCATGCTCTTTTAAGTTTGTCCAGTTTCTTTTCCACTACAACTCTGATCAGCTCCTTTGCCATCCTAAATGAGATCATTTCTGTCTTGTTGTACCTTTTGTTCGGGTAGAACTCTTATAACCAACCAAGGAAGTGTTCCACTCTTTCTAAAAACACCAACACCTCACTCAATTTTCCCGCTTGTACTGGCTAGTTCATTCTTGTTTTGTCTTCTTTCTCGAGTCAACAATGAATGGCATGACGGAGTGACTTCTCTGCTGGAAACATTGAAGTGCTGGAGCTTGAAAGGGTTTTGATCAGTAGCTTCGTTGAGGGCAGCATTTCTGATAATGTCAATGAACAACTGGTTAGGGAGTTGACCCAGGAAGACCTGATCTTTCATCTTGGATTGGAGTCCTGTGGCAGTGAAGGCCTTGACTTCCACTCGTCATATGGGATACTTCACCGTGTTTATGGTGAAAGCCTGATAAGGTAAGAATTGCACACATTGCACATAGAGTCTGGCTTCTTCGATGTTGGTTTTTGTACTCATTAGAATTTGTTATCAAATGGAACATGGTGCTACTTTGATTCAGTCTCAGATGTACATCCATACCATTTAACAAATACTTGCCTTGCAACCACATGTCCAAGTATAAATGATCCATCATTCTAAACAGTGCCCTTGCTTGATTGTCTTGTGTCGGTCGTTAAATCCTACATTGTTGTCTGCATCATCATCAGCAATCAAAGCTGTGTCATTGAACTTGCCCAGTGTGTTGGGTTTCCACACCACACAAGCATCGAGGTGTGTTCTTGGTTTCTTTCTCATAAGTCGGGAGATTCTCTAGGTAAGCACAGTAAGCTGTCTTTGCTATTGCTGACGAATTTGTTGCTCAGGTACAAATCCACTTTTGTGAAAATTGGATGCAAGAGCCACTCTAGCATTGGCAGCTTGATTAGTGCTGTCGGTTTTGATGACTTTTACATTCAAATACAAGTAGCTGATATTCAGATCGATGTAATTTTCAGTTTGTCCTTTGATTTCAAACTCAAAGAGACCTGATGTCATCAGAGATGACACGGGGTGAAATTCTACCTACTGTGATTCTTATATTGTCACCATCGTAGGGGGCATGGTAAACAGATCTAGTTCTGTCTTGGAACATTTGCAAGAATCTAGGTGTATCATTATTAGTAATTTAAAATGACCAAGTCTCTGACATTTCGTCCCCACTTTTTCTTTTTCTTCCCTTGTCTGTAAGATCTTAATGGATTTCTTTTATGTCTCTTGCTGCCTTGTCCTTGCAGTTGTGTGGAGAATAACTCATTGGCTTCAACAGGACTGTGAAGTGCATTTATAGGTGTTTCTAAGAGTCTCAAGAGCTCTTCTGTCTGGATCAACACATTTCCCCTTGCCTTCAGTAATGCTTGTTTGGGACTTTGTTTGTCGTTGAGTAGATTTGAATGATTTTTTTTCTTTGCATCAGTGCTGCATTTTTTTTAAAGCATGCAATCTTTGTGAGACAATAAGGGTGTCACAATATGAAAGACCGATTTGAACATACTCCCCAAACTATGTCATCATTGTAGAGCTACTCTTCAGTACACAGGATATATGATTTACAATTCGGTCAAGAATCTTTTTCGAAAATGTAGTTTTACCATGACTTTTCCTTTGGAGAATATAATATTTTGTCCAAGATCTCCTTTTATACCAATATTCGCACTCGCAAAATACAATTTACTGACAGGAAGACAATGAGGATGCACAAATTCTCGGTGAACGTGATAAGTGTTTCCTCCTTCATCATAAACATTTATTGCAGAATCCACTTTGAAAGGAATTACTCAACAACAGAGCGGCTGTGTTTTCCACCATGTTGTGCTTAACAACATCAGATGGTACTTGATCAGTACACATTTGTTGTTTTTGTCAAGTGCTTTGCCAAACTGAATGTTGAAAATAGGTAAAATCGTATTGACAAGATGTCGAGCATTAAAGTTAATATTCTACAGGAATTCTCATGTCATAGATATTAAATTGGGCGTTGGCTGGTGCTGGTGGTTTTTTTCGTAATAGCCAGGATCATTTTTGTCCAAGTGTTCTTGTATTTGTTCACTGAGTATTTCTACGATGAAAGTGGTTTGATCTGTGAAGATGAATTGTTTCTACCCAAGCATCTTCCTAATGAGCTTTGTGATCCAGTTGTATGGCTTGAGGTAATTTCGCCGTGGAACAATACGTGTTGTTGGAAAACACATCCATAGAACTCTCACTAGGTAAAGTCAAATAAAATTGATTATTCACAGTTAGATGGTTATCGTCTTTAAGTAGTCACTCAATGTCAAAAGAGAATGACTTTCCAGCGGTTACAGAGGGTTGCTGCAACTGGAGTGGTTGTGACTGCCATTGCGTGGCTGCCATTGTGTTTGTAACTACTGTAAATGTTTAACAAGGGATTGTGAAGAAGATAGACAATACAACTGCTGAGTAAAATAGTCCACATTTGTTTATCCTCATGTTGCAAACTCAAGTTTCCAATAGCTACTCCAACGACACAATCCACCACGAAGATCTGACAGAAAAAGACGATTTTATTTTTAGGAATACCTCCACACCACACCCACTGTTGTTGTCCTTTTTGTTTATGTAGTTCCTGTAGTGATGACGTGGAAGGGGAAACACAGTTTAACGGCATTTTCATGACTTCTGAATCTTTTTATACTCAATCAGTTGTGATGCTGCAATCCAAGAATCAAAACTGGGTGGATAACCTTCCAACAGACTTTGACCTCTTGGACATTTTGTTTTTCAAGTTTACGTGTTCTTTGATCGAGATTGCTTTCAAAGGTGTACACATCATCTTCCTTGGTACTCGTTGTAATCTTCCAATTTATAGATGACGGGAGATGTCCACACACCTGTCCTGTGACATGAAACAATTATGTTGTCCAGTTCAGTAAATATCCTTTGTCAAATGTGCATTTTATTTTTCCAATGCTAACCCAATCTCCAGTGCTTAACATTTCTTTTTTCTTGGACGTCTCAGATGTTCCAAACAATTGATCAAACACTGCCACTTCGTTTTCAGGAGTTACTTGTGCACATCCGATACTGTTATGGTACGACTGATTGTATGCTTTTGCCAGACTAGGCAACACGTCAGTGTATTTGAGAGTATGTTGATGTGTAAAATATTTCCACATACTGGAGTATGTTCTTTCAAGGCTCTTTTGAAACTGTTCAATGTCACTGACTTTGGTTTCAGGCTTTTGAGTGGTGAAAAAATGAATGCGTCATTTTTAAAAATTCCTTTTGAAATGGTTGGTTGAGAAATTCAGTGGCTTTGTTGGTTTGCCATCGCAGAGGGTGTTGACCACTTTGTTTCAAGACAATTTTTAAAGATCACACTAACTCTGAACTTGTTTTGGAAGTCAAAAGAACCACATGAGCCGATTTTGAAAACACAATGACGCAAAGCAGATATTTATAACTTCTATTGCATGAAGTCAAGCGAGACACATCTACATTATCGGCTTGCCATTGATGATCAATTCCTGCTACTTTCAGTTGATTTCAAATGGGTTTTGTGTAATGTGTATGTAGATTGTTCTTGCAACCATTGTCATACATCCTGCAGACATACACGTTTAGTTTGGCTTTGGCTGCACGATACAATTATTTTAACTCCTCCATAGCCAGTCGCATGGGCACGATTGTAGTAAATGTTTGCTAAAAGCAGTGGTGTACTGGCCATTGGGCATACCGGGACAAATCCCGGTGGGTCGCCGCAAAAAAATCCGTTTTTACCGGTGTTTTACTGGTGTGAGCAAAACCCCGGGCCTGTCACGGCAGATAAGTCCAGGGTCGAGTTGCTTACCCAGTACACTCCTGGCTAAAATTGTGTCCATGTTGCTACTGCTCAATAAGTAAACCAACTATCGATGCTCTTTTCTTCACGTGGTATTTTGGATTACAATGGTTTACGTGTCCAATGAGCAATAGGAGTAGATGATGATGATGCCTGAACAGGGGTGATCATAGGCGTCAACAATAACTTTTTGACCCAACCAGTCTTTTATGTAGGTGTAAACATGTGACCAAGACGTTCTGGAAGATGCCTTAGATGATTAAGCAGGTGGGATTTGAAACTCTTGGAAGTCTTCACCTTTCTCCTTCTGTTCCGCAGCTGTGACTGTCTGTGTCTGTTGTGTTTATAGCATTGCGATTTTTCCATTTCTGACATGTCTATGCGATCCATCAACGATTGTAACTCTTGTTGTAAGTGTGACATCGCTTTGAGATTAGGATTGGTAGATGGGGGGTAAGTGAGGCATCAGTTATTCATACTAACGTTTGTAAGGGACTTAAGTTAATTTTCATCCTTCCATAAAGTTTGTACTGGTTTGATGTCCTTCCAGAAGGTACAATCCCTTTTTATTTTCACTCCTCCTTAAAGAGGTCCAGCTCTCGTTCCTAATAGGGGACTAGCCACTTTGGTTAACATCGAAGCTATCAGCATCAGAAGAAATCCTCATTGAACGAGCATTTTCTTTTCCTTTGACTAACTGGAATTTTCTTTTCCACCATTTGTCGAAAGTGATGATGTTTTCCAAATCACTGTTTCTGTGTCTTGGTTGAAAGAACCATTCCTTTCAATAAATGTAAACAACATTCACAGGCCTTATCGATGATTTCTTTTTGGAGCTTCTTGAATGATCTGTTTTTGTGTTGGGGCATTCACATTTTGGTGAGCACTGATAAATCATCCCAGTGTTTTATAGGAGGAATTACCTTCTTTTGTTTTTCTTCTTTATTTGATCAATCTTAGCACGACAATGCTGTGACTGAACTCTTGGAGGAAGATATCTTCCTGTGCAGAGGAACTAAAGTGACTTTTGTTCAACACTTTTTCTTTTTTACTGCAATTCGTCTCTACTTTACTCTGGGTACCACTGGATGACGAGGCGTTGTAAAGGGACTAAATCATGTCTGGACAAATCCAGTAAACTCTGTAATATTCCGGTTATATCTTGCACTTTTTTCTTAGTACGTGCGACCTTTTTGGCTGCAGCAGCAGCAGACAGAGCAGCAGTTGAAAAGGAAATCAAAGGATGCATAGGAGTGCCTTTAGAAATGGGTTTCCATTTCTTCATCCGATTGGGCAGCACTTGTTTAAAATCGGATTTAGCTGGTTTCATCACTAACGGAAGAGAAGAGGAGGAGTAGACAGTAGCAGATGTCGGTGTGATGACAGGTCAAGGTTTCCATAAATATGTGTTCGCTTTAACGCAATACCTCTTTTTCTTGAGGGTGAAGTTATAGTTTTATTGGTCTTCTCCTTGGGAGATAATTTTAGGTTTAAACTTCACTGCTTTTTTTTAGCTTTGACTACGGTATTGCATAGTTTGCGTATCGATTCTTGAATCAGCCAATTTTGTGAAGGTTTCTTTATATTTTACAAAAGACGTTGCGTTTGATGAGGAATGTGACAGTTTCTTGTAGTAATTGATGTCATGTCACAGTAAACCATCGCAACACTTTTTTCAGGCTGGCTTCTAACAAATGTGAACTCACTTGTGCATTTATTTTATTACCGTTGGAAAACAGTGCGCGAATCTATTTGGCAGAAGGATGAGAAGGGAAATACTAAGATGAGCACAGAGGACACAAGAGATGTTATACACAAAAACAAATGTTTAATTTTTTTTTTTCCATGTCACAATAAAACGTCAACATTTTAAAATGTTCGTTTTTTTCTTTCTTGATGGTGGGGGTGGGGGTCCGTATTACACGTCTTTGAATCCAAGACTTTTCCAGTCACGTACAGCCTCTCAGTGTAAAATCTGTTAGTTTACAACACTAGTAACACAAACTTCTTGGTAAGTATGAATGGTAGATAAAGTGCAATGCATCTCTTCTTCACACAGAGGTAGAGAAGTATTCATAACTTATCACAGAACTTTGAACAGAATGATTTTTTTTTTTTTTAAATTTTTTTTAAAACGTTTTGATGGTTTTCTTTTTGCATGGAATACTGATAATAGCATAGGGTGGGTAAATAGGCCCGCTGGTGGCACTATAGGCCCGTACGGGAAATTAACATGGGGGCACTATAGGCCCAAAAATGGGCCCATAGAGGCCCCATTCGTGGGGTGGCACTATAGGCCCAAACGGGAAATGAACATGGGGGCACTATAGACCCAAAATGGGTCTGTAGAGGCCTCATTCGTGGGGTGGCACTTGAGACCCAAAAGTGTTATGGGACAGAAGTATTTTGAGAGGGATAGAATATACACATACACCTAACACACAAACACAAAACATAGAAATACTAGGATTAGCAATGAGATTTCTTTTGTTGGCAATTGGGTGTCCCTGAAAAGGACCGTTGGATTTTTTTGGTGAACTAAGTTAACACTGATGGCATCTCATGGAGGGTCTTCTTCTTCTTAAGGTTCTACGGACTTCAGGTCCGTAGAGGAAGACCCGCTTCAGGCAGCCTTGTCTTTCGATATAGATGCGTCTTTTCCACATCGCTGTAGTGGTGATCTTCGTGATTGCCCATGATGCTTTGACATAAATCGGGAAGTCTGGGTTAAACAACATCCCCGATACGATAGTGGATGATTCTACAGAGGTATATATCTTTCTTGAGTTGTCTTGAGAACCGGTGAAGCTCTGTGACAAAAGCGGTGGTATATATAGCCTTAGAGCGGATCGAAACGGATCGAAATGAACCACCAATCCAATAGTGCGTTACAACAGGGTCGGTCTCTCTTCCAATAGGAAGAGAGCGGGGGGGGGGGGGGTGACGTCATCTTTAGTATATAGGCGTCACAGCGTTCGTAGGGTTTTACCTTTGCCGACATAGTTTGAGTATGACGGATACCACGAAGACCATGTATTGGGGTGAGCCTGCGACGGAATGTTATGTTCGGAATGAGAGTACGTCGACAGCAGCGAATGCAGTGGTGAACTTTCAACCAGAAGATTTTAATTTAGATTTTGCGGATTGTACCACCACCATCTTTACCTGTAATCGATGATTTTAAAAAGATACAGACGGAAGAATTGGAAAAATTTGTACAGCGTCAGAGAGAAGCAGAAGTAGCCTCTCTTCAGCAAGAAGAGGAAACAAGAAAGCAAGAAGTAGAAATAAGAAAGCTAGAAGAGGAGAGGTGTGAAGGACAGAAGGAAGGGAGTGATTAAAACAAAAAAGTGAGTTTGTTACAAGACATTTTAGCTGAGTTAAAGAATCTGAGAAACATGTATCAGATTTCTTTAACACAACCCAAGAGAAAGAGACCCTCACGGGCGAAACATTCTAAACTCATCACTACTACTACTACTGAGATGCTACCACCACCACCACCACCACCACCACCACCATTCACTACTGCTACTACTACTACCACCAAACCAGCAGCAGGAGGAGGAATAGGACTTGGCCGTGGAAAGGGATTGAGACAGTTAAAGCTCACCATGTCCAGTCCATAATTTTTTTTTTTTTTTTTTTTTTTTTTAAAAACAATCACCCCAACGGTCCTTTTCAGGGCCACCTACATTTCTTAGAAAAGAAATAATCAAATTTGCCAAATCAAGTAAAACTTTAAATCCCATTCTTGGTTTGTATAAGAGTGAGTGCGTGCGTGCGTGCGTCCATACTCTAAAAAAAACCCCCAAAAGACACTTACTTTTTTCCATTTTGGTATATTCTCTTAAAAAAATCACAATGAACATTTCATAACACAACACTCGAAGTTCTTCGTTTACTGTCTGTCTCTCTTTTTCTTGAATTTCTTCACAGGGATCAAGGTTCTTCTTCTTCTTCACTGTCTTCCAGTTGTCTGGCTTTCTTGTCTTTCTTGACGACGGGGATGAGTTCTTCTTCTTCTTCTGGGGCTGAAGATCCCTCTGCTTCCTCCCTCTCTTGTTGGTTCTCTTGTTTCTTAGGACACTCTGAAGACCAATGTCCTTTTTCTTGACAATGATAACAGGTATCTTTCCCTTTGTCTCTCTTTTCTTTTCATTGGTTTTGACGTTGTTTACATTCTGGAGCCCAATGTCCTTTCTTTTGGCAGATATAGCAAGTAGCTTGACTTTTATCTCGAGAGGCAATGGAGGAGTAGTCCTTAGTCTTATTGAAAGTGGTATACTTTCGAAGGACTCTCTGCAAATCTCTGACCAAAAAGGCAATCTGTCTTCTTGACCTTTCCATCTTCACTGTTTGAAAGTTGAATAACGAATAGTGATTCTGAGGGTATGAAGGGTTCTCTATATATAGGGAGAGAGTCTGTGTCAAACTCAATCAGATTCAAGTGAGACATCAAGATGAAAAGATCAGGCACTTTCAATGAGAAAACAGAAGAAGAAACGAAGAAGCCACGACGGAGACTTTCCGTGCCACCTCAAACACCGTTCGCTGAAGTGCTAGCTCAAGTCCATGCCAGCGATTTCGAAGAGAACATGCGTGAGCCTGAAATCACACCTTCCACCAAACCAAAAGAATCTAGAACCCCTAACCAAGAAAGTCCTTCCGTGGCTCCCGAAAACTATTATCGCATTCGAGAGACACAAAAAATTGACCTCTAGAAAATTTAGATCCACGGCTTACACTTACACCGTCCACTTTAAAGACTTCAAGTCTGAAGTGACTCCCGAGAAAGCTGCGGGGTTCATTACCGATTTGTGGGATTCTTTGTTACAGACATTGAAACGACAATGCGGAGCCAAAGAGGACGATCGGTTGAGACTTTTCATCCATCACGAAAGTTTGAAGTCCCCTGTCTGGATCGAGTTCAGCACCCCGGCAGAATTAACACCGTCTAAAGTCATGGACAAAATCGAACACGTTCAACAATCTAACGAAGAGTTTACCATCACGGATGGAAAAGCCACACTTCACATGACTCACGTGTCAGCTCCTCGAGGTAGTGGACGAAGCAGGAAAGTGTTACTGGTGGACGATCTTCGAAGTACTAAACACAGTGTCGTCCAAATCGACAATTCTCAGGACCAGATGTGCTTGGCCCGTGTCATCGTGGTGGGGCGAACGTATGCCGACAAGGACGAGATATCAGAATGAAAAAGAGCATGGAAGAACATTCGACGATCGTACAGACCTCAACAAAGAAAAGAAGCAGAACTCCTAACAAGCAGGCGTATCAAAAGACACCGTGTGTGGCATTTCTCAAATGCAACAACTTCAAGACGTCTTGGCTCCTCGGCACACCTTGAAAGTACACCCTCAAGAAGTTCGCGGAGCTCTGCTGTTTCGAGGACCCAATTTCCCGGAGGGAAAATACATTCACGTATATTATCATCAAGAACATTTCGATGCCATCACCAGTATCACAGGATATCTTGGACACTTTTACTACTGCGAGAAATGCGACCAAGGATTTAACAATCGGGAGCGACACATTCATTGCGGAGAGAGATGTCGGGGCTGTTTAGCTTCCACGCCATGCCTTCCTGAAAAACACGTGCATTGCTCGACGTGTCGACGAACCCTTGTCAGTCCCTCTTGTTACGAACAACATCACAGGACACAAGCTCACCAGCAGAAATGTACTTGCGACTTACTGAAATTGTGCTCCACGTGTGGACATCAGATTCGAACCAACGACCCCAAGAGACACACTTGTGCCGGAAAGAAAAGATGCCGCATTTGCGACCAATCGTGGATTATGATTATCAATGTTTCATTCAAAAATACTACAATACACCGGAGAAAGAATTAAAGGGTGATCCCAACAAGAACAAGACCCAAGTGGATTTCATCTTTTTTATTTTGAATGCCTGCATGAGACGGAAATTCACATTACAAATTTCTGCGTCGCTCATCGGGCTTGTGAGAAGTGCATACAAGAACCTGTCCATGTTCACTGTAGTAGGATTCCAGGAGGACGTGAAAAAATCGTTCGTGGCCCCAACACTCTACCTGAGTTTGCCCAATGGATTTTAGATCCCATCGACGACACTTGGAGCGAAGAGGACATTCAACGTTACGGGACCTGTCATCGCTATGCTACAGTCATGGCTCACAATTTCTCGGGATACGATGGACAGTTTCTGTTAAAATATTATTCAAAACAAGGAACCGAATGCCCCAAAGTCACCATGAACGGAGCCAAACTCATCTACATGCAAGTGGGACAAGTACAATTCAAAGATTCCATGAGTTATTTGGCCATGCCTTTGAGTCGAATGCCTAAAACATTTGGAATGACCGAAATGGCCAAAGGATAGTTTCCCCACTTTTTCAATACGGAAGCTAATCAACACGTTGTACTACCGCATTTGCCTGACGTTCACTATTAAAACCCCGACGGAATGCACACCGAACACCGAGAAGCCTTTCACGCTTGGTACCACGCTCACGCTTCAGAACCGTTTGACTTTCAAGAAGAAATGTTAAAGTATTGCCGATCCGATTTGGACATTTTGCGCCGTTGCTGTGGAAAGTTTCGACAATTATTTCTAGATCACGGAGAAGTCGATCCTTTGAAGGAAGCGTGCACCCTAGCCAAAGCCTGTACCTTAGTGTACACCAAAAAGTTCATGCCCGAGAACGAACTAGCCATCATAGACCCTAACATTCATCTCTCGATCAGCCGTCAATACTCTGCCAAAGCATTGCATTTGGCATTACTTGTGCCAAAAGGAAGACAAATGGATACAACATGCTAGAAACGGATGGGGAGAAAAGAAAAAAGGCAGTCTTTTTGTTGATGGCTGGGATTTAGAAAACCCTCAGATGGTGTACGAATTTCAGGGATGCTTGTTTCACTGCTGCCCTACGTGTTTTCCTCAACGACACCTGAAAAGTCCTTTTTCAGACTCCACCAATGAAGAGTTGTACGAACACACCTACCAACGACGCCTGAAGTTAGAAAGTCAAGGATACCAAGTGGTAGAAATGTGGGAGCACGAGAACGATCGACGTTTCAAAACCGATCCAGAATTTAGACGCATTGCCGAAAGTTACGGCCTGGTCGACATCGAACCTTTGGATCCACGCTACAGTTTGTTTGGAGGACGAACCAATGCCACGCGTTTGCTGTACGAGGCGAAGAAATCAAATACATCGACGTGTGTTCGTTGTATCTTTGGGTGTGCAAATACAAAAGATTCCCTACCGGACACCCTGAAATCCTGACAGAACACATCGACGCGGAACACATTTGTCAATACGAAGGATTGATCAAATGCAAAGTCTTAACCCTAACAAACTTTTACCATCCTGTCTTACCCCATAATTGCCAAGGAAAACTGATGTTTCCTTTATGCCGTACGTGTGCCGAAACATGCAACCAATATCACCCCTGTCACCACACGGAGGAAGAACGCGCTTTGACAGGAACGTGGGTCAGCGCCAAATTGTTTCGGGCTCTGGATCGGGGATACCGTTTGTTGAAAGTATACGAAATTTGGCACTTTCCTACCACAGCACAATACCAAAAGGATGACGCCTCGAATCCAGGCATTTTCTCAGGGTACGTCAACGATTTTCTCAAACTGAAACAAGAAGAAAGCGGCTATCCCTCTTGGTGTCGGACGCCAGAAGACCAAGTCCAATTCAAAGAACAGTGCCGTGCCGTAGAAGGCATCACTTTGGAAGACGTAGAAAAGAACGAAGGAAGAAGATCGTTTGCCAAAGTCATGCTCAATTGTTTGTGGGGAAAAATGGCACAACGTACGATCTTGCCCTTTACGGAATACTTGACAGATCCCAGTCGTTACTTTCAACATGTGGACGACAAAGGTAAACTAGTGAAACACGAAGAAATCATCCGTGAAGATTTGATCTTGATCAATTACGAAGAAGAATCCAAGTTTGTACACCCCGACGAGTTTAGCGATGTGGTCATTGCAGCCTACGTGACAGCCCATGCTCGCTTGAAAATTGGACGACGAGGCTTTAGAAGTGTTGGGAGATCGTGTCCTGTACTTTGACACCGACAGTTGTATGTACATCCATCGCCCCGGTTGCCCACACCCCACCATCGAAGGAGATCACTTAGGAGTATGGACGGACGAGCACCCACAAGAGACGATCCTGAATTTTGCCTGCGGTGGCCCTAAAAATTACGGCAACCGATACCGAGACCGACAAGGCCAACTTCACACCAAATGCAAAGTCAAAGGATTAACCCTGAACTATCGAACCAGCCAAGTGGTCAACTTTGATGTCTTGAAAAATGCTTTGCAGTCTGGACAAGCCCAAGAAAACGTAAGAACCTCACAAGATCGTACGGTTACCAAATCACCAAATCGTCAGTCGTCCTTTAGAAAATGTTTACCAAATTGTGCACCAGAAACGAGTGAGACTTCCAGACCACACCACTTTCCCGTAAGGACACGCCGATCTTCAGTATAAAAAGGGGACATCTTCCAAGCCCAACCATCCATTGTGACTCCAAACGTTGACCGAGTAAGAAGAAGAAGAAGATGAATACTCATGTCACCCACCCACTGAGTGAGGAACTCACGGTGAACTTCAAGCTCAATGCGGAGGTTAGTACACAGGCACCGATGCTAACGAACTCGACACAGCCACCGAGCGAGGAACCTACTGTGAACTCCAAGTGCGATCACGACCTGGAGTGCGATGCGGTGCCTTGCGACGAGACGGATGCCGTACGCTTTGACATCAGCGATACCGTGCGTGTGCCTTACCGCCCCAGTAGCGATGCACAACGCCCTTTCTTCTTTATTGGGAATGCTAAGCGTGTACCTACCTGCGGATGCCATCCCTACATGGGAAAAGAATTGACGCTTCCTGTGGCTTTGGCTGGTTATTCCGACTTTGAAAGTCGACTCCAGACGTTCAAAGATAAGTGGCCTAAATATCTGCAAGGACCTACTTCCAAAGCTTTAGCCAGAGCTGGATTTATCTACTTGGGAGAAGGTGATAAAGTTCAGTGTTTCAGTTGCGGTGTGACGCTTCACGAATGGGAGTATAAAGACTCAGCTTACTTGGAACATGCTGTCAGTACCTGCTTTTGGTCGGTCCCAAGAAGTAACATGTCGGATACTTTACAAGAGCACATTCGTTGTTTACCTCCGGAGCTGCGATAACGCATTTACAGAGAGTTGGTTCAGATAAAAGTGAAACGCAAAGAATAATTGCATCCTTTACGACATAAACGTTTTAACCAGTGGTACCTGAATGCTATAAAAATGCTGATTAGTGTCAAGATATTCACATGGTCAGACATTCATGAAGGACTACCTACCTCCTTTAAGAGTTTGGATGGCAACACGTACAAGTGACAGTGTTACACAGAATTTTTCAATGGAACGAAGTGGAGGAAAAAGTGACAAACTTACAGGAATACAAAAACTTTTACAAGAAGTGTCACCTCAAGACGAAACGCCTTTGCGCCGTCTGAGGTGTAGTAAGGTCGTCAGTGAACATCTGGGATATCCTTTACCAACCGATTCCATTTGGCAAACGTGTAAGTATTTCGTCGCAAAGAAAGACGTGCCTGCGAATGACTAGCTTAGAGGAGCACATTCGTTGTTTGCCTTTGGATCTGCGAGAACGCATTTACAGAGAGTTTGTCAAGATAAAAGTGAAACGTAAACTCAAAGTCATTTCTCGATTTTAAACTATGCTTACTTCCACAGTATAAGAAGACTGATTCTTGGGAGAAACTATCACAGATGCTGCGGAGTGGACTATCACAAAAGATACCAACCTTGGGAACCTGGATATAAAAGCGAACCATGCCAGGACCGTTGTCTTCACTTGTGAAACGTATTCCGTGGAAGGAAGTCAACGATAGTGTTCAGACCTTAGAGGCTTATAGACGCCTGATACAGGAACTGTTTCCATTGAATTTTGGATGCTATGCGGTGTGTGTGTTAGTGACTTCATTTCTTGGATTTCGTTTCTCAGGACATTCGTTGTGGACTATTTTGGAGGAACAGTGTTTGTTGTGGACTATTTTGGAGGATCCGTGTTTGTTGTGGACTATTTTGATGAACGGTACATAAAAAACATGACCATTTACACTTTATCGGCGCACGAAAGACAAATTGTGCACAAAGTGTCGAGAATCGTGATGAACACTAGTTGTGTACCCCCGTGTGAAGAAGACATTGGTCAAACTTTATCTACACTTCATACGTTTCAAGAAGTCTGCATCGCTAGTTGGTTACACCAACAACTTTACGATTGGAAAGATGTACGTGATTGGAAAAGTGTTGGTTTCGATGATTGGCTACAATAAGTGGCACACTTTGCCAAGGACCTTGCGCGTCACTAAATTTCCAAGACAAAAAAAGTGAACTTGGAACCCAAGTTAACCATGACACTCGAACCTCAAGAAGAAGCAGAAGACCACACCGTCGTGTCCATAGAAACACCTGAGGAACAAACAACCTTTCCGTCAGAGACATTTCATTCTTCCACCACAGAGACAAGAATATCAATGCGTGTACACCCAATTCGTAGGACACATATTCATCAAGTGTGTTGTTGTTGTACATTGACTTGTTTATACAGAACTTTGATTCTTTTAGTGGTGGCCTTATTGTTGTACCTCACCATTTTAGCTGTATGCATTTTCGTACTTCATGATCTGTAAATATGTTGTTTTTTTATTTTTAAAAAAACATTAAACGTGTATGAAACGTATAAAATGTCTTGTGTCTTTCGTGTTCTTCTCAAAATTCTTCCTACCTCAGTCATGGCTGCATCTTCCTCTGCCTCTTCTTCTTCTGTGGTCAAAGTGATTGACGAAACGTTAGATCGTCCAAGTTGGGAAGCTTTGTATCTGCGCCATCCATTTAACATGTTGATTGCTGGACCCAGTGGTTCAGACAAAACCGAATTTGTCAAACGTTTGATCGAACACAAATCTCATTTGTTTGATCGTCCTCCTCAACGTATCGTGTGGTGTTACAAAGAGTGGCAATCGTCTTACACGTTACTTCGTGAAAGTCAAGGAGAAGCCATTTCGTTTGTCGAAGGCATTCCTCGCGAAGACAATGGGATCGTGTCTGACTTGAGTCAAACACATCTGGTCATCTTCGACGACATGCTAGGAGAAGACGAAGAAGAAATTAAACTTTGGTTTACACGAAAAGGACATCTTCGGAATGCCACCATCATTTACATTACTCAAAATTTATTTCAACAAAGTAAAGTCCATCGTACCATCAGTCTCAATGTCACAGGATGAAGCCGGGTTGGGACTGGATTAGTGAAAACACCGAAAGCAACTGCGTTAATAAGATGTTTATTTATAAACGCAATTTAAAGATGAACAAATCTGACACCATTATAACAAAAAGATAAGGAAAATTATAAAGTTCCTAACATGGAACTATCAACAACAAGTAACTCAACGAGAAAAATCAAAGATGAATTTAACGAAAGGAATTTTAAACAAACGTGAATAACATCCTATTCAATCAACAAATAAGAGTATATGATCTACACCCTAATATAAACAAGGTCTTATTAAGTACCAAGGGTGACCAAAGCATGTGATTTATGCACTTATCAATATAATACTCATTTATTCATCAATCTGTTAACTCATCAATTTATCAATTCATCAAGCGATATTGGAATATGTATGAATTAATGGATATGTCGTTCATATAACGATATTGAAATGGGAATGCAATGAAATTATGAATCTATCACACATATAGCGATATTGAAATGTGAATACATGTAATTTTGCTCAGATAGCAATAGTGAGAATAACAATAAAATGGAACACGTAATATATATAACTATCGTGGGCGCCCATTTGACGTCCAAGATGTATCTCCGGTTCCACCCGCTCTAGTCAATGGTCAAGGAGCCACCACCCATGGTCCACCCCTCCCAGTCTGTTGAAGGATCCCTCGAGAGCCTTCACATTAACACAGACCCGCTGGTCGAGAAGCCTTGGTCCCTCGCATTGAGAAAACCCGTACACTCTTCCGAACCAACGTCACCAGACACAGCGTATACGTCATAAGAAACCACACAGTTCTGCGACTCCACAACACCAAACCATATATAAGGCACAAAGCACCACACAAGGCACCACACAAAGGCAGCTAAAAGTATAACAACTAAACCGTGTAGCACATATGACACGGTTAGTACTTTTGCATTGATATATGTTGCGCATGCGCGCACATGAATTACATCTCGTTACACATTACATTAATCATTCAAAGCATGCTGCGTATAATTAAATAAAATCCGTCTGTTCAGTTACAACAAATAGCTAACTTGAAACAGACTATAGTATTTCTAATATCGTGGCGTTGTATGACCTAGGTATTGACTCTCTGTAGAATTTAGAATAAATTCTAAAACATCTAATATATGAAACAATTATGTTATATAAAACGAATAGTGATAAAGAATACTATCTTAAATTTCACATACCTCTACAGCTGAAGATTTGCTCCCGTAAAGAGGTAAGCTTTCTGACAAGACTCGTCGTAGTGTAATTTGTTTATAGAGAATTTTCTCTATATGTACCCTAGCTGTGACAGATATGCGCAGTAGCTAGGTACTTAGGTTTTCACTGCAGGCAATTTGCACGTGCAGCATGGGGTGAATCGCGCTCAGTATTTCAAAATAACTAGAGCCGAAAAAAATAAACAACCCTCGGTTAACGCTCTAGTCGGAAACGAAACCCGAATACATTTTTGATCACATATACATATTGATATAAATCATACAATTCCGTGACACTCAACGCTCATTGCGTGGTGTTGTTTAAAATCCCCAGAGACAAATCTCAAGTGCAAGTGTTAGCCAAACAGTTAGGCACTCCTTGTCTGAATTATGCGTACGACGATGCCACTCAAACACCTCATGCGTATTTACTCATTGAAACCCACCACTCCCGAGTATTTGAGATTTCGTACCAGTTTTTTTCACCATTGGTGTCAAGAAGGAGGTCCCGTCATTTAAACGTCCCTTTCGGTCACTCTTTGAAAGAAAAAAAAAACTATAAAAACATCTCACAGTCTTCGAGATGACTTCCTTTCAATCTCATCCTCCTGCCAAATTGATTCGTGCCCGGCATCAGTCGCGAAAAAAATGCACAAGTCCGTGCCCTATTGTTATAAGCTAGTCTCAAAGAAGTGTTACGATGGTTTGCTTTGATGGCACGTCAATTACTTCAAGGCATCATTCACATCCCTCATCAAACCAAACGTTTTTTTGAAAAACATAAAGTGGCGTTGCCACACTTGGCAGATCCTAGAATCGATCCACGCACTAAAAACAAATCATGTTAACCCCTGGTGGTAGTGGTTCTTTAGGAGGTGTCATGATTCGTTCTCTTCTGAAATGGGATCCTAATGCCCAGGCCAAAGCCAAAACTAAAAAGAAAAGCCCCAAGAAGAAGAAAAGCCCCAAGAAGAAAACCCATAAGAAGAAGAAAAGCCCTTACAAGAAAAAACCAACCACTACTACCCGAAAGAGAGGTACTACTGGTAGGACGCGCACTTACTCCCGAAAGCCACGAGAGGCAGTGAAGTTGTCTCCTTCTCCTCCGTCCACTTCTTCGTCTCCTCAGTTTTTTGCTTGGTCGAATGGGGCACATTATTGTATGGAAGACTATTTAGTGGCGAGGCTACGGGAGCAAATTGCTTCGCCGAGACCCAACACGGCAGCAAACCCGGGCCAGTCTTGGCAGGATTCGAGCCCGCAACCATGTGATTGTGCGTCCAGCACGCTCACCATTTAGTTAATGTGTCCCCTACTAAAGGCAGGATTAGCAGATTGCAGTTTAATGAAGAAAATAAAATAGGAAGTCGAGTTCACGCATTATAAACGTGGACGCAAAGAAAATTAATTTTGAGATAGCAAGTTATTAAATGGAAATAATAAGTTGTCATTAAGCAATCAAACGACTTAACTAAATCTTGGATGAAGGTAACAAGACAGTTAGTTAAGATCACCAAATAAGCATTGGATACAACCAACATTATGTTTATGTTACTCACATTACTCGTATGATTGAATTTTAGTGTTTGATGGATTACTCCGGTTACATTTGGATTCTTCAACTACGCGTTTCAATACTTCATGGTGCAGACAAAATTGAAAGAAATTTCACATGAAAAAGGCGGTAACCGGCTCTCCAGAAATTTCGTGTGGCTTCCCAGAACCACATTTCCTGGGTTGTAAAACACTGAAACCATCTAGCAGTTCCAATTATAACAATAACGCTACAATTGATAGTGGATACTTCTTGTATTTCACCAACCCAAAGAATGTCGTAAAGGAAAAGAGTAGCGCTATATTTGATATATTTTCGACAACATTCTTTTCTGTTTCTGTATCTATGTACTCTCTTGTTTCTAGTGTAATTTCTTCTTTCCATTCCACAAATATTACGTTCTTATTTATCACTATCTTTTTTATTTCTGGTGATTTAGTCACATTCCTTTTTTTGTTGCTCTTCTTCTTCGATTTTTTTTTTTTTAAACTTTGGGTTAGTGCTCTTTTTACCAGAGTCTTGCATGGCGTATCACACTTTCTTTTAGGGGATGACTTAAGTGGGGACTTGTTCAACGACGCCCTGTTTTGGGGGTCCGTTCAACTAAAGAAATAATTTCTTGTGTTTCCCCATCACAGAAAAAAAAATGAAGTTTTAAAACCTTGCACTAAAACAAATACTTTAAGGTTTATGTGCCAGCTTTGGTCATTACACCATTTATCTTGGCCATATGACGCCGACGAGAACAGCAGAAACTAAACATTGTAATTAATGTTAACTGAACCGAGTACCTATATTACATTATTGTAATTTCAAATAAGTGCAAATATTTAATAAACTGCCACTAAAAAAAAACAGTTAAATTTTTGTTATAGTTCACATGTTTGAATTAACCTCTTAAACATGTAGTTGTAAAGTTGAGGTTACTTACCCTTAACATCCGTGACCACTATGGTGTCAATAATTAGCCACTATGGTGTCAATAGATAGCCACTATGGTGTCAATAGATAGCCACTATGGTGTCAATAAATATCCACTATGGTGTCAATAGATAGCCACTATGGTGTCAATAGATAGCCACTATGGTGAGAATAGATAGCCACTATGGTGAGAATAGATAGCCACTGTGGTGTCAATAGATAGACACTATGGTGTCAAGATTTCTGTGCGTGGATTCTCATGTACAGTATAGTGGTTGCTTAAAAATATCTGTACAATGTTTCGGTCTTTTTCATTTTTAGCGAAGTTTTGCGAACTAAACAGAAGTTAAACGGCAGTTGATTGACTATTTTTACATATTTGTAACTACAATAATCTAATCCTCGTTATCAGTTACAGTGGCGTACTAATGGTAAATGGCGCCCGGGGCGACGATGATGGCCCAAAGGGCCAGAATACGAGGTCAGAATTTTTATCAGCTGTTTTGACGCCCCAAGACCTCTGGCGCCCGGGGCAACCGTCCGCCCCCCCCCCCCCCCCATGTTAGTACGCTACAGATCAGTTATAATAATTTACAAGGTATAGTTTCTGCTGTGCTCATTTGAAGGCATGTGGCCCAGATTCATGATGTAATGACCAAAACGGGCACACAAACCCTCAATTTTAACAGATAATTTCTTTCCTTTTTAATGCGTGCATCGTTGGATCTGCGTTATAGGAAAATCGTGAATTTGTATACACTCCGCTGTAATGAAATCACGGGCATAAAACAACAACTACAAGTCATCTATGTCCAAAAACTGCAGGGATTATGTAAAATCATATACTTTGTCATTGTGAACATGAAAATGGGTCACAGGTTTCAAAATTATTCTCGAACAATGATGATCTTTATGAACTGGGCAAATTTAAAGGCATTTATGTCAAAATGCCAGTTTGACAGCAAACCCCGCGGTATATATTATTACAGGAATTAAACGTCAAAAGATGAATGTTTTAGACATTCCGTGTTACTATTACCAGTAGCAGGATTGCTATATTTAAATGAATTAAATAGATAAATCGATCACTTAAACTTTTGGCGACTTCCGTTTCCGCTATTTATTTCGTCCCCGGTGCGTTGGAAAGTCAGTATCGTTGCCAGTGTGTTATGAATGATCAGATTGTACTACATGGAGGACTATTAAACTCGATGTGGGGATGTAATGTACAGTTCAACGTACTCTTGTTTCACATATGTGACAAAATATTTTACATTAGAACTATAAATCTGCCTCGGCAACTTTTTGTTTTATATTTTGATGGTCGTTATCGTTATCGGGACTGATGTATCGGTTTAAATTTACACATATAAAGTTCTTTTTCACATATGGAGAAATAAAGCAAAAACTATTTTACGTATGGAATATTCTTTTTCACACATGCGGGGTATTATGGGAAATACCTCACATAGTGTGGCGGCGTGAGGAAGGTTCATGGAGGCAATAGCCCGGGCGGCGCTGGCGGGGGGTGGGCGCCGTCGGGAGCTTTTTTCTCTTTTTTTTTTTTTTTTTTTTTGGCCAACCAACCAACCCCACCCCACCCCAGATCTAAGCCCCCGGTTTTCAGGGCTTATAAGGGGGGGGGGGGGTTGGAGGTTGGCAACTGACATAAAAACTGTTCTCTGTGACAAAGTAGGAGGCGCCACTAAAGAACATTGCCCCCGAGCGCCTTGGTGGGGGGGGGAGGGAAGCCATTAAAGAGCATTGCCCCCGGGCGTCTCAAACCCTCGCGCCGCTACTGCTCACATATGTGAAATAAAAATAGTATATCACATATATGAAAAGAAGAATACATTCCAGATATGCTTGCCGTAACGCCTTTCATAGTCTAGTACAATAATGGCTAGTAGTGGATCTTGTAACTCTACGGGATATTCGTTGTACCTGAACCTATTGATGAATTGGCTATAACTGCAGGCCAGCCGTAAACCATGTGACCATGAAGGTTAAGTAAACAGCTCAAAATTATATCCTGCATACCACTTGTACATAATGTTTCTTTGTGATTGTGCTGTTCACTGTTTACCTTCTGGACACTGGTCGTGGGGTTTTCAAACCTGCTTGCATATTTGTAGTCAATGTACATGATTCTCTATTACTAAGTAAGTATCATTTTTTGTTACACAGGATTCATTGAAGCGTGAGCCAGTGAACTGATCTCCGGGAATTGTGTAATTATTGTAGTTTTATCGTTACAATAGGATGCAAGAACATATATATAATATTTGGGGGAAAACAAGCAATCATAAACTTTCACAAAGCCTTGAAGGCTTCTCTGTATATAATTCATTTGTTGATGTTGAATGAAAGAAACTTGAATAATCAAAATAATTGGAGGTGGGGTGGAGGAGGAGCATGGATATTTCTATGTATGCATTTTCAATTCATGTACGATATATGTATCCTAATACCCGTTCTCTGTTTACACATTTCTATGTACGTATGATGTACATTCTTAGTTTCATCTTTACCTATGCTAATATTTCTTTCCAATATGATATATCTGATATTGGCATATTGCAATTTCGTATCTTGAAAGTCCATTAGAGTGTTTCTGTGTGCATATACACACGTTCTAAATTGCATCATTTCAACTCTAACTTTTGTCTCTTCATTGTGTTAAGTCATTTGATGACGTGTTAATTACCACAGCGATAAAAATAACACCATGGAAGTTGCAATGTAGCACGGTGAATATTTCAAGTAAGATGTTAGCATAATGCAATTGGAATAATGTAACCAGCACCATCATTTGACATAATAGTATAATGCAATTGGAATAATGTAATCAGCACCATCATTTGACATAATAGCATAATGCAATTGGAATAATGTAATCAGCACCATCATTTGACATAATAGCATAATGCAATTGGAATAATGTAACCAGCACCATCATTTGACATAATAGCATAATGCAATTGGAATAATGTAATCAGCACCATCATTTGACATAATAGCATAATGCAATTGGAATAATGTAACCAGCACCATCATTTGACATAATAGCATAATGCAATTGGAATAATGTAATCAGCACCATCATTTGTCATAATGCAGTTGGAATAATGTAATCAGCACCATCATTTGACATAATAGCATGCAATTGGAATAATTTAATCAGCACCATCATTTGTTATAATAGCGCATTACAGTAATAACCCATTATGACAACAGATGGCACTGTGACAGTTCTCAATTAAAATACTAACTGATCCTGGGTCCTGTGTATTATAAATTATACGATTAGAAGACCATCCACGGTTCCCCGATTCGACCCACAAGCCTTCAATGATTTACCAGAGAGAGAGAGAGAGAGAGAGAGAGAGAGAGAGTTCTTCTTTGCTATGGCGATCTCAATCCAACTTTATTGGCAAAAAGGCTTACACTTTCTATAAAACAAATGTCATTTATTTATTTATTTATTTATTTATTTATTTATTTATTTATTTATTTGTCAATGTATTCCTTCTAACAGGCTGACTGGGGGTCAGGGGCTATTGTTTGACTACCTCATCAAAGTCGGATAATCATTCTATACAGATGCAAACGTATATATTATACATGTATAAACTTATCATCATCGCTTTAATGTCATAGGACTGAATGTCACCCCCCTTCTGTCCGTCTTCTCGTTCGTTCTGTCTGAAATTTAATCTGTTCCTAAATCTGTGGCGGACAATTCACTTATTTCAGAAGCTGTCGGTATGGTATAAGAATTGTAAAATTTTGAAGCTTTCTCCCCAAGGCTTCGGGAGGAGACCAAAGGTCAAATGCACACAAATTTCAATTACATTAGTATTTTCGGATATTGCTCTTTCTTTCTTTCTTTTAAACCAAACTTTATATATCCAGTTCATGCCGGAAGACTTACAATGTATATTAAACGGATTAGGACCAACAAGTCACTATAGTGGTTATATGTGAGTATTGGGGAACTTACGGGACTCCCATGTTAAAAAGGGTCGAACGTTTATAGGGACAAAAAGTCGAAAATTGATGGGGACAAACGGGAATTAACATTGGGATGGTATTATGAGGACAAACGTTTATAGGGACAAACGGGAATTTAACATGTGAAAATGTATCCCTATAAATTGTGAGTGACAAAGGGTCGAAAGTTTATGGGGACGAGCAGAAATTTAACCCCCGGGCGTCTCAAACCCTCGCGCCGCTACTGCTCACATATGTGAAATAAAAATAGTATTTCACATATATGAAAAGAAGAATACATTCCAGATATGCTTGCCGTAATGCCCTTCATAGTCTAGTACAATAATGGCTAGTAGTGGATCTTGTAACTCTACGGGATATTATTGTACCTGAACCTATTGATGAAATGGCTATAACCGCAGGCCAGCCATAAACTATGTGACAATGAGTGTTAAGTAAACAGCTCAATATTATATCCTGCATACCACTTGTACATATTGTGTCTTTGTGATTGTGCTGTTCACTGTTTACCTTCTGGACACTGGTCGTGGGGTTTTCAAACCTGCTTGCATATTTGAACCTATTGATGAAATGGCTATAACCGCAGGCCAGCCATAAACTATGTGACAATGAGTGTTAAGTAAACAGCTCAATATTATATCCTGCATACCACTTGTACATATTGTGTCTTTGTGATTGTGCTGTTCACTGTTTACCTTCTGGACACTGGTCGTGGGGTTTTCAAACCTGCTTGCATATTTGTAGTCAATGTACATGATTCTCTATTACTAAGTAAGTATCATTTTTTGTTACACAGGATTCATTGAAGCGTGAGCCAGTGAACTGATCTCCGGGAATTGTGTAATTATTGTAGTTTTATCGTTACAATAGGATGCAATAAATCAATCAATCTGTATTTCCTCCATAAGGAGAGTTCATTTACAAACATAGAAAATAGAACAGAGAGAGATACATTTAACAATTTACATTGAAGATTTCGGAAAACATTCCAGAAAGTCAGTGATACATATTACACTAATACAGATGAGGAAGAAACAAATACAATATCAATAGTCAGAAAATACATGCAAACATACAAAATGGCACATAATCTTTGTACATAAATCTATAGGAAAAAAACACAAAAAAACCCAACTTTTTATTACGGTACTGATCCATTAATGATAATGACTTTGTTTTTAAAGTAAGGTCATATAGGTAGAGAGTTTTGGCAGGAGCTGAACTGGGAATCTTTGCTTTTGACACATGTTTGGTCTTCAGGCTATGAAGTACACTAGTGATACAAGGACGAGAAATTGGAATGAACAGATCTGAAACTGGTGAAATCGTGTTTTGTCAAGTTTACTTTCAATGTCAGGTCTTAACAGTTTTAGCAACTGTGATTCGTCGTTACTTTGGGTAAGTTCTATGTGTAGTTCAAGTCTAAACTTGTCCAACACGTACCAGTGAAAGTCGTTGGCAATTTGTCTTGTTAATATACATGATGTGACAACATGCTGAAGGAGGTCGGTATACTGTTGACCACATTTTTGACAGTGAGTAACGTCATGGCCTGGCTTTAATACCCACAGGGATGCTATAAACCTGGTTAATTTGCGTTCATAATTATTCCTCGCAATGTAGTACAGAGTGGAAGGGCGGATTTGTGTTTGTAAGTGTTGGAATCTAGAAAAATCAGGATGTCTATTGATTCTGTTGCGCCAGGTAGTCTCTTTCTTTTCAAGTAAAGTCTTGACCAATTGTTTCCACTGAGATTTGTTAGGGAAAATTGATTGATTAATGAAGTTCAGGAGGAAATCTGTAAGCTCATACTTCTGAAGTAAATTCCAATATCTGGAATAAAACCAGATTGTACAGATTGGGTACTATCAAAATACATGTGAAGACGTATGAGGAATATTTGTTTGGAGATAGTGTTATTGGACAGGGTGCAGAGTTTACCTAGGAAGAGAAGTTTACGTCGATCAATTTCGGTTGTGATTCTTATTAGTCCCAGCATTGACTCACACATATCTGACCGCGTTTGTTCAGGAAATCCCTGAATTCTTTTTGCTGTAAAATGTTGCAACTTGTTGAGCTCCAGTAGATCGCATTTTTGAAGCTCATTCCAAAGTTCGCAGCCATATAGTAAGATTGGAATCACGATTTTCTTATATAAACTCGCGGATATTTTGGGGTTTAGGTTTGGGGTACCCATCCCAACGTTTGCAAGACCAAAAAAGACCTGCCTTGCTCTTCTGCAAGCGTTGCGGGTGCGGTTGATGGAACGACGTGATCTATCCTGTAGTATTCCTAGGTGAGTGACGGGGTCAGTTTCAGTAATTATTTCTTCGTCAAGTGTTAGAGACAGCTTATAGTTAGAATTTCTTCTCTTGCCAAATATTATAATATATGACTTTGTAGAGTTTAGTTTGTAGTTCCATGTTTTAGAATATTTGAGAACAATTTCTAGCATTTTAGCTAAGTTATCTGGAGAATTTGACAGGCACGTGAGGTCATCTGCAAGCGTAGGGCAGCAGCACTCTAAACTTCCAATTTTACATCCCAGTGTGTTTTTTACTAAGTGCTGTAGCAACTCGTCTATAAATACCAGATACAAAATTGAGGACAGGACGCCTCCTTGTCTAACGCCTCGCTTGACATCGAACTATCTAGACTGGTATTTGCTAACTACGATTGCACTTTGTACACTTTGATATGTATTCCCTATTATTCTCCAGATTTTCCCCCGAATTCCCAAATGATATAGTTTCAAGAGTAGAGCAGCGTGCCAAACGGTGTCAAAGGCTTTTTGAGTATCGAGAAAGGCAGCATAGGTAGGGCTACCACAGTCAGAGTTATAATTAATGACCTCTTGAAGATTAAAAGAGGCCGTGAGGCAGCTTAGATTCTTTTGAAAGCCTTGTTGTTGTGGATTAGGGAATATGGTTTCCTTCGTCACCAATAAGTTACTAATTTTTGCTTGCATAATTTTTTCAAATAATTTGTACAGCACTGGTAACAAGGATATTGGCCGATAACTATCGGGATCAGCTCTGCTTTTCCCATTACCTTTGTAGATGGGCACGGTAAGACCTCTTCTCCATGTACTTGGTATATATTCATGCTTTAATATCGAGTTGAACAATTTTAAGATTGTTTTATTTAGCTGAGGACCACCATAGATAAGGTGCTCATTTTGAAGGCGATCATGACTTGGAGCTTTCGACTTTTTTAACGTACGAAGTGCGCTGCATAGTTCTTGCTCATTGATTTCATCATCTAAAGTTTCTTGTCTATGTACGTGGTTCTTAAAATAATGTTTGAGATCACAGATTGTTTTCTCTACTGAGTTATAAAAGTCTTTGTCATAAATATCATAATCTTTCGGTGTGTACAATTTAGAAAAAAAATCTGCAAAAGCACCAGCTACCGAAGGTGGGTCAGAATAGGTCTTACCACCATAACAAATTTCAACACAAGATTTGTGTTTGTTCGGTTTGCTCTTTTTAATTAGATGCCAAAAAAGGCGTAAATCGCATTCGGCCGCTTCTTGAATTTCATTCAGGGAGTTATTCAGAAAAGATTCACTAGCTATTCGTTGAGCGTTCCTGAATTCACGCTTTGCTTTTTTATATAGAGCATATGTTTCGTGCTGCAAGCCTCTTGGCCTGCCTTGTTTCACCCAGACTATGCGTGCTTCACGTTCAATTTTATGACTCCGCTTTAATGTTTCATTCCAGTATGGCTTTGTGTGTGGGTTAAAACGCTTAATGGGAAGCGCGTCTCGTGCAGCTTGTAGCATGCATTCAGTTATATCAGTGCACAGTCGGTCTATTTCGTGCGGACCGTTAATCTCTCTTGTTAGGCGGTCTTGTAAGTTACGTGCTAGTGCGTTTTGATAGTGACCAATCTCGTTGTTGCCGACTTTGTGCCATGCCGTTAGGTCGTGCAGTTTCGATACCTTTGGGATTATATTGTTTTGGATCGGAACTGAACAGAATACAGGTAAGTGGTTTGATGTTGTAGAAATTTTACCTTCCTGGATTATTTCACAACGTTTAAAAATGGAACTAACGATGCTGTCAGTCAATATGTAATCGAGCATGGTTTGAAAAGGGGCATATGAATATTTTGGACCGATACAGTTTGGTGCAGTATTTATCGCCTTTATCTGATTTCGGCCCACGAAGTCCTTTAATTCTTTACATTTACGGGCGTTAACTCTAGAGCAGTCTATCAAACTTGCGTTCATGTCACCTGCAATAATGACATGCCCCTCTTCCGAGAGATGCTCGTACAAGTCATCAAGAATCTCAATTATTTCACAGTAGTGCTTAATATCGTTCTCTGAGGGCATGTAGACACAGATTAAGTATAGTGGTTTATGAGAGAGACCAACAAGCTTTGCACCTATAATTCTGTCGTTTATGTTTTCCATTGGTACAATTTTTTGTTCCAGTTGTTTTTTGAACATAATTGAGACCCCTGATTTGCCACATTTGATTGGCCCGAAGGGATCTGATGTCTCCTCGCAACAGGTAAAAGTTGCATATTTGGAATGTATGGAATCCATAAACGATGCATTTTGTGGACGAAGCTTGTGTTCATTTATGAATGCAATGTCACAGTCATACTGATCCAATAAATTGCCGAGACATATTGTCGATGACATTATGCCTCTGGCATTCCATAAAAGTAAATTTAAAGCCATTGTTACACTTAGGTTACATATGTAAAGAAATAAAATTGACATTGTAGTTTCAAAGATCATGTAAGGAATAGGTGAGTGAGATATAATAAAACGGAATATGTTATCTATTATTGTAGTTTTGAACAGGTGATTTGACCCTTTTTAGCAGGAGATTTCCAGTGAGTGCAAATGATACCATCGGGCCAGTAGAAATCTTCCGATTCTACTATTTGTGCATATTGTGAATTATCATTTATACGTGCATATAAGGTTCCAGATTTGCTGCGGTACAAGGCCAGAGAGCTTATTTTTACGCCATTTTTTGGGAAAGGGGCATAGATGCCCGCCCTAGTGGATGAATTATCAATTCCCCAAATAAAATAGCTGACATTTCTTTTCCTATATACCCCTATGAAAACTTCACCGGGATTTTCAAAGTTTTGTTCCTCCTGGTCTAATAGATTTTGACCTGTTGTTGTTGATAGTGGGTGAGATTTTACTGTGTTTGGGGATGCTGAATTACTTGAAGAATTATGCGCTAAGTTAGATAGTTTTTCTTGGATTGACATTTTGTTTGTTTGTACATGATTGGTTTTCATACATACATTAATATCCTTTAAACTTGCTCTTGTTTGAGATTGTCCATCAATGGCAAGAGACTGAGTCCGTTGATCATGTGCTTCATTTGCAATATCAGTACTTGAGATTATGCTGAGAGAAGGTGCACTCCGTTTGGGAGAAGTGTTTTCATCATCATCAGAAGCAGATACTGTGCAGCGAGTTTGTGCGACTGAGTTGATTGTCTCTGATGGGCTCAGAGTCGCATTCAGGGCATCAGAGTATCTCATGCATGTTGACGTCAGGAGATCGCCTCGTGTGGGGTTAATCGTAATATCCTCTGGTGGAACATTACACACTGTTTGTACTTGAACACGAGGTAGTGAGTTAGGCGTTGACCTTGTAAATGATGCTACTGAGTCTGAATTCATTTTGTGTTGAGATTGCTGTTCACCGTTGCTTCCCGTGTGTTGATTTTGTAGATGGTCACGTGCTGGCCGATTTGCACTGTGATTGCCATCTGAAATTTTACCGGTAACAACAGAAGATACATTTGTATTACGAGAGTGTTTCATTATGCTGTCATATTGCTGAAACTTAGTTGTTACTAAGGTCTCTAGTCTGAGTAAGGCATGCTTAAGATGTATGTTGTCGGTAGAGAGTTCTTTGTTTTGCTTTTCAAGGATGACAATCCGATTGTTCAAATGACCTATTATTTTATTAAGTTCTGCTGTTTCCACTCTATTATTTCATGTGTGGAGACATTTTCTAATCTGTTGTGACTACGTGTCATCCGACCATTGAATAGTTCCTCTATAACATCGGGTTGTTCTCCATGAATAAAAAGCTGTAAATTGTAACAATCCTTGGCATATTTATATGATGCACTGAATTTTGTTGAATTGCGTCTAATAATTGGCGCACCATGTGGACAGTTTGGCAACAATTGCGCCCGACTTATTAAAATAAATTTTCCCAAAGCCTTGAAGGCTTCGCTGTATATAATTCACTGGTTGGTGTTGAAAGAAAGAAACTTGAATAATCAAAATAATTGGGGGGGGGGGGGGGAGGAGTATGGATAATTCTATATATACATTTTCAATTCATGTACGATATATATCCTAATACCCGTTCTATGTTTACACATTTCTATTTGCGTATGATGTACATTCTTAGTTTCATCTTTACCTATGCTATTATTTCTTTCCAATATGATATATCTGATATTGGCATATTGCAATTTCGTATCTTGAAAGTCCATTAGAGTGTTTCTGTGTGCATATACACACGTTCTAAATTGCATCATTTCAACTCTAACTTTTGTCTCTTCATTGTGTTAAGTCATTTGATGACGTGTTAATTACCACAGCGATAAAAAAATAACACCATGGAAGTTACAATGTAGCACGGTGAATATTTCAAGTAAGATGTTAGCATAATGGAATTGGAATAATGTAATCAGCACCATCATTTGACATAATAGTATAATGCAATTGGAATAATGTAATCAGCACCATCATTTGTCATAATAGTATAATGCAACTGGAATAATGTAATCAGCACCATCATTTGACATAATAGCATAATGCAATTGGAATAATGTAATCAGCAACATCATTTGACATAATAGTATAATGCAACTGGAATAATGTAATCAGCACCATCATTTGACATAATAGCATAATGCAATTGGAATAATGTAATCAGCACCATCATTTGTCATAATGCAATTGGAATAATGTAATCAGCACCATCATTTGACATAATAGCATAATGCAATTGGAATCATGTAATCAGCACCATCATTTGTCATAATAGCGCATTACAGTAATAACCCATTATGACAACAGATGGCACTGTGACAGCTCTCAATTAAAATACCAACTGATTCTGGGTCCTGTGTATTACAGATTATACGATTAGAAGACCCATCCACTGTTCCCCGATTCGACCCACAAGCCTTCATTGATTTACCAGAGAGAGAGAGAGAGAGAGAGAGAGAGAGAGAGACTTCTTATTTGTTATGGCGATCTCAATCCAACTTTATTGGCAAAAAGGCTTACACTTTCTATAAAACAAATGTCATTTATTTATTTATTTATTTATTTATTTATTTATTTGTCAATGTATTCCCTCTAACAGGCTGACTGGGGGTCAGGGACTATTGTTTGACAGCCTCATCAAAGTCGGATAATCATTCTATACAGATGCAAACGTATATATTATACATGTATAAACTTATCATCATCGCTTTAATGTCATAGGACTGAATGTCACCCTCCTTCTGTCCGTCTTCTCGTTCGTTCTGTCTGAAATTTAATCTGTTCCTAAATCTGTGGCGGACAATTCACTTATTTCAGAAGCTGTCGGTATGGTATAAGAATTGTAAAATTTTGAAGCTTTCTCCCCAAGGCTTCGGGAGGAGATCAAATGTCAAATGCACACAAATTTCAATTACATTAGTATTTTCGGATATTGCTCTTTCTTTCTTTCTTTTAAACCAAACTTTATATATCCAGTTCATGCCGGAAGACTTACAATGTATATTAAACGGATTAGGACCAACAAGTCACTATAGTGGTTATATGTGAGTATTGGGGAACTTACGGGACTCCCATGTTAAAAAGGGTCGAACGTTTATAGGGACAAAAAGTCGAAAATTGATGGGGACAAACGGGAATTAACATTGGGATGGTATTATGAGGACAAAAGTTTATAGGGACAAACGGGAATTTAACATGTGAAAATGTGTCCCTATAAATTGCGAGTGACAAAGAGTCGAAAGTTTATGGGGACGAGCAGAAATTTAACATAGGCGCCATTTTAGTTAATAGCTGTTGTTGTTCGTCCTTCGAGTTAGAAGATGACAATGACATCACTATCTGGTTTGATTTCTGTGAGTACGTGAGTGGCTGATCAGGCCAATTTATGATCTGAACTGTCCCCGGAACACTGGACAGGAGATGCCTCTTGGGGTTGCTTGATCAATAGAGAACGTGCTGCAGTTCTTAGTTTTACGCTGATCGCGCTTCTGTACTGCCTCTGCAATTCTCCTCATTTAAAAGTCTATAGCTCCAGTATGGATGAGACTGCGCCAGGTGGAGCGATACTGTGCGAGATCTTCCCAAGATTCAGGCTCTCCCAAACAGTTAAATCATGTCTCTTGATCCACACAATCTGCATCGACGAGCGACGATGCAGCCAATGCATATGGGTGAGTTTCAGTGGATTAATCCTGCGGATGCAAAGATACACAAACATATGCGCGAGTACGACAGCAACAGCGACTATAGATACTTCTTCGAAGTCGACTTGGAATACCTGGACAATCTTCACCACACCCACAATAATTATCCGCTAGCTCCCGGAGAGTTATCGGTTCCCCGCGAGTTGTTGCCACCGTACCAGTGTGCGATCATGGATGGTTCCGGGCGTAAGTTCACCGAATGCACCAAGCTTCTCCAGAACCTGCGCCGCAAACCCAACTATGTCCACGTGTAAAACTTACACTTATATCTACGGTTGGGAAGGCGTATGCTGCAAGTCCATCAGGTGCTCGGATTTTGTTAGCGAGCGTGAATGGCTCCGTACATCCAGATGATTACCGATCTGAGAACGGTCGCCACGAACGTCTTTGAAAAGGACTTCTTCAAGCTGAGGAACAATGCCGTGTTCGGGAAAACCATAGAAAAATGTGCGAGAACGAATTCGCGTCGACCTTGTCCGGGACAGTGAACAACAAAAACTTCACAGATTGATTACCGACCCGGCATTCGAGTCACCTAAGATATTCAGTGGTGGACTTGTTGCCGTACACAGCAAGAAAGCTAAGCTGATGTTGACGAAACTTATTTATGTTGGTGCGTCCGTGTTCGATCTATCAAAGCTGCTCATGTACGAGTTCCATTATGACAAGATCAACCCGCGGTACGGCGACAGCATTAAGATGATGTACACTGATACAAACTCGTTGCTGATGCACATCTTTACGAATGACGTTACGCGGACATCGGCGAGACATCGACACCAGCGAGTTCCCGAAAAACCATCCGCTGTTCAGTAACACCAACAAGAAAGTCTTGGGTAAATTCAAGGACGAATGCGCGGACAAGCCCATTGAGGAATACGTGAGACTAAGGCCTAAAATGTACTCGATTGTGGTTGCTCCCGGTGGAGTTGAAAGCTCTAAAAATATTAAGAAGGCAAAAGGAGTTCCCCGGGTCGTGGTCGCAAAAGATCTCAAGCACAACATGTATGTGGACTGTCTTCGGCAACGACGTTAATTCGCACACGCGGCAAATCTTATTCTGATAAAGAAACATCTCATGGGTGTATACCGTTGCACCAAGGTACGTGTGTTCCCTAATTGAATCACTACTTACGTGTGCGGGCTCGCGCAGATCCCAAAATAAATCTTGACGGTAATTGTGTATTCGCGGGAACGACTTGTAATTCCTCTCGCACAAATACCCTACTTGGAGGCTTTACCGTTTGTTCCTCCAATGGTGCCAGATGGTAGCGCGTTGGTTGCCCCGGAATGTCGATTAGGTCTGAAATCGTGAACATATCGACATACCATACCGGGTTAGAAGCACGACGTTGTCCGCCTTCTAACTCCCCCGGGTCATATAGATACCTAACCAAATTGTTTCCGAGTGGGTCTAACACGGGTGGCTGTGAAACCGCTTTGCGGTTGGAGGCGATAGTTTCTGCCGAATCGCGTCAGCGGATTTTAACCCAATACATGTGGTTTCATTATTCAACGCTGCTATGAGCGACCGAAGCCGCGTCACCCATTCTCGGGAGCACGCTTTGTGATTCATCAACAATTCCTGCGCATACTGATGCCCAAATAATCGTTCCGCAAGTGTACGGTTGAATCGTTCCACAATGGCTTGATCACAATGTATGCTGACATGTCCACGACAAACTCGCACATGATGTTTCGTCAACAACGCAGCAACGGCTCCGAAATATTTTTGCCTGGATCCACCTGCAGAAGTCGCGGCCATGTTAACGGTCCACGTGCGTAGATACGTTTGAATGCGTCTGCGACACTTGTTGAATCTTTGGACGTCAACGGCTCGGCTTCCTTGTATCTGCTGGGAACATCTACGACTGTTAGTGCGTATTTGTATGTGCGTCACGTATCCGATCATATTGAAGAAACAAAAGATCAGCCTGATGAACTTCCTTGGGCTTCCTCACATCAAACCATCCACTGGAAATTTTTCTTGGTGCGGGTAGGTAAATCTGCTACAACACTTGTTTGGCCAGCCACGCACTGGCGACCTCGTAGATAACTTTTGCCGCGCTCGCTAACTTTTCAACGGTTGCTGCACCCTTCCAGTAACCGCGTGGACTGTAGTATATCGTGGCCAGTTTCTCATCCATGTTTATTATATTAATCTCATCTGCATTCAATGAGTGGACTTTGTCCGCCTCTAAGTGCAATCTTAGTCTTCGAACCTCCTTTAGCAATCCATCTGGCGATTCTTTCTCCGAGTGTTGGACTGATCGTATTTAAGTCATGGATGATGTCCACTTCGGCGCGTTGACGTGCACAAAGATCATTTGATGTTTTATACGCGAGATCATGTCGGTAACAAGCAGCATCGACGCGGTTTACCGGTTCCTCTCCGGGCTCTAATCGGTTTTTCGAGTCCAGTCGTATATTGGACCGTGTCCCAGGCCCGCAGTAGTTGTATCCAGGGTTATGCTTTTTCGTCAGTATATTTACTCCACGGTACCCCAGGTAGCTTCGTTAATGTAGCAGTGATATCACCAACCTTAATTTTTTTTTTTTTTTTTTTTTTTTAGACTTGGACCCGATGGAATACTGTTCTAATATACACAAAGTAGGTGACAGTAACCAAAGTTCATATGCCTTTGACCATATGGGTTTTTTTTATGGGAAACTCTTTTTATAAGATATTGTTTTCAAAGTTTAAGCTTGCATTGACTTTTCATGTCCCTGTGACTGTACAAGGTTTGAACCGTGTGTTGATAACATTATAATGTGCTCCCCCTTTCCAGGGAATACAACTGTACAATCACCAGGGTCTTTGACTATGTTTCCTAAACTGAAGCTTGCAGTGACTTCTCATGCACCTGTGACTTTGTAAAGTTGGAACAGAGTGCTGTTACATTGTAATATGCCCCCCCCCCCCTTTCACAGGGAGTACATTGCACCATCCATAGGGTCTACATTTCATGTGCCATATGCTTGTCTACATTTTGGTGTTAGCTGCACATCATTCAGAAAAAAAGTCCAATGTCTGCTTTACATTCTGAGACATCTAGAAAGACAAGTTAATAATTTGAACCTGCTTTTCATACTTTGTGATTATTTACAGCTTCCATTTTTTGTTTGTTCAATTTTACAGTCGCTTTTCTCTATTAGGGTATGAAATATAATGTTTAAGCCTTCATCTTGATTTAACATCACGCACAATAATTCATGCAAGTTACTTTTAATAACTTGCACTGTACAAACTATTGTTTTAAATCACTTAAGTTTGCATACTGAGGAAACTTGATGAATGGTTGCATCTAGTGGAGCGCACATCATCATGTCTAGAATAGGTCAATGTGACATACTTTCCCCAACTGCTGTTATTGTGATCAATATATGCTTTCACATCTCTGCCAATAAGCACACTTATATCGATACTTGATGTATGAAACTGACTGAAAAATAAATCATTTTAATTTTGCCTCTGGCTGTCAGAGGCAAAAAAAAAAATCCTTTTTCGGTTTCATGTGTATTGGATTTTATAGTGACTTTAGTATTGTGTTCAAATATAACGCATCAGTACTTTAGGTATACAGGGCATGATTATTGGAATGATTAAGAAGCATGTAACCTGACAGTTAAACCTTGCAAAGGTAATACTGAGTTTCTTTTTTCTACCATATCAATTTGTAAATGACCCGTATCAAGGCAACTCTGGAACATAATCTACTATATATGTGTGTGTGTGTGTGTATGTGTGTGTGTGTGTGTGTGTGTGTGTGTGTGTGTGTGTGTAAAGTATCCATTCTTTTTTCCCTTTATTAATTTGTGTCCACATGATTATGCATACTATGCACGTCCCTTCGTAACAATCAACGTTTATGTTCACTGTTCACGGATGGGGTAGGGGTGGTGGTGGAGCAAAATAAAATTACTTAAAACATTTTGTGTTTTGTAATAAAGAATAGCAGAAATGTGTCACTTTCGACGTGGAAACAAGCTATTGTCAGTCGACAAATATAAAGAACTGATTTTATTTTCTTCCTGAACGCTAAATAAACGCCAATTCTGAACACCAGTTCTTGTATCAATTGTTTCAGCGCTGCATGTTTTTTTTTTTTTATTATTTTATTTTTTATTTTCTTCTTTTTTTAAAACACATTCCTCTCGGTAAAACAGTTAAAACACGAATCTATGCAACACTAGATTAAAAGTTTCACTTATTATTTTCTCGAACAAATTTATTTCTTGGACATAATTTGTGTATACCAGTGCATAGAAATTCCGAAATCATCTGAACATCAGTCGTTTTTCTTTACACTAGATACAGGCCGTTTAGTTGTAGGAAAGGTCACCATACAACCCTGTCGTAACTTTTTGCTAAAAGTCGGATAGGCGAGGAGGGTATCGGCATACATTTGAGTTATGATCCATATGATTAACATCGAAGCGGCGAATGATTCATTACACTCACAGACATGTTATTCTCGATGCTAAAAATAGAACTCAAGTGCGTGCGTCTTCATAATAGCACCCATCTCAACCCGTGTGGACTGCAAAGAATGTATGGTGGCTGTTTATGTTAAAGGATGTAATGTTTAAGTGAAAAAAGTAACCGTGGGAAAAATCAGACACTGGCAGGATATGAAAGGTGTTGTTGTTACATGATATATCAAGTACACCTAGTTAGCATCTGAGACTGAGAATGCATTGTCTACCTCTTGTTGTTCCAATTGGTATCGTAATACATGTAGATTTTAGTGTTGTTGTCAGCTCTACTTGTATGGTCGCATTATTCGCATCCTGACCTTTATTTTAAAACTATTTATGTTGTGTACTTCTTGATATATATAGTAAATGTATTTATAGTATTCACAAGTTGTATGCTTTTTTTTGTCGGTAGGAAAGGGTTTTTGTTCCTACTTTGAGTCACAATGATAAGTAAAGGACATGAATAAAGGAGCACCAGTTTCTGCAACTGCCGTATATACTCGCGTATAAATCTGGTCCAAATGCAAACAACATAGACCCTGATCTGCCGTCGCATAATGCGCCGGCAGATCAGGGTCTATGTTGTTTGTTGTACTGATTAGTCCTTACAAACTGCATAGACCCAGATCTGCCTGCGCATTATGCGACGGCAGATCCGGGTCTATGCAGTTTGCAGTTGATAATGTTTTATACGCGAGTATAGACGGTAAGGTATTTTTCAATTAAAATGCATCCAGGAATTATGAAAATCAAGTCTCAACCATTTTTTAAATGATATTGGGCATAATATCTCCAAAATGAAATGAGTGGGGGTATGCAGTTACAAAATAAACTTTTATGCAAATTCAGACAAATATGGTCCCACATACCGGTAATTTCATGAAAATCAGTTGAGTCTGAAACTCTTTATTGTGGTACAAAACATGTTTCTAGCTTCATTTTTTATTGGGAAAAAATGAAACCTGTTTTAAGTCACATTTGTCAGCAGCCATCTCGCACGCAAGTACCCATGTTGCTTATCTGAATGAAAGACATTGCTATGAAAATAACTTACCTAAAACTATCTTAGTAAATCAAGATTCACACAATAGCAACAGTGATCCACTGTGAAAAATATTTGAGGTAGTCTAAACTTTAGCCTATGCACCCATTATTTCAATATAGCCTAAAACTGCCAAGTAGAACTACCAAATTGAGGCTTTGTACGCAAATTAGAGGTTACTCGGAAACATGAAACAAACATGGATAAGTTATAATGGGTTGGCAGCTGCATGAAGACTTACCGTATATGAATGTGGCTGTCTTAATATGTACAAAATTATATGTGGAAATTTTCAAATCTTCTAAGAATCACTTGGATTATAATTCATGGGCCGCTTAATGTCATAAATGTGTGCTGGGATCATTCTTTTATTGGGTTCTAATGACTTTACATTCCAATATATAGAAATTATCTGAAAATGTAACATGAATGCAGACCACTGCTCAGGATCTTAAGTGGTAAAAGCACTTAGGAAGCTAGATAGAGTTATGTCCCCTGACATCGATGTGTCTAACAAAGACCTTGACCTATGTCCTTTTGACCCCAAAGTCAATACTGGTAGGTGTCTTTATTAGAGCTCTAACCTGCCTCTCCTTAAGTACATGCGCATTGAAGAAAAAACTTATCCTTTTTTCCCCAGTAAGATTGAGGATGAAGACCACTTCCTATTAGTATGCAAAGCTTACACAAATCTGAGAGAGATATTAATCAGGGAAATTATTCTCCACATACTGTCTTTTATCTTTGCCAGCTTCTCTGAACAACTAAAAACAGTGATAGATCTTGCAGCAGTAACCGCAGTAGGAATCGGGCAGATTTATGGCCTCACTGTTTGAACTTAGAAAATCCAAAATGTCCACACTGTCTCCCTCGGGGTGTACCTCATAATATTATCATTTTACTTAATATAAATAAATGACATACTGTCAAAATATCTTTACTTCATACAGTCAGGAGACTCCTGGACTCTTAAGCTGTAAATATGTATTGCATACAGGTAATCTTTTTATATGCTATGTTGTTTTTTCTTGTACACTGTCTTGTAATAGATGTTTCTTACAATGGCCCAAAAAGAAAATGATGCTGCTCAGATATCCAATATGGCTGCCACATCAGACAAATTGCAAATCTTGTTATTGCTATTCCACATAAATCGAAGGTTATATCAACATAGGGTTTTTACTAGAAGACTTATTATGATGTCTGGTTGGTCCTAAACGAATATGGTGCATATCTGACATCCAATATGGCTGCCACAGCAGCCATCTTGAAAGTCTTGTTATCACCACTTCACCTAAATGGAAAGTCATATCAGCATGGAGTTTTCACCAGAAGACTTCTTAATATGTATAGATGGTCCTAAATGAAAATGGTGCTACCTGGACATCCAGTATGGCCACCACAGTGGTCATCTTGAAATTCTTGTTATTGCTACTCCTCCTGAACAGAAAGTTATATCAGCATTGGGTTTTCACCAGAAGAGTTTCTATGGTGTCTTGTAAATAAAATATTGTGTTGATGTCATGTCCAGAATGGCCACCACAGTGGCCATCTTGAATATATTATCACTACACCTCCTAGGTGGAAAGCCATATTGATATTGAATATTCACCAGACGACTTCTTATGATGTCTAGTTGGTAATAAATGAAAATGATGCCAATCTGACATCCAGTATGGCCACCATGACAGCTATCTTGAAAATCTTGTCATTGCTACTCCTCCTAAATGAAAAGTCATATTGACATGTGTTTTCACCAGAAGACTAATTATGATATCTAGTTGGTCATGAGCTATTACTGTGCCAATCTGACCTGAAAAGTTATTAAGCAGTGATCTGTACCTTGTGGATTTTTATTGAACTGGTCTTGAACAGATAACTGTATAATAATTATTTATTATTACATAAAAAAATGGGATCCAATACCATATGCACCTTATAACAGGAAATGTGTTATAATAGAGGACCCAATAGTGAAGGAGTGCTGTACTATTTTCCTGACTTTTAAACAAAGGAGTGTAAATAAAAATTTGATCATGATATATGTTCTATAATATATAACTATAACATGTTAATTAGAACAGAGGTTATGTTGAATGATTCACTTCTTTCTGTAAGATCAATGAACCTGTGAATTATTGAACATAATTGCTATGCAAAACATGTATTATCCATATCTGTTGCATGGGCATCCGTGAACCATAAAGTGTTGATGGAATTCACTCTCATGAATTATGTATGTAGATGATATTTGTAATATCACTTGGGGCACTTATGACAAGTGTCATTGACTAGTGCATGTTACAAGATACAGAACTGTAAACATGTTTTAAATACGTCATAAACATAATTAAATAAAATGAATCATAATTTGACAGATTTTTTCACAAGGAAAGAAATATTTGAAATCTTAAATAAAAAAATGCGCATTTAAGAAATAATTTTTAAAAAAAGATTCCTTCATCACTTTAAATTATATTAGTTAGTTTAAACAAATTTTATTGCCAAATTAATGAAGCAAATGAGGATGGGGAACACTTATGTACAGCTCCCAATACATCTATTTGCATATATTCAGTGCTTGATAGAGAATATGTACATGTTAAATGCTTGATAGAGTATGTGTATATATTAAGTGCATGATTGGGAATAAGTGTATATTATGTATCTGATAGAGTACATGTATATATTAAGTGCTTGATGCATGTATATGTCTGCCACCTGCACCAGCACTAAGCCAGCAGTTGAAAGCTGTGTCTGGGTTAAAGTCCTCAATATATTGTGCTGCACAGGCCTTGTGGGGTCCAGACATGTCATGAGACTTGATTGGTTCAATCCTACACTGGGTGAATTTCCAACCTGTGCCAGTTTTGGATATTGTTTGCAGTAACTGCAAAACATCTTTCCTTCTGAGTCAATACATTCAAGCCAGGGATAACAATCAACCCAATGCGGCTGAAAATTTCTCTGTCTCTTAGTAGTGTCATATTTGACATTTTTTGCCACCACGGATTCTTGCTTATGTCTCTTTGGAGAAATAGCTACCGCACACTCAATAGCAGTCTTACATTTTATCCCTCCACTTTCACAAAAATTGTCCTTCTCTGAATCGCCCTTATTACCTTCCTTGCAAAAATGATTTAGCAAACTCATTTTATCCACAGAGTAACTATCAGCTTGCTTGACAGCTACTTCTAAAGTTATCATAACATACATTTTCTCTTTTAAATACGAACAGAGACAGCTCATTAATTAGTGTTATTGTTTCGCTTCAAACGCAATATCGCACGTGGAAGTTAATCATCTGTATAATCAATTAAAAATTAAAGAATCATTACTGTCATTTAATCAGTTCATAAAGGAAACCAACACTGATGTCGGTAAAGTACCTTTCATTAATTTAATTACACTGACTCGCTGGATTAAAATCATAGTGAGCCGCTCGTGAGGATCTTGAGTAAACACAATGCAACAAAGCCGCTTAAAACACTGCTAATTGATCATACTGGCTTTCTTTTGTTTGACGTGTTTTGATTTGTGGATAATTTGGTCGCTTAGCCCAATATGCAGTCAAGCGGTAACAGAACGTGTGCATATGTGACAATTATCACTGACCACATTTATATGGTATACAGGATGTAAATGTACACATGAAGAGGGGTAGAATCAAGTATTCACTATGCCCGGAGGGCATGATTGGCCAAATAAAGGTAGATATAGTGATTAAAGCACGAAAATAAGGACTTGCCCAACAAGTGCTTGATAGAGAGTATGAATATGTTAAGTGCTTGATAGAGTACATATATATATTAAGCGCTTGATGGAGAATGTGTATATATTAAGTGCTTGATGGAGAATGTGTATATATTAAGTGCTTGATAGAGAGTATGTATATATTAAGTGCTTGATAGAGAGTATGTATATATTAAGTGCTTGATAGAGTATGTATATATTAAGTGCTTGATAGAGAGTATGTATATGTTAAGTGCTTGATAGAGAGTATGTATATATTAAGTGCTTGATAGAGAGTATGTATATGTTAAGTGCTTGATAGAGAGTATGTTTATGTTAAGTGCTTGATAGAGAGTATGTATATGTTAAGTGCTTGATAGAGAGTATGTATATATATTTGTGCTTGATAGAGTACATGTATATATTAAGTGCTTGATAGAGAGTATGTATATATTAAGTGCTTGATAGAGTACATGTATATATTAAGTGCTTGATAGAGAGTATGTATATATTAAGTGCTTGATACAGTACATGTATATATTAAGTGCTTGATAGAGAGTATGTATATGTTAAGTGCTTGATAGAGAGTATGTATATATTAAGTGCTTGATAGAATACATGTATATATTAAGTGCTTGATAGAGAGTATGTATATATTAAGTGCTTGATACAGTACATGTATATATTAAGTGCTTGATAGAGAGTATGTATATGTTAAGTGCTTGATAGAGAGTATGTATATGTTAAGTGCTTGACAGAGAGTATGAATATGTTAAGTACTTGATAGGGAAGATATACCTGTTCAGTGATTGATAAAGAGTGTGTACATGTTAAGTGGTTGATAGAGTATGCATATACATGTATGTTCAATGCACGATGGAGAATGAGTGCACATTAACTGCTTCATACAGAATGTGTATCTATTAAGTACTTGACAGTATATTAATGTTAAGTACTTGATAGAGAATATGATGTGTTCTTGATAGAGAATATGATGTGTTGAATATTTGATAAAGTATGTGTATATGTTAAGTAATTGATAGAGAATGTGTAAATATATATATATATATATATATATATATATATACATGTCCTCTATCAAGCACTTAACATGTACATATTCTCTATCAAGCACTTAACATCTCTGTCAAATACTTGACATATATACACAATCCGTCAAATACTTAATTACAGTGACAATGCTGAAGTATTTTAGACACAAATGTTATTTTAAACAAATTTTCATGTACTTTTACTCAGAGGAGGGAGGGGTGGGAAGGGAGGACACATTTTGAATGTGAATAGAGATTTCTTTGGGGCTTTTTTTGGTTTTAATGGCACTTTTAACTCATTATTGGCTATATTATGCTGAGGAAATGGGAGCTAAGTGCCTTTCTCAAGCACACCACAAGGCAGCTGACCCGGGCTGGCCAAGGTGGGTACTGAACCTGCAACCCTTAGAGTGCATGTCCAATGCTCAACCAACTGAGCTACAGTGGTTTCCAAAATGTAAATGGAGAATTTGCACTGTTTGCAAAATACATGTCTATAGACTAGGTGTCAGATGTGCTGAATATATGTAAATAATTAATTATCTTCTAAATCAAGAATAATTCTTTAAAGTTGTAATCAAAGAAATAAATTTTTAAAAACTATTTTTTCCAATATTCGTGCTGAAGTTAAAAAATCTTTAAATGATACCAAAGTAGGTACCTTTTTCTCACATTTCTTATTGTAGATATATTTTTTTGCTGTCAATAGTATGATTCTATTTGTCTATAGTATGATGTCTGCTTGTTTTAACCCTACTTGTCAATAGTATGACATCTGACTTGTCAATAGTATGACATCTGTTTGTTTTAACCCTACTTGTCAATAGTATGACATTGGTTTGTTTTAACCCTACTTGTCAATAATATGACATCTGTTGTTTTAACCCTACTTTTCAATAGTATGACATCTGACTTGTCAATAGTATGACATCTGTTTGTTTTAACCCTACTTGTCAATAGTATGACATTGGTTTGTTTTAACCCTACTTGTCAATAATATGACATCTGTTTGTTTTAACCCTACTTGTCAATAGTATGACATTGGTTTGTTTTAACCCTACATGTCAATAATATGACATTGGTTTGTTTTAACCCTACAAGACCAAACATTACATTTTTGTTCAGTCAAATTGAAGTCACTAACATGATTACATTGATTGCATATTCATGTTTTTTAATATCACGAAAAGGTGTCTATTTTTTATGAACATTCCCAAAAGGTGTGTCAGTAAGTACAAGTTGGAAGTATCTTTTGTAATAATTTAACTGGAACTACCAGAGATTAGCATCTCTAGTAATTTTGCAAGTATAGACATGGTTTTCTAATTATCGCCCTTTGTACTGATATCTTTCACTTGGTGCATAGCAGTAACGTCTGCCATATCACGAGTGAAATCGATTGTAAACAAAGCAGAATGGTGCATAAAAATACCCATAAAGGATTTCACTGATTTTATAAGAGAACATTTACATACTAGATTTGTAGGAAATAAATTCACAAACCACAGGCTTCAGAGTGAAGTGGCAGCAAAACAATATTTAAATTCTAATGGATATTTTGTTATTGAAAAAGGATTGCATGTTTCTGTGCAGGAAAACCAGTTGTCAGTGAGCCCAGATGGAATTTTAAATGAAGACACGCTGCTTGAAATTAAAATTCCAATACCTACTAACTGGACAACATTGTATGAACTTTTTTTTCAAACAAGAAATATAATGTCCAAAAGAGTGACAATGACAGTCTGATTATTAAGAAGAAAGGGAATAGAGGGTTCTATATGCAAATACAGATGACAATGTTTTGCACTTGTCTTAGGAAATGTAAACTACTTGTATGGCTTAGTGCAGATGACCACAAGTTTGTGAATGTAGAGTGTGATGAAAATGATATAAATGGCCATGTTACAAGACTATGAACATTTTATGCAGAGAAAATGATGTGTAGTTGATGAAATTGAAGAAAATCGCTTATTGTTCACTAAGACTTTCAAAACATGTATGTGTCAGTGACTATAAATTTTTATAATTATAGTTTTATGTTGGTTCTGATTTTTTAATCATGTTATGATGTTAATGAATGTGTCATTTATTTAAATTTTAGATTTGGGAAAATACAATTTAGTCGTTTTATGTTTTGGTTCAAGATTCACCTTTAGTCAAGTCAAAAAACATCAGCTCATAAAAAAAATATGAGTTTCTTCAGGCCTAGAATATAGCATAAATTTCCCTGTAGCAAGAAGGACTAGTAGATTGAAAAATTTACTAGTCCTGCTGAATTTTCACTGGTCCTTCCCACAAAACAATGTTAGCTACATATCTACATGTAGCTTAACAATACTCCAGAAAGAAGGTAATTTAACAATCTGCTTGTTTCAACTATCACTTACCTGTCCAACTTTTTTCAACTAACTTTAAAATCTGCTTTTTTAAACTATCACTTGCCTGTCCACCAAATTCCTTTGAAATTAACATGATTTGCCTATTTGGAGATATTCCTATGATATATTTGGCAGTGTGATTTATAATTGCCATAAGTCTCACCTCTACTTTTGAAATTTGAGATTAGTTTGGCCTCAGAATAAATGTTTTTGAATAATCAATAAATCATGAAGTGCAGGGTAGTTTTCTATGAAAGATTCCAAGCAACATTCTGTAACTATTTCTCTTGGAATTCATATTATCAGCAATTTCAACTTATCTGCTAAGATTGGAATCCAAGAATTCAAAATCTTGCATGCTCATCTGATGGCATAGACTGAAATTTAAATGGAACCAAGCACGTATTTCAGACATTGATTTCATCCATAAATTGTGTTTGCGATGATTATTTGAACATCCATTAACAGAACATGAACTACCTCCACCATTTTTTATATTTTCCATCACTATCCTTGTCAATTTAAAATCCTGGCAGCATCTCTGTAGTGCAGACCCTGGGGCAATCACACAAATATAGGGTTTTTGAAAATTCCATGCCATAAGCTTTAACTCTAATTTTGTCTTCAGTTTTGTGGTTATAGTGTGTTTAAACCATTGGGACAACATAATGACCAAATAGCTTAGTTGGCAACACCTCTATTGATTGACAGAGGATTGTAAATTAGACCTAGTGACCTTTGAATTTTACTTCATTAAAGGTGTTTATTTGGCAGTTTAATGGATAAACAAGTCAAAGACAAGTTGATCTAATGATAGTGAGATATCCTATGACCAATGTCACGTTATGTCCAGTTGCTTAGAGTATGCTGGTCAAAACCTTTGATCTAATGGACATGTCCAGCAAATATAGTGGTTGCAAATTGGGATAACTGAAACTCGTTCATCCGAGTTCCTGTTTAACCAGTTTTGTGTGTGTGTGTGGATGATACAAGGAGTTCAGATACTTGCAATTTTACTGTATCTTTATTTAGTTGGCATTAAGATTATCTTACTTTTTTGCTCTGGTATACATATCTTACAGTTATATTCGTGTTAAAGCAGGATGCATTCCTCCAGAAAAATGGAGACAAAAATAAGTTCATGGCATCAAGGGTGCACTTTGATCAAAATGACTGAAACTATTTGGAATGGAATATGCAATAGTCAAAATATTGTGAATGGAGTATGCAGTAGTCAAAATATTGTGAATGGAGTATGCAATAGTCAAAATATTGTGAATGGAGTATGCAATAGTCAAAATATTGTGAATGGAATATGCAATAGTCAAAATATTGTGATTGGAATATGCAATAGTTAAAATATTGTGAATGGAGTATGCAATAATCAAAATATTATGAATGGAGTATGCAATAGTCAAATATTTGGAATGGAGTACTCAGTAGTCAAAATGTTGGGAATGGAGTTTGCAATAGTCAAAATGTTTGAAAGCGTCACTTGAGATTAAAACATTTTAATACAAACTGAAAATATAATTGTTTATAAAGGGACAACTATAATCATCTCTGTCCAACTTATTTTTGCCCCATTAAAATTTACTTCTTGGGCTATTCATTGACAAATTATGATATGTAACAGTGTATTATTTTCACCAATAATGAACAGTATAGACCCAAAACATGAGACCCAATTCTGTCATGGCATAATGCATCAGCAGACCCCAGGTTAACTAAATTTCTCGAACTTTCTTCCTCAAATTGAGATTTTCTAATATCCTTTTTCTTGATTGAATTGTTAACTGAATATTTAGTGGACGTCAAAAAGTAAAATAAAGTTATAATATTGTGATTTTTCTGCAGAAAATCTGAGGATTTCCTGAAATTTGAGGTATTCTCTCATTTCAAAAATAAAAAGATTCCCATGTGTGTAATTATAAGAATTTCACATTGTTTATCATCCTTTCTACTATCACCAAATACAACGAAAATCCACATACAGTAGGACCCCCCTCTATAGCACGATGGTTGGGGTCCACAAAACGGGATCGTGCTATGTCACGAACCGTGCTATAACCAACCTAGACAAAACCAAGTCATTTAGCTGAAGAAAATGATGCATGCACCAAAAAAATGTGTGTGTGGGGGGGGGTAACTTGTGGGCTCAAAACAACGTGCTTCATTGGCACAGTTACCATCTTAAATCAATGCATAATAAACGATAAATACACATACAGTGAAAACAGAGATTGCACATATAATATTTTACTTTATTCAGAGAACCATGCATTGGTACATTTATATGTACATGTCTATTGTATAGCATGAATAGTTAAAGGATCAACACGTGTACTCACCAGCCAACCTCATGGCATGCGTAGGAGTGAGTCCATAATAATTCCATCAAAAATATGCACACAGAAGTATAATATCATTGTCTGATAAAGTTCTGAAATCCTACATTGTCGTCTAGTCATTGTAAATTGTCGTCGTCTAGTCATCGTAAATCACGTCCGACTCAGATTCCTCAGCTGTACTGTCATATGCGGGTGCTTATGCAGAGACTGAGCTTGGGCTCTGCAAGTAACACTTTGATCATAAAGTCAGAAATCTATTAAAGGATGCAACTGGACACGTGTCAATTGTGCAGCAAGATCACAAGGAGTTCAAATTACCACCCTCTGTTACTTGGCACTGAACAAGTATCAAACTCGTGGCTTGATCAAAGGGTTGTCATGTGGGAAAACAAAGAGTGTGGTGCCTTTACAAACTAAGGGATTAAGGTCAAAGTATATGCACAGGAAGTTGTAGAACTCTACTTGAAAACAAAGTGAGTGTTTTTACAAGCCAGAGGCTTATCGGCCCACGTGCACTGGCAGATAACTTGGGAAATATCACTTGGGAATTAAATCTGACTTGTGGAAACACCGGACTTAATCCTGTCCATGGCTTCAAGCTTCTCTTTAACAGAAAAAGCTGAATGTTTCCGTGTACTGTTATCCATTGTAAATAACTACTAATTAAAACTCTGACACCTATTTGTTTGAACGACTACAGCAAGAATAATTGTTAATCAACAATGGGGTCATTTTTATAGGGAATTTACAATATTATTCACTGGTCAACTGATTGCGTGGCGATTGTCTAACAACACTGCCAAGCCACGTGTGCGCATTGGCGGCTTTTGTTTTTTTGATGTTATATAAATCATTGCCGCATGGTTTGAACAACTTTTAGCTTTGAGATTGACTTTGATGATTGTCAATGACTTAAATTAATTGATTTATAAATTCAGATGCGAATCTTTTATCAACCACCGCATTGTTTGGTGCTTGGCTGTGTATGCAGTTGAATGAGCAAACATATGTCAGCTATTGTTTGAGCAACTATTGTACACAGAATGTATTGAAGACAAACACAAAGAAGACTTAATGACTTGATTGTTCATGTATCAGTAATAATAAGATTAACACTTGTCAGCTTTAAAATGAGTTGACATCTTTCACAAATAAACTAAAATCAAAGTGCAGTTATTGACTACTGACACATTTGAAATGAACATTCACAAATAGAAATGTTCAGCATCTTTATTCATATAATGAAAGATGCAATCATAAGACACTTTTTCTTCAAGAATACAATACAGCTTGCCAAATTATTAAACCAAACTCTTGTTTATTTTGGCACAAAACTTTGCAGTAGTTCAAGAAATTGGCGAAATTATTGTAAAATTTCAGTAGCCACGCCACGATCGTATTATATCTGAATTCATACACGATCTCTTCTCCAAAATGATAATTAATTTTTTACACATTATTTTTTGTACTTTGAAAAAATAATTTTTTTTCTTCATGTAATAAAAAATAAACAAAATTTCAGGAGCCATACCCCAATCGTGTTATATCCGAATTCGTGCTATAACGAAGCGTGCTATAGCTGGGTCCTACTGTATATGTATGAAATATACAAAGCTTTACTGACAACTGTACGACACTTCTGGTGCCTATGAGACCACAGATAGCTATCAACCTCCATCTTTAAACAAAGTACACAAAATTCTAGCCTGGGTCAGCCATTCCACTTTGGCTTTCATTGCTATGCAATGGAAAACCAAACTAGGGATTGTGGAAAAAAATAAAGTGAAATGAAAATAAAGTGCTTCAAATTTTGGGGCACTAGTGTACATTGATAATGAAAAGTAAAGCATGCCAAATGACACATTTAAGGTGAACAAAAGTAAAATTCTTATCAGTCGTAAAAAACTTTGTAAGATCAAGTTCTTTGCATGTTAGTATACCGTATATACTCGCCATCACATAATGCACCAGCAGATCAGGGTCTATGTTGTTTGTTCTATTGATTAGTCCTTACAAACTGCATAGACCCAGATCTGCCAGTGCATTAGGCAATGGCAGATCTGCGTCTGTGCAGTTTGCAGTTGGTATGGGCTTATACGCGAATATATGCGGTAATGCCATTTGTTACATCATGTACATTATGATATCATAATCTTGATGATGTAAACAATCTGCAAGGGGGCTTAGATTTGACTGTATTTTCCCCAAACTGATCTCTGAAAATTCTGCATGCAGATACAGTCTGGGCAGGCCAAGACTACAAAATATTGTGCTTTTTAACCATTATGCACCATGCCAATGTAAAACTACCAAACAATCATTGCAATTCAGAGGTGATTTTCCAATTAACCGCTTCGGGAATGATGTCACTGATGTGCAAATGACCTCACTGACTAACAAATCAGAATCAAGACAGAGATTTTGCTAGTTACTGGTCCATGATATTGGTTTGCCAAGTTAAGTTAAGTACCAGGTAGTATCATAAGCAAGATAATGTACAATCTCAATTGCAGGAGAAATTGAGACTGCTGTTCATTCTACAAATGATTTAAAAAACATGGAAGTGAATAGCAGCAGAGGCACTGATCAGCTGATGCAGTCTGGGTATATGCTGTATGTGTTATACACAAACAAATGTGGTTGAGTGAAATATAGTGCACTGCCTGTAAACTGGTGTGGCCTTGTCCTCTTGAGATCTTGTTTGTGTGATCACTTACTCTACATTAATTTGTCATGTCTATAGTAATAAATCAGAGAACATCATTGAAGTACAGGTCCCTTATTTTAGTCGGTGGTCCCCTCATTTTGAGAAACCCCTCTCTTGAGGCTACTTCCTGTATAAGTCCACCTTGCCTGGCACCAAAATAGTATATTTTGGCTATTTTGTACCCCACATGCAAAGTCACCCCTTCTGTAAGGTCACATTTTCATTGCAGAATGGGTGGTCTTGTAAGAGGGGGACCACAGTAGGTGTATTAGTGCAGCCATCATAAACCCCACCCAACAATATAAATAGCAGCAACCTGATACTGTGTAAAAATATGCCATGAGTCAAAAATGCATGGCAGCTGTTATTCAGTTACCAACTAATTTAAAATTTGTCAATCGTAATCATAACCTTCAAGTCATGTTCTGATTTCTGTGAGAATCAAATCAATATAAAACTAGTTTTTACATAGTCATGCCTGAAAGGTGTGTATAGTGCTTGTGAGGAGAAAATTCAATAATATCAGTACAGCTAGGTGAGAATCAAGAACAGCACACTGCTGCTATACCTGATATACACAGTAAGCTGTTAAAGTGTTAGTGAGGTAAGTGAGGTGAGTGAGGTAAATGTGTTGATAAGATACCCTGATGTTGTGGGTATAAAACTATTGGACAGGTTGAATATTAATTTTGTTCATCCTCTTTGTTTTCTCACTGTTTTTTCCTGTGTATATTTAATTTATCTTCCTTAAAATGAAGTACCAAAAATAACTTTTTTGTTCTCACTTTATTTTGTGTATCCCAGTGCTAAAAGTTACAAGAGAATTATTGCATGCAGTTTGTAGAATATGCAATCAAATTGTTTTCATGCACAATATTAAATATTGTGTACTAGTATTTAGTGAATTTTTTTTCTCATTTCAGTGGCTGTTCATGTCATTAATTTAGTGATTTTTCATGATGTTAATGACATGGATATCCATTGATAGTTTCATGTTATTCCTTGTATCCTATTGTTTATTTACTGTATATACTCGTGTATAATCGGGGTCCAAATGCAAACAACATAGACCCTGATATGCCGTCGCATAATGCACCAGCAGATCAGGGTCTATGCTGTTTGTTCTACTAATTAGTCCTTACAAACTGCATAGACCCAGATCTGCTGGCACATTATGCGATGGCAGATCTGGGTCTATGCAGTTTGCAGTTGGTATCAGTTTATACGCGAGTAAATACAGTAATCTGAAGGTTGATACAAAAGTTCATGGATACGCCATATATTTATTACAACAAGTCAAATTGCATAAATCAGACGTCACCATACATAATATTTTTCTGAATAAATATATGAAATTGTGTAAACATGTGAATCTTTTAAAAATACCCGGTATAACAGTTTCTTAAAGTGTACATGACCCGGCGCAGTTTAAAATGTTTTCAGTTTATATTGGTTCATTTGTAAATATAATTTAGATGAGAAATATCCCTGAAATCGAACCCAAGGAAAAAGATGACATCAGAAGGAACACATAACAACGGATCACTGATCATTCAGTATTGCATAAACCCAGGAAAATTGTTGATTAAAACAAATGAGATGCTTAGAATGGTTTCTGCAAAACTTACCGTGTTTATGTTAGTTTGTAGTACATGTGACAAAGAAATTTTGTGAAGGACGATGGTCATTTGGTGTTAAGGATAGTGTGGGAGGTATTACAAAAAATGGTAGCCACTGACAAGAACGACATAGCATTTGTTGAAGTCAGATACAGAAAAAAATCCCTGCATTACTAAATGTGTAACTTTGTAAAATTTGGACCCTGGATGGAGCTGTAAAGAGAATACTAAATGAGTAGAGTTTTTGGAAGAATGATTTAAGAACCATAAAGAAGTGGATCTATGTCATAAACCGGATAAATAAAAGGTTACACATAAATTCAGAAATGGAATGTGCAAAATATGTTGAAGTTTCAGTTACCACCTATACTCATGTATAAGCCGGGTCCAAATGCAAACATCATAGACCCTGATCTGCCATCACATAATGCACTGGCAGATCAGGGTCTATGTTGTTTGTTCTACTGATTAGTCCTTACAAACTGCAAAGACCCAGATCTGCCAGTGCAGATCTGGGTCTATGCAGTTTGCAGTTGGTATGAGATTATACGTGAGTATATACGGTATGTAGTGCCTATTGTGATTTATTCTGTATGCTGTGTTAGCAAATGTTTTGGATCAATCCGTGTACATTTTCACCTTTTTGCATTTGGAAAGTCAAAAATCCTCTCAGTTCACATTTTCCTTTGGTTTAATAAATAAGTTAATATAAAAGTGATAAAGAAAATAGCCATCATATGCAGATGGTATTTTGTTAGTTTTTATGTTGATGATGACAGTGTTGACAATGCCATCAACATTTAGCAGTGTTTGTGTAGGTGATAATGATGATGATGCTGATGGCAGCAGAAAAATTATTATATAGGTTGTGCAAGTAGTAGTAGCAGTTGTTGTATTAGTGGTAATAGAATCATTAGCAATAGTATAGTACATGTCACTGCAGTTGAAGTAATGCAGCAGTAGCTACATTTGTATATTACTTCTGATTATAATATTTTACATTTTAAAGAGACACTGTGTTGCACAATGAATGTAATATAATAAAATTCAGCAAGATGTTAAACTATAGAATATTTCTCAGTTTAATAATGTTGGTTTGGTTTGGTTTGGTGTTTTACAGCACAGCAACACAACTAGGTTATTTAATGCCACGGCAGTTAGATTAAGTGCCTTGCCCAAGGACACCACAGTAGCCAACCTGGTCTGATCCAATGGTAGGATTTGAACCCACATCCTTTTGGTTATGAATCTGGCACACTAATCACTGAACATGACTAATGTTGAGGCAGATACATGTACTGTGTTTGCCTATTAGGGTTTCCTTTTCTGGCTGGGGCCTGCAATAACATGGTACCTGGCCCCTCCATCATGAACTTTACTCTGCATTGCAAGTAAAGTTTGTTGACAGGGGCATCAGGTGAGAGTCGCCGTTTAGACTGACTGGAATTTTTAAAATACAATTTATTATCTTTTCCAGGTATAATGATGTACTGTAGAAGAATGCTAACCAAGAGTTTGTTTCTGGGGATACTACTGTTGGGTCAGGTGTTGTGTTATCCCACTGGAGCACCTTCTGTTGCCTGTTCTTCTATGACACCTAATCATCAAGCCAGTGCTAGTAATACCCTTGCTCCCTACACTATTACAACATCCAAGAGAACATACAAGCCAAATGAGGAAATCACAGGTAAGAAAAAAATATTTATTGTATTGTCTTTTAATTTTTCATACCCTCTAATTTTGTGTACACCATTAATCCATAAAAGTCCTAATTATTTTTTGTCCTCTAATTTTTATACATCCACCATAAGACGGAGTGTTTTAAGATGTTGTCCATCCATCTGTCTGTCTGTTACCAGTTTTGTGTCTGCACATTAACTTGAGTAGTTACCAAATAATATTTGGGGTCAAAGCATAGGTCAGGGTCACTGACTGAAACAAGAAAAATGGTTTCTGCACAATAACTTGAGTTTCAACTGTCTATAATCACCAGACTTTGTGGATGGCTTTATTGCAAATAGAGCAAAGATGAACCCTGATGATTTCCAGGCCAAAAGCTCAAGGGTGAAGGTCACTGACTGAGAGAAGAAAAATAGCCAAAAATCCACGTGAGCTTTTGGAATGTCCCTTTGCTTTTCATATGTAATGTGTTCTATTCCAAAACTGCTAAGCAAATTTTTGATAAAATTTTGTTAGATTTTTATGGCCTATTGTTCTATTGAAGATGGTTTTGTTTGTTTTTCTTGCAATCATTTGGTTTTCATGCAGAGCAACTGAAAGTACCATTTATTTTCAACATCTTAGATGAAAACTCTGGGCCAGCTGTAAGCAAATTTTGCAGATATACAATGTTATGTTTGAGACTTCATAATGAACTTTTTTTATGGGGTTTTGTTGTTCTCTAACCAACCATTTGTCTTCCACAACAACAGGGTTGAAAACATTGTAAACATTTTCTCTGAAACCATTATGCCAATTTTTATCAAACTTGTTTAAATGTTTGTCGTAACATGTTCTACAAATAGGCCTCCCTAGCAAGCCTTTGTCTTTCATAGTAGCTAGGTGAAAAACGTATTTTTTACATCTTCTGGACCACTGGGACAGTTTTGATTAAACTCTGTAGGAGTAATCCTTACACCCTTATACTATGTCAGACCTGCCAATCATTATGATTTTACCATAAGGCTTACTGAAATGACCCTTAAAATATGGACTTACGCAACTGTAGCATAAAAATATGAAAATACGATCATTGCAGTCAAAGCTGGATATTGCCTTGTCCAGGCTTGGTCCAGATCCATGTTTTGATATTAGATTCATTGGAGTTGGTCAGGGAGCCAGACTAACTTTACATTAGATTTAGTGGAGTTTGTCAGGGAACGAGACTAACTTTACATGGGTACCTGAGACACTTTAATTGCCCATGCTTTTCATGCAAAACAACTGCATGATCATGCTTTTGCTTTTATGTTAAGAATCTCATCCAACAAATGTAAACATGTTGAAGATGAAGGAGCGCCTGTTAACAAGCCCAAACAATTGGCACAGACATATAAACAGAATATTCAGATACTGTAGTATCATTTATTTTCGTGGGGCTCAATTTTCGTGGTTTTGTAATAAAAGACATTTTCGTGGATACTTAAATTCGTTGTTTTGCCTGTCAAAGTTTGCATATTACTAAGTGTTTAATTAGGTGGTTTAACCTCTACAAATACCCAAAATAAAGAATCAAAAAGAATAAAACTCTGTCAACGCAAACTGTGGTCACTTGAATGTTTATAACAATACTTTCACATGTATGATCACAAATCAAGAACTTGTCAAGTTCAATACTGACACCGTGTTTTTGTCCAAGTTAATAACATCAATGGAAGCCGACGCAGCCAACAACATTAAAACAATACTACCGCCTCTATGATCACAAATAACACACATGTCAAGGTCAATCACTTACACCGTGTTTTTGTCTGAGTGCTCAACATCAAAGGAAGCCGACGCGGACTACAACACTAAGTCAATCGGTTATTAAAGTAACCTGTATGATCTCTAACTTAAACCACTATGCATAAAGGGAACAAAACATGTGACCGGCTGCCCTTTTCTCAATGCAGTCAGCAAACAGTGGCAATATTTGATGTGTCTAGAGCCCATCAATGTGAGAAGATGCTAACTAAATTGAAAGACAGTGGAATCACGTGTTTGTTTGTGCCTGCCTCATGTACAGACCAACTTCAACCACTAGACTTGACAATAAATAAAGAGTACAAAGAATAATTAAAATCATACTTCCACAACTGGTATGCTAAACAGGTCATGGAGGCCATAACAAAAAAAAGGAAGATGCTACTGGTGACGATCACTGATTGCAACCTCATTAATCAAGCCAATTCAGGCTGAATGGATAATTGCAGCTCACGTGACAATGAGTGAAAGATGTGACCTAATTATCAGTGGTTTGGAGAAAGCTGGACTTGTTTAATTCTGCAATTTGGGGATTATTTACCTGACAAGCATTTGTGTGTACATGGAGACTTGTTTGACACGATGTTGATACAGTGGCTTTGTCCGAAAATCAGTGAAGTGTGAGCTTTAATACTCTGCTGTAATTAGTGTATATACGTAGTGTTTCATTAATAATAGTGCTTCAAGCAATAGTTCTAGTATTTTACAGGCTTGCTGTTCTTTTGGATTAAAAATGCATGGATAAAATGAAATGTGGTTTCAGGAGGATTTAAATTGTTCAACAACAGTTGTACTCGAGTGAAGGATCAATCTGAATAAGTATTAAATTTAATTTTCATATACTATTATTTTTTATTATTCTTTCTTTTAGTTTTTACATTACTAGTGTTTGAATACTTTATGCTTTTTCTCGTTTCTCCCTATCCTTACTTGTCTCGCATATCGATTTAGTCAGTGAGTGGAAATTACAGCTATCGGATATCTTGTTGACACATGTGCATTGAAACAATATAAAATGCTTTATAATACTTTTTTCAAAGGTATAAAATAAAACAAACATGTGTAAAAGCTAATGTTTTATTTCCAAATTACAGTATTGACGTTGATTTATGAAATACTAGTAGGTTCCTTAATCTCTAGGAACGGCACACAGTAAGAAAATGAGGGGGGGGGGCTGTCATCATCATACGTGGCTAATTTTTCGTTGGGTATTTAAATTCGTGGTTCGGGGCAACAACGAAAACCACGAAAATTGATCTCCCACGAAAATTGATGATACTACAGTATTTGGCCTTGGAGTAAAAAACAGAAAAGGCAACAATTACATTTATTAGATGTCATGTGACTTTGAATTTTGCTCATGGTGGGAGAAATGGTTGCTGCCACCACATGAATTTTAAAAGAAAACATAGAATATGTCAAGTTGAGATCTAACAAGAAATCAATCATCTCCATGGGTTTTGGGACTACAGTTTCTGAAAATGAACTGTAAGTCATTAAGGCTAAAGTGTATTTTATGACTTTAAGTAATCTTTGCTGCATGAGACCACATTTCTGATCTGTTCAAACACACGTTTTCCAATAAAAGTACATGATATTGTGCTATACTTTACTGACAATTGGTCTAACTTATGGAAAAATATTGACTGCCTTTCTTAGAAGGTCTTTGTACAGTTGACAGGTCTGCTATGTTATTCAATTTTTTTTTTTTAAAGGCATCTCTTGCAAACATTTGACTTCCATAGCTACCAGATGGAATACATATTTTCTTAAATCTCCAAAACCACTTTGCCAATTTTGATTAAACTTTGTTGGATAGTTTCATTATTACATGTTCTACCAAAGTTATGTTTCTTGAGGCTTCCCTGACAGTGAAGTAATGGTCTGTAAATGTAATTATAAAAAAATATCACATCATCTTAGACCTTTTTTGTGTAAAAAAGAACAAGCTCTTGCAACCATTGTGCTTCTGTGGCAAAAAGCTGGAAAATATTAACCATTATACCAAACAACTGACCTCTCAGCTGGGCATGACATATGTCAGTCAGCTGTTGCATAACAATTTAGTATACCGCTCCCCAGTCCTATCACCCAGTTAGGTGTAAATGTTTACCTAATTGCATATCTACAGGTATTGTTTGGTGGTCATACAATACTTTGCCAACTGTTGGGTCACCTAGACAGTTGTGGTTATGTAATACAGTAAAATCTGTCTTGAGAGACCACCCCTTCTGCCAGCAAAAAGTGGTCTTTCAAGACAGATTGTCTCTCATAGCAGGTTTGTGCAAGATGACCAGTTTTCCAGGTGAAACTTCAACAGGGCTTAAGAAGGAAAAATACCCACAATTACTGTACACACATTTTATTCTTTATTCAGAGTTTTTGTTAAAATATTGCATTAATTTCATTCCAATATAATTTGATGAAGCAGTCAAGATATAGATCTATCGTAAAACATTCACATTTATATTTGAAGATCACGTGCATGTATTAGGATATGAATTGCAAAATCAACTACGGTAATATTTATTTATTTTGTGTATGAATTGCACTGTAGCGGTTTTGGGTAAATATGGAATATATGTGTTTATGTATCAATGAATGACATCAAAAGACAGAATTACCCCTCCTGAAACAAAATAGATTTATTTAGAGACAAAAGCCAAAGGCTTAATTCACCAATGACATAAAGAGATTAAATCTTAAACAAAAGGTGTAACCGGCTGCACTACGGTGAATCACTGCAAGTACCAGCTGCAAACAGCTTTTCTGCATCACAGACATATTATTAGCAAAGAACAAATCTACACCACTTCCAACCACAGCCTCCCCGGACAGTCTACCAGTTTGCAAATTTCTTCCGTAACAAAGTGAAAACTATCAGAAATCAACTTGACAGCATCACACATCCTGACCCATCCTCACCCTATAGCTATGATACAGAATTTCAACAACTCCCATTCACAACATTTCAGCATGTATCTATGGATTTTCTACGAGCAGTCCTTAAGAAGTGCACCCCAAAGTCATGTGAACTAGATTGAATTCCTACATCACTGCTATTTGAGTGTTTCAATGCTGTATTGCCTGCTTTGACCAACGTCATAAATACTTCTCTTTCTACCAGTGTTTTTCCATCACTTTTTAAAACTGCTATTGTAAAGCCTCTTTTGAAAAATCCAACCCTTGACCCCAACAACTTGCAAAACTATCGCCCTGTCTCTAACCTCTCATTCATGTCAAAAGTCCTAGAAAAAGTTGCTTTGTCTCAAATAGCATCTCACTTAAATTTACATAATCTCATCATGAATTTCCAGTCGGCTTATCGCCCCTCTCACAGCACTGAAACTGCCCTCCTAAAAGTTGCTAATGACCTTCTTTCTGCTTTGGACGACGGTAAGATTTCAGTTCTTACACTCCTTGACTTATCTGCAGCCTTTGATACAATTGACCACAATATCTTACTTCATCGTCTGCAGCACGTTTGTGGCATCCACAGTACTGTTTTATCATGGTTTAAGTCATACCTAATGGAAAGAAACCAAATTGTTTCAGTAAATAATAAACATTCTAGCCCAGATAATCTTTGTTATGTTGTCCCACAGAGTTCGGTTCTAGGACCAGTTCTCTTTATCCTTTACACACAGCCCCTATCAAGCGTTATAAATTGCCACCTTGTGTTCCACCAGCTGTATGCCGACGACACTCAACTGTACAAATCTAGCTGTCCAAATGAAGTCGCTTCCACCATCCAAAGCGTAGAGAAGTGCATCTCTGATGTTAAGTCATGGATGAGGTGTAATAAGCAACAAATGAACTATGATAAAACTGAAGCCATGCTTGTTACCCCACAAAGAATTTCTCAAGCCCTCCTGTTACCAGAATCAATTAATATCAGTGACACCCCCATTAAATTTAGACAATCACTTAGAAATCTAGGTGTTACTTTTGATAACTCCCTCTTACTACACCAGCATGTCCTGAACACTTGCAGAGCAGCATACCTGGAGCTGAGATGCATCAGCACTATTCGCAACCTACTCACAGTTGATACCACAAAAACCCTTGTGTGTTCATTAGTACTCTCTAGACTTGACTATTGTAACACTCTTCTTTCTGGTCTGCCACTGTGTCTTTTGCAGAAACTTCAAAAGGTCCAAAACACTGCAGCAAGGATCATTCTTAGAGCACCAAGAATTGATCATACTATCCCACATCTTCACAAACTCCACTGGCTACCTGTTCGCAGCAGAATCAAGCACAAAAACTCTTCTCTCTGTTATACTTCGTTGACTGCCTCTGGTCTGAAATACCTCTCCGATCTCACCCACGTGTACACTCCTGCTAGAAGCTTGCATTCATCATCGGACATTCATAAACTTAGTATTCCCAAGGTTAAAACTAAGTTATATGGACAACATTCATTTGCATATCAGGGCCCAGCTACTTGGAATGAACTGCTTCTTGATCTCAGACACAAAGAGACCACGATCACATTTAAGAGTGATCTCAAGACACATCTTTTCCATCAGCAAGAATAAATTTGTCATTCAACCATTGGCCACTAATATTAGATTGAAACTGTATTGTAAATTCATGTTTCATGTTGTTTTATGTGTAATAAATCCTTTGTCTTTTATATTGTTTGTGAGATATTTTCATGTTTTTATATATTGTCTGTATGCAAACTTTTTTTGTTATGCCTTTGTGTGTTAACGTTATTTTGTAAAGTGCTTAGAGCTTTTTAAAAAAATAAGCGCTCTATTAAGTCATTATTATTCTTATTATTATTCTTATTCTTATTATTCTTATTATTATTATTAATATATGACGGCTTGGTTTGTGTGTTTTAATAACTTCAACATCAAAAAAGCAACAAACAGCACAAGCCTTTTACAATGACAATCAAATCCAAACAGCGATAATCACTTATTAAAGACAAAGACCTCATTTGCCTGAGGCATTACAGATTGACTTAAAAGACAAACAACGAACTTGACCGCTACAGGCCTTTAAGAAGATTTTTCATTATGACACAGTTCGCGTTGTGCAGTTTTTCACAAAAAATAAAGAGTCATTATGAACCTTTTAATTGACTATGTACATCCTTGACTGCTCCCTTTGAAGAAGGAATAGTTAATTGTAATGGGGATTTACATGACTTTGGAACTACAATGGCAGTTAGTGACATGTGCTTTAGTCTGGTTTACGGTCTGTAGCATATAATGATACTTGCATCACCTCTAGATTTTAGCAAACTGGTAGCCAGACTTAACTATTTTTGTTGTTGTTTAGAACAGTTGTCCTAAGCGGTCATGTTTACAATGGATGAAATAAAGATCAGTGGAGTTTGTCTCTTTTTTTGCAATGCTGATTGTTCATAGTAGTGTCGTTTAGAACAATCTGCACTTTGCCTGCAGATCCTCGTGGTTACAAAGGATTAAATAAAGTTCAGTGGTGTTTATCTCTGGTTTTGCGATGTGGTTGTTCATAGCAGTGTCAAAATGCATATTTTTGCCAGAAAAATGGTGGTCGCTGGTCACGTTCTGCAGGTGGTCGCTCACGACAGTACATTTATATTTTACAATCGATCCATGCATAACGACTGTGGTCATAAATGGCAGGTGGTTGCTCATAGCAGAGGTTGCTCAAGACAGGTTTTACTGTATACATACAATTTGAAATCTTTATTAAGTCCAGACTTCTTCATCCGATTTTCATGAAATTTCTACCAATGTTACCATTTAACTTATATGGCAACAAGGTAGAAAAACATACTCTGATATTTCCAATATTTCTTTGCCAGTTTGGATAAAGCATGATGGGACAATGATCAAGACCTTGTAAGCAGCCTTGCCCCATTAAATTTATTAATTTGGCTGTGCTAGGTATGTGGCTGTTTAGGAGAGGTAAAATGAATGCACATAAAAAGATGAGAAGGTAACAGCAGATTTTGGTTAGATATGAGAGGTAACCATTATGGATAGTTAGATTGTATTTCATGAAATATGTTCTATCAATGTATAGATTTTGGAAGCCTTCCTATCAGCAATTGGCTTCCATAACCCACGTGGGCTTGTTTCTCATTGGGCAGGAACCTAGGCTAGTGAACAATGGAATAGAAGATACTATAATTTTTTATTTTTGCTTTTTAATTGAATCAGTTGTTTGAAAAAAAGATTGAAAGAAATTATGTAGATTAATTAGCTACTTGATAGATTCCTAGCAGCGTTTCTCTCATTGCAGTAACCATACAAGCCAAGTCTGGAGAGGACTTTAAGGGATTTCTCATACAAGCAAGAAAAAAGAGCAGTATTTCTGACCCATACACAGTTGGCAACCTAATTGGGGACTCCTCTACAAAGAATCCTTGTACAACACCCACATTACTGGTATGTCTCTCTATCTGTCTGTCTTTCTCTTAAGTTGGTTATCTGCTTGTCCACAGTAAGAGAGATAGGGAGAGAAAGGTGAACTTTCCTCCACTTCAAAACATGAGACTTCTTTCATTGGTTCATAAGTGTTTCCCCTGAAACACAACATATGTCGAGTGCAAATTATTCAAATTCACTTGTACTTCTGCACTCAAGGTCTAATCAGTCTTGGTTACCTCGTTAGCAAAATTTCCTTCCTGCACATGTCATTACTAGATTCTCGTACATTTCTTGATCATTGATGTATCAAATGCCATTACTATCTGCATGGCATGACAGGTTTTTTTTCTCACTTTTTAGCCATATTGCCAAGCAACACCGTCCTTTGGATTGATGATGTCTATCTGTCAGTCCATTCATCTCTCCATTCGGCATCAATGCTTTCATTACAATTTGTGTTTCACTCAGTTTCACAAATGTATTTGTCTGCAGAGTCATGTATTTTGATATGTAGATGCATTATAATGGGTATTATACTGTTTTACCAAAGTTAGACTACTGTCACCTATATTTCACACTCCACCGAATTGCGTTAAGTTTTGTGCTTAGCTCATTTTCTCAGACACTATTGCCAGAGTCATTGTCACCTGTAACTTGATATGTGGATGCATCATGAGGATGCATCACAAACCTACTACATGGAGTATACTGTAGACCCGGATTTGCCATTTTATAATGCTGAGAAGGAAGATTTACAAAAGATAGCCCATCGAACATAGAGGAGGACTTTTTTCAGCTGAACTGGTCAAAGACTAGAAGAGCTTATGGGATGGATTGTTTTCCGCCATCTGTCCCTTAGCACAGGTTTATTATAACTACTCCTCCTAAACTACTTGGAGGATGAAACTTTACAGACACGTTTATCCCAAGGTCTAGTTTGTTCTAAATGAAAATCGTGCCTTTCAGTCATCCAATATGGCCACCACAATGGCCATCTTGAAAATCTTTTTATCACTACACCTCCTGAAAGGATGGGGATATTAACATGGAGTTTTCACTGAAATACTTCTAATGATGTCTGTTGGGTCCTAAAAAAGTAATCGGTGTTGATCTGACATTCAGTATGGCCACCACAGCAGCCATCTTTAAATCTTGTTATCGCTACTCCATAATGGAAAGTAATATTGACATGGGGTTTTTACCAATAGACTAATTATGATGTCTAGTTGGTCCTAAATAAAAATGGTGCCAATCTGTTCTCCAGTATGATGTGTTATGGTGGCCATTATGAAAATCGTGTTGTCATTACTCCTTCTAGATGGATGGTCATATTAACATTGGGTTTTTCACTGGAAGACTTCTTAGGCTGCCTGGTTGGTCCTAAAAGAAAATGATGCAGATCATACTTTCAATATGGCAGCAATCTTAGAAATCTTATTATTGCTTCTCCTCCTGATTGGAAAGTCATATCAACAATATGGTCACCATAGCAGCCATTTTGAGATCTTGTTATTGCTGCTCCTGAATGGAGTTCTAATAATGTCTAGTTGGTCCTGAATGAAAATGGTGCCGATCTGATATTCAATCTGGCTGATACAGGGCCAATTTGAAAATCATGTTATCACTCAAGATATCAGAGATGGTTTCAGCACTCGGCAGTTAAAAAGAAGAAACTTTTTTTAACTTGGATCTCTGGGAATTCTCTTCAGACAGTAGTACATCAGTCCTTAAAGAGACTCTTGTTTAGTTGACCCACTGCTTGCTTGCATTGGGAGCATCTAAATTTGGTCCTGTCCATCTCTCTATATGTCTGTCTCCAGAGAAGCTATTTAACAAGATTGCTGAAAAAACATTCAACTTACACAACTTGTATCCATATTTAGATGACCCGATTAAAGTCTTAGACCATTGCAGCAATTTTTCAATTTTCTTTTATACACATTTTTGAACTTTTTATACTTTTTTGGGCAAACCACTAAACTTCCAAACTTTCTACACGTGTACACAATTTGTAATAACCAAAATGATGGTGTTTAATCAAAATGATTAGAAACTCAACCTTTCCCCACTCCATCGATTAGGCTTACTGAACAGCTGGCTGCTGTTACAAGTAGTTTAAGAAAATTCACTTGTCCCACATACCTTTCACTTGTCCCAAATTTAAATCATTTGTCAAGATTTGATGAAATGTTTGCACTTTAATCCATAGAAAGAACATACAAAATAATGTACAACATATTTATTTCTTAAAAGAATTTAATTTATCAAATAGATAGGTTGATATTATACATTTTGTTAAATCAGAGCTTTTCAGTTTTCCATTGTCCAGGTATCTTATATGCACTATTTCTTGCTCCAATACTGTAGCATCAGTACATATACTTCCATCAGCAAGGATGGAAAGGAATTTACTGGAATTTAGACTTTCCCTAACTGCACAGGCTTTGTGAGGTCCAGAACTGTCATGAGACTTAATTGGTTTAATCCTGAATTTGTCAGTTCCATTGACAAATACACTGGTTGAATTTCCAACCTGTGCCAGTTTGGGATATTGTTTGCAATAACTGCAAAACATTTTTGCTTCTGAGTCAATGAATTCAAGCCAGGGATAACTATCAACCCAGTGTGGTTGAAAATTTCTCAGTCTCTTAGTAGTGTCATAGTTTACATTTTTTGTTGCCACCAAATCTGGCTTGTATCTCTTTGGAGAAACAGTTACCTCATGCTCAGTGGCAGTCTTACATTTTACCCCTCCACTTTCACATTCATTTTCCTTCTCTGACTCTTTCTTATTAACTTCCTTGAAAAAATAATTTAGGAAACTCATGTGATCCACATAGTAAATATCACCTTGTTTGACAACTACTTCTAAAGTGATCATAATGATGATGATTTTGCAATTTATGACATGTGTGACCATTTGGCCATGTTTGTCTGTGTGATCATAACATACATTTTGTCCTTTAAATATGAACAGAGACAGCTCCTTAATTAGCATAATTGTTTCGCTTCAAATGCAATATTGGACATGGAAGTTAATCCTCTGTATAATAAAATAAAAATTAAAGAATCATCACTGGCATTTAATCAGTTCATTAAGGGAACCAACACTAATGTCGATAAAGTGCCTTTCATTAATTTAATTGGATTGATTCGCTGGATTAAAATTATAGGGTGAGTCGTTCATGAGGATCTGGCATAAGTAAACACAAGGAAGCCACTTAAAACACTGTTAATTAATCAAACCGGCTTTGTTTTGTCTCACATGTTTTGATTGGCCAATAATTTAGTTGCTTAGCACAATATGCAGTCAAGCGGTAATATAACGTGCGCACATGCAAGAGTTATCAATGACCACCAGTAGGTGTGATACTGGCTGTAAATAAATACATGGAAAGGGATAGAATCAAGCATTCAGTATGCCAGGAGGGCATAAATGGCCTGACAAAGGTAGATAAAGTGATTATGATATAAAAATAGGTACTTGCCTGACTTTTTTAAAAATAGGCAAAATGTACTTGTTCTGGAGTAGCAACTTGGAAAAGTTTACTTGCCTGACTTTGAAAATTAATAATCTCTAACGTTGGGCTATGGGATCTGCTCAGCCCTGATGCCATACTTCACTCAGCTTGTGATTGTTTCATTTGCTGTACCTTTTTTACCTCTTATTCGGACAGGATTAGGTTTGTATGACACATCTTTTTTTAATATATCTGACAATTTCAGCGCTACATATATATATACATGACAAAAAAAATTGATAATGCAACAGGATGTACTGCCTGGACATGCAGATAGTATGCTTACATAGGATCTACAATGAATAAGAAACAATGCAATGGCTTACAAACTTGAAACGGTGTTTCTTTAAAATAAAATGCTACTAATCAAAGATTGTGTAAACAAATATGTGTTTCTAAGGTAAATAATGTAGTTGAAAGATACTGTTATAAGTATTACAAGTAAATTAACCTGATGTGTAATGTGTGCTACAACCAATTTTTGTCAACTTTTGAGTTTTCCTTGTGATGCCAGATTCATTGTCAAAATCGTGCATACTTTAAGAAAAGAGTTAAGAGAAAAATCATACCTAAAGTCCTCTAGATATGGAAGTATAATATTATTGGAACAGGTAGTTCCTACATCACTGACAAAGATGCAGATTTGTTTACATGTTTACCGATTTTGTAAACGTTTACAGTTAGTAAACTAAACTTAGCCATTCTTTATATGTGTACATGTTGCAGCCTTACCACTAAAGGTAGGCGAATGCAATTTGGTAGACATATTTGTATTTATATGTGAATGACATTAGATTTGTCAGGCCTATACATCAGTTATTCAGTTATTTCAAAAATTATGCACATTTTTCAAATGGAAAACTTTCTTGCACAGTAATGCAAAGTAACTTGAGGTAGACAAATAAAATGTGGTATGCATGTTTGTATGCATATGTAGATGACCATGTTATATTTTTATACCATTAGCGCAATTTTTCAAACTTTTTCAAACTTTGTGACCATTTGTGGACATTGATCTTTGTGGAGCATATGTACTTTTCAAACATAAATCTAGTTGCATTTTTCTTCTATGCAAAGTTTGATAAAATCAAAAAAAATTGGTTCCACATTTATTTCATGCGGATGACCAATTTTACATTTTTAGCTCACCTGGCCAAATGCCAAGTGAGCATAATTATGGTATGGGAATGTCATTGGTTTCCATGACTCCAAGGACAGAACGCCACGGGGATAAGGACAGACCCAGTTATCCTTGCTGACTGCACAGATCAACTCCCTTTATAATTTAGGGGTGGAGCTGTGACCAGTTTTTAAGTTACGAATGAAGGCCTAGTCCTCTGGGGCAAAGTGAAATCCAGGGAAGAATGCTAGTTGTATAAATGGCTTGTCCTTTTGATGCTAGAAAGTGATCCTATATGGTCTATGAAAGAAGATATATGACACAAACAATAAAAGACAATGTAACAACTATGTGTTCCCAGTTTTTCTTTTCCCTCTAAAGTTTCACTATGTGTGTTAATATGTATTCACAACATTTTTGTGATCTTATTCAGAGACCCCAAAATCACTAAAATTTCTCCACCACTAAAAATTGCTATATGGTACTAAAAAAAACAACAACTTTAATTCTAAGCTTGCAGCAGTGTTGTGTACAGTATGATCTATAAATTTGAAAGACATGCACTTAAGAGTGATTTTGTAATCCTGAAGGAAACTCATAAATATCATCAATACATTCTGACTCATGGCATTTAACCAATAAGAAGCCATTTGTTCATTTTAAGGGAAAATGCATGCATATCACAATTATAGGAATATCAATCTAAGCATTTGTTTTCAAACTGACCATATGGTTATGAACAGAGACAAAGAATTAAAAATGGCCCTTACTGGCCAAAATGTCTTGAAAACAACAGTTTTTGTCAAGCCCACCTTGGCAGAAGCTTGATATGGGAATCACAGCCATGTCTCCCAGTATGTCTGCCCACACCCTAAATTAACCTCAGTGTTAAAGTTATTTATTTTCCTTTTATTTCAATATCATTTTATAATACCTTCTTCAGATCTGAAATGTATCTTGGGGCAGGGCTCAATGTGCAGGTAATGGCTAGCTTCTTCTTTGTAAATTTTCCTCAAAAATAGGTGCCCATGCTACTGGGAAATTGGAAAAAAGTCCAGAGAAAAAATAGGTTTGTTCCTAGCTGGGAAAAGCCCTTAAATTTTTCCAAATTTGATGAAAGTCGGGGGATTTTTTAGCCATCACTTGATGACAGAACAAATATGTAATTTAGTCATAACTGAACTGTTTATGAGTTAAATATATTGAGCTGTTGCTGGAATTTTCAGAAATTGCAGAACTGTACAGTCAGTTGAGGTACAATTGCTGTATGGATCATTTGGATGCTTGCCCTAAACATATTTGTATTGTCAATCCAAGCACTCAGGCGATCATATTGCTCAAGTAGACTGCTTACCCAGTATTCTGCTCCATATCGGTATCTTTTCATATGCAGAAGATAAAAAGACCAGTTTAGCATCACACTGTATGAACATGTTGTCTGTGATGTGTAATCTCAGTAAATTTTAGAGAAAAATAATAAAGCTTATCTTCCCCAGTTCCCCTCTTTATATGTAAATTTAATGGAAATGTTTTGTGATAAATCTTTGCTTATTATTCGATAGTTTGCACCAGGAAAAATGTATCAAGCATTTTTGTCAGTAGTAATCTTCGACAACCCCAAGTCAACTTTCCAGTGATTTTTACTATCAGATCTTGCTAAATACGTAGAAATATATTGACTGTTGGGGTACTTTTCATTGCAGAATCCCATGTTCTGGGTGTCCTTGGAAATGACTGCATTAAATATACAGTTCATAGTCAGATTACATTGAAAGTAGATGGTTGGGCACTAACCAGGGCTCAGGAAAACCACTCGTCCTCTCGTCCTGACCACATAAAAATTGGTTGTGCCAAGGAAAACTTTACTACTTACTAGTCCTTGAGCTGAGTAGATGCAGGTTCGCACTTTGAGAATATCTCTGCATTTTCCAATTGCCTTGGCACTAAATAACCTACTTACGTTGCTGTGCCATTAAACACCAAACCTATATTTTTATAATACTACATGTGCCTGCTTTGTGAAATGGTCAGCTGTTATGTAAGCCATGTGAGTGATATCATGCCCAATCTGGCCTCTAGTTCTTTGTTATGACAAAAATTTATCACAAATAGGTCCCAGCCATCTCATAATCAACCAGTCACCAGCTAATTTAACATCTTCTTTTCCCGCTGAGCCCAACTTTTTTTGTTATATTGTTGCATTGATTTAGCCTTGCACTTTTAATTTTGAGCTGACTGCTTCAAATGGTAATGAGAAAGCTGAAATATCTAGTGAACTATATTACCAATTTTTTTTTTAGATTAATTTTACAACAGCTATTCCATTTAAAAATGTAGACAGGATGAGTAACCAGATGCTTTTACCTGCCAGACTCCAGCCCCTTTTAGAAAGTAATATGGAAAGAAAACTGCTGAAATGAGTTGATGACCACATAATAAAAGCCTTGGAAATGAAAACAAGGCAATTGGAACATAGGATCTTGACATCAGAGTGTTTTTACAACTGTGATGTATGATGACAATAATTCATATTTTTTCATTGATCAATAATTTGCAGGCAGCTCTCACTCACACTGGAAGCAGCTCGAAGACCACAGTGACAATGACATGGAAGGCGCCTGCAGAAGCAGTAGAAACCGTGGTGTTTCTGTAAGTATTATTGATCTAATAGGAAAGTAATATATGACAGCCTTTATTACTTTCCAGATTATCTGTAAATTTTGTAACCTGTAATTTTTTTGCCCAGTTATTCCATCATTAAAACATTACAATTTATTTTTATGAAGAGAACTTTTGGAAACTTGCCAAGTTTGGTACTTAAATGTCAAATATCAAGGTTTCATTTTACATTTATTTTTAAATCTTCCATACAGATCCCCAAGTTCCACCACTGACTGTGTTGATTAATGTGAAAATGAAAAGCCTTCCTAAATGAAGAATATGAAACAATTATCCCAGATGACTTTAAAGGTTGACCTGAAACCCCTATATCTCTTATTCAGATGATTTATGTAATATCTGACAATTTAGACTCAGTGCCATCAACAGTTGGTGAGATATTTAAAATAAATGTACATGTAAAAATATTCCCCCTAGGCCATGAACAACTTCAGCAGTTTCCATGACTTGAGTCCATGGGATGACACTGGAGGAATCCTGCATTTGCGATCCCCATTGTTCTACCATTTTTGAGTGTAAAGACATCACAAAAAAAGAATCTTATAAATTAGCTATTTCAGCTAAATAGCAAATGAAAATGCAGTGTATCAAATCATTCAATTCTTTTGCAAGAGAGCGAGAGAGAGGTAATGCAAGACAGTGCTCACAACTGCTGTAGACATGTAAATCCATACTAATATTTTCACAATATATGCAATTTTGTCCTAAAAAAACTATAGGATCAATACTGAATATTGGATGAGGAAGTTTCTAATGCAGCTGCTATTTTAAAAATAATGTGTGATTGTATTCTCTTAGTAAAATGTGCTTCATTTTAAAGCATGTCTTTGTTAAACATGGTTCTCTTCACAAGCATGTCTGTCTGAAATGGACACATCAATATTAAAGTCCCATTGTTGGTTAAGATGTTCTTAGTTATACATATATTAATATATTTACATGGATATTTTTAAAAAAATAAACCATAGGTTCAAGTCACAACATAAAGACAGAGAGAAAAAGAGATAGTAGGTTGTGAGTGGTCACTGAAAAATGCGCTGAAGGATACTGAGTTATGGCTAAAAGTGAATTTCATTAGTTTAAATTTACCATGATAAGGAAAATATGTAAAATTAAACCTTAAAAAATAACAGAGAAGGAGGGAACAAATAGCAAAAGAGAAGGATTAAAGTAGGGGGCTAAAAAGTGGATGTGCACAGTCTAAACATCATGAAAATATATTTAAAAAACTATTGATTTTATTATCAGCTATAGGTAAAATTAAACCTTAAAAAATAACAGAGAAGGAGGGAACAAATAGTAAAAGAGAAGGATTAAAGTAGGGGGCTAAAAAGTGGATGTGCACAGTCTAAACATCATGAAAATATATTTAAAAAACTATTGATTTTATTATCAGCTATAGGTAAACTGAAAATACATTTTACCAAATAATCACATTCCTTTGAGATAGATGGAGCAGAATTACTGAAAACAGACAACTGTAGCAACAAATTAATTCAAGACAGGGTCAGACTAGCAGTCTATCTCTCCCCCCGCCCCACACACCCTGCACCAAGAGAGAGGTAGAGAGATTAAGTCTTGGAATTATAATAATTTTCCTGCATTATTATTCATTTAAGCAATAAATGTAATCCAGTTTTTACTGACAATTATCAATTAATTATCAAACTTGACTTTGTGTAATATAAATAACACCTTTCTGCAATAGTCAGTTATGAATTGTCCAGTTATCAAACTTCTGTTAATTAATTACTGGGGTACTATTGGGACTGTTAATGTATTACTGGTGTACAATTGGGACTGTTAAGTAATTACTGGTGTACAATTGGGACTGTTAATTAATTACTGGGGTACTATTGGGACTGTTAATTAATTACTGGTGTACAATTGGGACTGTTAATTAATTACTGGTGTACAATTTGAACTGTTAAATACTGTGCTCCATGTCAGATGGTTTTGTGTAATATAAATGACACCTAATCACACATGTATTGAATATACAAGACACTTTTGAAATGATTCTTTATTGTCCAAATATATAATTGACATAAGACAATTAAATCTTTATTTGGTATCTGGTTATTGCTATTGTACAAAAGGTTTGCACATCTTTTTTGCGAAGAAAATGATTAAGAAAGGCATAAAA